>VWZZ01006371.1:234818-272993 GCA_013399095.1 Psophia crepitans | reverse complement strand
AGTTGTGGTGAGCTGGGGGTTGGCCTCTTCTCACAGATAACTAGTGACAGGACAAGGGGGAACGGCTGCAAGTTGTGCCAGGGGAGGTTTAGTTTGGAGATGAGGAGAAATTTCTTCTTGGAAAGGGTGGTCGGGCATTGGAACGGGTTGCCCAGGGAGGTGGTTGAGTCACCGTCCCTGCGGGTGTTTAAGGAAAGGTTAGACGTGGTACTGAAGGACATGGTTTATTGTTAATAGGTGGTGGGGGGACGGTTGGACTAGATGATCCTTGAGGTCTCTTCCAACCTTAATAATTCTATGATTCTATGTCCTCTAGAACTTCCTTTGGATGGGGCTTTCTGGTCCCTGGAGTAGCATAAAGGTATAATTCAGACAATTATGGTGCGGATTTTACACCTCAAGGAGCATCTGCATTACTGTACACTTCCTAGAAGGTGACATAAATGCATGTACTTCTTTATGGATTGAGGGAGAAGGTATACTGGAAATTATAGGAGCCGTAACATGTGGCATAGTGGAGAGCAATTCCCCTGTGATTAATCCTTTGCTGCTACTAGTGATCTCTCCTGTACAATATCAGAATATATCAGAGCAGGACCTCTTCCAATTCTTAGTGTGTTTAGATGGCCCTAAATTAAATAACTATAACTCAACATTTTATTACTTCTGTCTGGCAGTAGTGCAGTTGTTTGACATACCAGAAATATTTCTGTGCAATCAGTGCATATAAAACGGTTCACGAATACTGGAATATTCTATTTCTGTTATTAAGAACATGGTGTGAAAACACCACCTTGTAGAATGGTGATTCTCTTGTTTATTAGAGAAGGAATTTCAAATGAAGGGCTTGGAATCAGCTTTTCTGGATTTGATGGTAGAACAAGTAAGTACTGCTGATAGTGATAGCTGGGCTAAAAGAAGCTATTATAGACTAGTTTGGAATATGGGTAAGACTAATGCATCATATTGCTTGTCACGTTCTTCCTTCAGTGATAGTGCTCTTTATTGCCATGTAGGCTATGGGGTGGAGGGATAGGGAGAGGAGCACTTGTGATTTTAGCAGACTTCCAACTGCTTTGCACTTAAGGATCAACAAACAGCAGCCAGAGCAGGAACAGAATGAAGCTTTGTCTCCCTTAGCCTTTGTACAGAAATGTCTATCCCATAACTTTTATATTGAAATTAATTTACCTTTGATTATTTTAATTTGTATTTTCAATAGTATCTTCTGTTTACAAGATTATTATTACTTTTTTTTCTTAGAATTCTCTTAAAATTCTAGTGTGGAGTCTGAATGATGTCTGACATCAGAATAATTTGTCTTGCAATAATTAAGTGATATAAGGACATGAATGAAGTGCAGTATTGAACCTAGATAATCTGGCTTCTGAGAGATTAACTGCAGCAGTGTGTGAGTTTGCTAGTTTATGTCTTTTATGGAAGTCAGGATAGAAATTACAATCAGTATTGTGAAACAGAACTCAGAAAACACTGTAATCCTTCAAAGAAAGAAAAATATTTCTGTTTTCCTTAAGAAACATTTTGTATGGGCACATGTCTCACTAAATAATGATTACCAGCATTTGAACACATGTAGAGCAGAAATATTAAAACTTGAAAATCTTTACAACACCACAAAGTACACATAATAAAGGATCATGAAGCTTTCTGCTTAAATCAAATGTTCTAATGAAAGTTGGTAGATCAGCTACACTGAGTCATAAAGTTGAATTCTCTTTTATATAGTTATTTTTATCTTAGAAGTGAAGTTAAAAGTATGTATAGCACAACAGAGACAATGGTGTTTCTCTGATCTTTCTAACTGCAACATGATGTTTTGCTTTCAACCTAATGATCTCAGTGGAATTTCTCTCTCACTCTCTCTAAGGATTAAATTCTGAAAAAGTCATGGTTTTAATTCTCCAAACAGGGATATTGTTACATGTGTAGGGTGGTTCATTGCGAAACAGTGACAATGCACCCCAGCACTTTGGGCTTTTGTGAAGTGGAATTAGTGATATTTATTTACATACTGAATAATATGTCACTGTGTCCATCAGACTGTGGGAAACCTTTAGACACACTGGGGTGCATTATGGGGTATGTCTTGCCTATCGTAGCTGATGTTTATTGTACACTTAAAGTGCTTCAGAAATGGCTATAATGGGTTTTAAAATTGTTATACAATGTTGGAAAATAGCTTATCCTGCTCATTTTTTTTCTTTTCTATTTATTTTTACTAGTCATCATGTCTGTGTGTGTATTTGAGGAAGTAACAGGCGCCCTACCCACAATAACACGGATGTTCAAGATTTTGCTACTATATGAGTTCTACTGAAAATGCAACATTATCTGGGAAACATTAGGGTTAAAAGAAAGCTGCAATTGGAAAATGTGTTGAGCAAAGTAAGCCATATATAAGAGTGAGAACTTGTTGCAAATGTATAGGAAAGTCTAGAGAATATCTGAATGAGAAGGGAGGAATTGGAGGTAGATTCAAGCAAAATAGAAAGCTGTAAAGCCTGTTCATATGGTGAATATGCTCCATTTCTTGTGTGTTGCTCAAGAGTAAGATAAAATGGTTCTGTTACAAAAATGCATCTGAGCATGAATTAAAAAATAGAAAGATATAGAAGGTTAAACAATTTCTTAAAGTTGAAAGAGTCCATACATTTTATTAAATTATTGACAGAAGCTGACAGCTGAGCAGGATGCATGGAGTGTTTTGGCTGACAACATGAGTATTGATTCTGTACTCTCACCTCCCTTTATACAGCATAGGACAAATCCTCTCTGGTCATACAGTGCAAAACGGGGGGATTAAGGGAGGGTGTGATGAAGGGGATATTCATTCTGATCACAAATCTGTACTTAAACTGCAATGAGTTTGCATTATATAGCCAACAGATGTGTAAGCATGTGATTTGGGGAAAAAACCCCACCCTAGCAGTTACAGCGAAATAATCCTTTTGCACTCCAAGGTGGCTCTAAAATGCCTTACCCACCCCACAGATCTTGTGATGTTCTTATCTGTTGTGGGGTAGTTGAAGGGAAATGAACACTAGTGGCGTGGTTGTGGAGCTTGCATTGCTTTTTGTGAATAAAAGACTTGGAGCACAGACTAGATCCCGAAATCACTTTACCTTTTCTTGCCTTAATCGTTGTTTTGTTTTGTGTTCAGCTGAAAAGTGGTTGCAGAGCTTTAATAACTGCTTTCTTAGTACCTGTATAAATGGAATAGTCTTAGAGTATGCTTACTTAAAAGCAGTCCTTGAGAAGTAAGGAAAAAGGATGATACAGTAGACTGTTGGCAGAGAAGATGATAGTGCTAACAATTTAGAATTCAGCACTGTGGAATGCAGCTGGCCCCAAATGACCCTTAGTACCTGTTTGTTTGATTGGAGTTGGCAATGAAAGGCTCCCTGGAGGCTTCTGGGCACTTCTTGAGTTTGAACCACTCCTAAATAATAGGCCAGCATATGGATACACTACTATTTCAGCCCTGTAGTAATTAAGATTGTGCTGTCTACTTGGGGGGAAAAAGAATTCACCAACAGACAAGCAAAGAAAAAGTGGTGATGGATGGTGAACGTTATAGCTGTAAAGAATCTTCAAGTAGTTTAAAATGGAATATTCACTGCATTCCGTTGCAGTGTAGTGGTTTAAACAGCAGATCTGTAGTCTTAGCTGAGAAATTTCTTGCTCTTTGTGGGTTAGTTACATTAAACTAATGATATGATTTTGAATCTTTCTTCCTACAGAAATATACAACAGATTTTATAGTTCATTTAAAGAATGGAAGTCAGGAGTACTTAAAACCTAGTCCTAAATACTGAACCGTTTAATTAAAAGTCAAGTATTTCATGCAATACTGAGTGTTGAACGGTGATTAGGGAGATATACTGATTTAACCACTTTGATGTATGTAGCTGTACTATATTTGTAATTGCTGCTTAGAAATGAAGGCCGTTCCATATTTAAACATGCAAGTACAAACTGTTGCATTTTACTGTTAGTGTTTGCAGTGCAAACAGTGTGATTGTATTTGGCATTGACTGATCAGTGTTACAGTAACCAGGGAATGAAATAATTTTTAGCTTAGAAATATTGTGGTTCTATATTAGAACTTGGAACAAAGAGCCAAGATTAACTTGATTTACTGTTAAGTGTGAACCGTAAGTCAGGGATTAGTAAGTTTTAAAAAACTTGGGGGGGGGGATGTGGAGGGGGAACAACCAGCATATTTTTTTCTTCACTGTAGCTTTATACACGGTTTTGGGAAAAATAGCAGCTATTCTTGATTAGTGATGTTAGCCTGTGAGTTAAGGTTTTAAACCTAAGAATTAAAGCAAAATTCCAGACTAGCAAAGCTTTGATTTAAATTTGAACAATATTGTAGCTTAGGGATCCCCTGGTCTTCATTTAAGTAATTCTCAAAAGGCTACTTGGCTAGTGATGTTCCAAACTAGAGGGCATTTTGCTACTGAGTTCAGTTGTCTTCTGTTTGCTTTTTAATGATTGTCTTCTGCAAGGCAACCCAGGTCCAGACTTGGGGTTGGATTTACGGTTTCTGCAGATACTTCTGTGTATTATATATTGAGGAACACGTGTGGATTTTATTTGCTTTTACATATACAAAAATATGTACAGACACATATCTTTATGTGTAAGTTTATATTGAGTGTGTGTTGTACATGTCTGTGCCCTCCCCCCAATGTTGAAATATGAGGGGAAAATTGCTCTCTTAAGAAAAGACCTGGCTTAGGCTGTTAACTTTATTTTTTTGATACTTACGACTTCTAATTTTTATATAAAGTTAGTTATTTTGTTTATTTTAGGAATGTGACCATAGCTTTTCCTTTGTGTTTTTGTGCTTGTTAATAATTTTTTGCAGGATATGGATTTAGTGCCATCTTGTGGGTAAATGTAATAACTGCAGATTTTTTGACTACTGCATTCGTTTAGGCCATGAAGAAGATACTCCTATTAAAACTGACAAGAATAAATATAGATTTAACAAAGTTTATTGTGAAACTAGTCTTCCAGCTTATGAAAGCATGTTTTTTTTTAAACTGCATAGACCTTTTGAGCCTAAAATATTGTCTCCTTGATGATTTCTCTTTCCTGCTGTACTTTTTCAGTAACTCAGGATGAAATATCTTTCCAGATGGTAGTCTTGTTTTGTAATGCATCATTTTTCTCTGTTGGATCTAACTGAGTACTGTTTTGATTGGAGCTACTGAAATCTCTATATGGATTTTTTTTTTCCTTTTCTTAACTGTAGCAGAACACATAGTTCTAAACCTCCTTTTCAAATTGTTTCAATGGGAAATGATTATGTATTATGGTTAATCAACTCACAGTACTATTTCTAGTGGAGAAAAAAATTGGAAGCTGAAGAGTAGTCTTTTATGTATTTTGCCTGATTAAAATATAGCAGGAAGAAGTTGAAATTGGAACTTGATTTGTCACTTTTTTATTTCTGGCTTACTAAAAGCTATGTTTGGAATTGTCATGTGAAGAACTTTTATATTCGTATGATTTTTCTAGTGTCTGCATTATAAGAATATAGTTAGAAAGTTTCAAAATCAAAAGGTGGAGGGGATAAGAGGTTCATATCAAATGGTGAGATGCCACACGGCTACAGCTGTCAGTGATGCTATGCATTTGTCTCATGTCAATGAGATGATTTCCTATATAGGAACTTCAAGCACCCATTTCGCATGTAAATTAAACGTGTATGCTTGCAATGCAGTGCTGAGATTTTGGCTAGTCTTCTCTCTCTCCTGTGTCTTTCAATATAGTGTCAAGTAATCACTGAAATCTATTTTTGACAAATTGACAAGTGATATCAGGCTGTTACCTTTCCCCATATTGTTTCTTAGATATGATGTGTAAAATGTTAACTTACAGTATGTCGCATATCAGGTCACCTGAGAAACAAACACATCCTGTATATTACAGAAGTAATTAATATTTCTAATGTAATTCACATCTTTCAGTGTTTTGTCCATTACTACTTAGTGATGGTGGCAACCATCTCTATTTGTCTGTTATGATCTTATTATTGGAAACAGTATTAGACATACTAGACTATCTTAGATATAGTTTTCCTTTATGTGCATCTTTCTTTGATAGCTTCATCAGAACCTGTACTATGTCCACGGAAACTTCTGTCCTCAAATTTTATTTTAATTTTTTAAATGTAAGAAGTGGGTTGTTTTTCTTTGGAGGCAGGCTGCAAAACAGGAAGCTCAATTCATGCAGTTTTTATCTAGTAAAAGTATTGGTTTTATCTTTTTGTTTTTTCAAAGTAATAGTGAGCTTCCTACTAGAAGCCCCTAAACTTTATAGCAAAAAATCAGGCAGGTAAAGGCAAGTACTGAAGATCAAATACCACAGGTTTTCCAGTGTTTTTGAAATGTGACCTGGTTTACTGTCAATACTTGCAATTTTCTAAGTCATTTCTTGACTCAGTGCCTCAAAAAGAGCTCCTTTAATGTAGCTGAACCTCAGTTTTTGAGAAATAAGAAAATAGTAGGCCTTTTTAGCATCCAAAGTTTTTTGTATGCTATTATTTTGTCTGAACCAGCAAGCTGCACAATATATTCTACTGTCCAAAAAGAGCCAAATATTTTTTTTTTGCTTATCAGACTTTTAAAAAAACCTTTAAAAAGCAGGCAATCAGAAACAATGCTTTCTTAACTTCCTCTTCATTAACTGAAGTTTGCACAATGGTTCATACTGAACTGGTGTTACTGAATATAGTCTCATGGATATACCACGAAGAAAGCAAGTATAACTTCTCAGATTTTCAAACGGGTGCATTTCAGCTGTACATGACCTCAGAAGCAGGAATAGAGCTCAGGTTCCTATAATAAATACAAATTTTTATTCACGTACAGTCTATTTTTTGGAAGGAATATTCCCAGTGTATGCTCTTGGCTCTCATTTCTGGGCCTGCTGTGATCACTGCTGAACCTAATTTATTCTCAAGCCCTGAAACAGTGTTGAAGAATGCTGATCCTACGGCATTCTACAGCTGTTGAAAAAGACCCAATTATGGAGTCCCTGGAGTTTTTCTAAGCAAACTGAACCCCAGCACATCAGTAATCTCTGCTGAAACAGGTCATATGTTGCTGGTCTATGAAGAATATAGTATGTGATTTCACTGGAAGGAGAGTACTGAGTGTTTTTTCTTAAAAAAAAAAAAAAAACCACAACAAAACCAAAAAACACAAAAAAACCCCACCCCAAAACAATGCCACAAAACCCTTTCTCAACAGTTGATGAATCAATCTCTCTATTGATAACACAAATTGATTTTATGGAATAAAGTAAATTAAAACTCTTGTAGTTATGATGTGACCATGACAAATAACATGTTTTTCAGAAACTTTAGTTGCATGTTGACAGGTTTGAAGACTGGGAAATGGTCAGTGGCCTGCCTTATTGAAAGTTCAATTTGTACCTCTGCTTCTTTGCTCATTGGTTTGACAAGACTGACATCACGGAAGAATCTCTTTATAGCCCCATCTTACACTGTATAATTTCTGGTGCCTGGAGAAGTCCATCTCTTTATTACTAATCTTTTCTGAGTAATAAGTAATAAACTGATAGAGTGCAATTAACAGCATTTCATGGCAGCTATCCTGTACTGGCAGTATGAATTACTGTAATTTCACTATGTACAATGTTTAGTATGGGAAATGCTCATGGAAACGGAAATATTGAGTTTTATGGTGTTGGTCAAAAGGGTTGTTTTTGCAGTAGCACTGTCATCCATAGGTGAAGGCTGATCATCTTCGTGCTCTTTATTGGAGGGTACAGTTACAATGGTTCAGAATATCCCCTGTTCTGAGCTATCGCTGAGGTAGTCAAAATCCAAGTATGATTAGGACCAAACGAATGATAAGGACCAAATGCTGTTTAGAACTTGAGTCCTAGCATCAGGCACAACTGAAGCACTAGAGTGCTACTCAAAGGAAGTAAAACTTGGATTTAAGGCTTTGAGGGGTTAAAATTTTTAATGACAACCATGAGAGATATCAGATCATTCTATGTAAATTTTTTATTGTAAAAAAAGATATCCAGAAATATTAGAAATGCCAATATCCCTGAACATTCTGTAAATGTTTGCTCACTTGTTCTTAGTTATTAGACGATTTCAGAAGCCCTAAATAAGAATTCTGTCATAGAGCTGAATCTGTTATTTCCCATTAACGTGCTCAATTATACATGATCTTAAGTTGACAATAGTCTGGATTCTCGTTAATGTTCTAAATACCTTCCTTTGATATATTTGTGGCAGAACAGTAATGTGGCATTGTCTTTTTGAATATTTAATGTGCACATATATTGCACAAGTTATTTTCCAAGATTTGTATATTTTTTTCTCAAATATTTTGTTGGAAGTTACTCAACATTTTTATTTAGGCAATGATTGAATGTAAGCAGTTGTAATTGTTGGCAATCTAAAATATTACTATGTTTGCAAAGCTCAAAACCAGGTGATTGACCTAAAAAAAATTTTCTATTTCAGCAACAGATGAGGGCCTTTCTGAGAGAGACTGCATGCCCTCGGCTTATTCACAGGCATGAAGATGAGCCGATTAATGCCTAACACTGCAAAATAGTAAAATACCACAAAAGTGTACTGCTGGCTTTCTTAGGTGAAAGTATTAGAATGGAAACACTAGAAATGATCTACCTTGAAGGATTATAAGAATAATTTTGTAGTGACTTTGAATGAGACACATGAAATAGACCAGACATAACTAAAAGCATTAAGGCTGCACTTGTTTGATCTTGCTGGTAGAAAAAAATAGTCAGAGGTGCTGATCACTTATAATCATTAATGAGCCCATATACACTTTCATAAAAAGGGGTTTGTTAAAATTTAGTGCGTTGACTGAATTCCGTGTGATTTACTTGCTTACTCCAGGTATGGCACTTTTGATGCTCTGGGCATTAAATAAATAATAATCCACTAACAATAAACACAACAAAAGAGGAAGATAATGCAATTTCAATAGATTAGAGAAAGATAATGCTAAAGCTTGACATTAAACATCACTGTGCTGGGAAAAAAAATCTGCTTTGTTCACAGAAAATTGAACTTGTTAGAAATCAGGGAGGAATTTTTTTTTTTAATTTCCCCCTCTTTTTGTTTTTTTTTTTTTTTTTGTTAAAATGGAAACAATCAGATCTAAATGCACAGCGTAGTGTTTTGTTAACAAACAACACTTTGCTTAAGAAAGTTTGTTTCTCCCCCCCCCCAAAGTTTTAAGAGGTTTGTGTGTGTCTGCAAGTATCTTCTCCAAAATACAACATACTGAAAATACTTGATAATTTACTGCAAATTGTTACCTTCTGAAAGCAAGTGATTATTACTTCAGAGGTACATTTATGGTGTTGAGTTAAATCTTTTTTGATAGAAAAGTTTTAACAGCAGAGAAGGCAATCTCAAAACAAAGGGCTTCCAGAAGTACCAGACAGTGCATCAGCAGAATTGCAAACTTACTGTTCCATTTAGATAAAAGGCTGAGGAGGTAACTGAAAATCTGCTGGTTTATGAGCAGAAGAGAGCTAGGAATGATGTGATACTTTGATTTTTGTTTTTCTTTTCATCTTCTACCTTTTCATTAGCAGTGGGGCTCGGGGATGGGGTTGTTGCAAGGGTGGAATGTTCTTTGGAAAAGAACTTGAGTGCTTTTTCGGTCTCCTAGACTTCTGCTGTAATGATAATGTGAAGCTCTGAGGATTCTGTTCTGTGACTGCAGTTACTCCTGGCATTAGCTGTAGGATTGAGATTCTGCTTATCTTTGGTAAACCATGGGCAGTCAGAATATAAATGGAAAGGGTTGGTTATATAGGGCCTAGGTGATGCGAGGAATCTTGTGTGGGAAGAGTAAAAGTTTATGGTCCCAAATGGTCTGAAAGCTTCCTTAGTGAACCATAAGTGCTTCAGTCCCGAAAAAGAATGGAAATGGTTTATCCTCGCAAGAAAAGAGTGTCCAAGAAAGTGCGGTGCACTAGAGGATCGAGGCTTTCTTGCAGTATTTAGTTACTTTATCTGGTAAGAACAGCTTTTAAATAGGAATGCCCAAGTTTTATTTCTGAGTGTTCAGGCCTTCTAAAACTTGCATTATTCTTACCTGGATAGCTAATGTTACAGACTGAAATTTTTGGGGAAAAAAACCATAACCTGCTTTTCTTAAGCTAACATTGATTTCCTTGTTAAAATCTATTTTGTTTTTTCCTCCCAGTAAGCTATAAAAAGTATCTTGAAACAGATTCTTCCAGGTGTGTCCAGATTGGTGAAAATCTGTGTTACAGGTTATTTTCAGTCTACTAAAATACTATTTAGAGATTCTGGTGTTGCTCAGCCCTAAAAACATAGTAACAGGATTTTTTCAAAGCGAAGAGGTGGGGAAAAAAGGAGGCCACAAGTTTGTCATACCAGCATAATTGGACTGTTTAAAAGTTGTAATAGTACTGGTAATGATCACCTAAATATCAAGCCTTGCATTTTGCTATGATGCTGATGACGTAATGTTGTAATAAAGTTTTTTTTAGTAACTGAAGAACTTGATGTGTTTTTTTTGTGAACGTGTATCTTTGCAGATTACTCCTCTCAAGGCTTGCTTTAACTTCTTGCATTTCTGAAAGTTCCTTCATCTTGGCCTTCTTGTTCTTATGACTACAGGCTACAAGAGTAACAAGAGTTTACAAGAGTAGCCCATGAGTATTAAAGTGCTTTTAATCAAGAGGAGAAAAAAAAATGTTAATTCAAATTTTCTAGGTTAAAGAATTGATGAAGAAGGTTGTACTGAATTATTGCTTTTGAGATACTGACTACTCTATGCAAGGTACACCATAACTGAATTCCTTCTAGTAAGTGTGGACTGAGGTAAAATGTACTTTGTCTCCACAGAGGTAAGACTGTGTTCTGACTTCAGTTAAGGCTGGTTGATAAATATTAGAAATCCTTCACTGAATAAGTAATTCAACAACTAGTATTCAGCTTTTCCTAAAAAAAAAAAAAAAAGGAAGTATTGCATTTTAGAGACAAGGTGAATTTGAAAGACTTGAAATGAGATCACACACCACAGAAAGCATTGGCTATGTTGGAGAAATGTAATGGAAGAAAGAAGGAGAGGGTTATAGGGAGAGACATTTCAGATACACAATAAGTTTTTTCTACCCCAAAATACTACAAATTAACAAGTGAATTTCAGTGCTTTAGAGATGGATTTGTGGTACTGTAAATTTCTATTATGAGGAAATATTATTTGACAGAATGACAAACTGTATCTGTGATAGCAAGCCTACTTAAGGCAATGGCAAAGCAGAGAAAATAAATGAAAATGACATCTCTCAGCCCACAGCAAACCAGGGAATTGGGAAAGAAATATATTTACAGATTATGTCCTAAGAATTAGGTGCCAAACTACTATGAAACTTGCAATACTAAAACATTTTAGCCTACAGTTACCTCTCAGTTATAAATGGAGATGCATTTTTAGACAATGACCACAAGTTTTTAGGCAATACTTTGTCTTTCCTATCTTATTTGGTTTTCACCAAAATATTTGTGTGAGATGACCCAGAGAAGCTGACTGAATAGTAATAGTCTGATACTTCAGGTTAAATATCATGTCTGTATTAAGAAATACAGATTTGAATGTATAAGACAAGTTTCCTTATTTAACTTGCAAAGCACAGTATTAAGGGTAAGCTTTATAGAATTTCACAAGGCACCAAATTTAAAAACATGCGGGAAGAAAAATTAAGCCAGTAAACAAGAATATTCTCCCTTTTCAAATACATGGTTCTACCAGCAAACAATATTACAAAGAGGTGGTCTTACGTCTGTGACACCTCCAGAATTTTTAATGCTGAAAATGCATTATGTGTGTGATCCGAATCTCCTGTGATTCCTCGCAAATTACATCTGTCTTCTCCTTTCATCTTTTTCTGTCAGTCCTGTCTTATTCAAGCAAAATTCTTGTCAACTGATACTCAGTGTTGTTGTTTGGATGCCAGAATTTTAAATTACAATAGACAGATGAGCAAATAAATGGGAGAATCCATTTCTTAATTTATGCTGATGAAGAAATTATCTCTAATTCCCCTTTTGTTGTTTTTTTTTTCTTACAGTAGGAAATAGATTTACTTATTTGTCCTTAATATTTAGTTAGAAATATTTGCAAGTCTAATGCTCATACTTGTTTCAGTAGTATAATTAAAGTTAACATACAACTTGGTTTAGATGCAGTTCATAAGAAAGCTGTTTTTCATCATATATTTGCAAGTGTCAAGAGACTAGACTGCATCAACTGATGCAGCTCTGTAAATTCTCTATTTATATCCCAAGACAAGGGTGTTTTAGTACATATTATTCCTTTCATTGCATGCACCATAGAGATAATGTGATCATTCAAGGCTGCTTGTTAATATAACCCATCAAGAAGCTAGCTGTAGAGACTGCTTAAAACAATAATCCATAGTTTGAAGAATAAATTCAGAAAAATACTGTTAGACCATGATTTTTCACAAAATCCTTTGTCACTTTATGTGCATTAATAAAAAGGAAAAAAGAAAGATTGTATTGAAATGTGCAGTTTGATTTGATTTCTAGCTCTCTTGAAAGTCTTTGTCATGAATACATCCTGATGTGCTCCTATGTATTTGCATAGTTCCGGTTGCCTCATGTGAGGTAAGACAGTTCAGCCTTACCTTGCGTCCCACTCTGCAGTGTGTGGATGCCTGTTGTCTGGACATGCTCTCTTTCCTGGTCTGATTATTCCTTTTAAACTTGCAGGGTTTTGTTGTCAGTTGATTTTCACTTTGTCAGATTGTTTGACCATCATGTTATATGGAAGCTCTGGCATTGAGAGAATAGAGACTGTTATCACAGTAGTTATTACTTGCCAGTTGTTGTAAAGCCAGATAAAAGGGTCCCAGAAGACAAAGCTAATACATTTTTATTTTCCTTGTGTTTGGAGTGGGAAAGAAACAGGAGAATCAGGAGCTAAAACTGGGTTTATGAGAGACAGGAGCTAAAAGTCAATGAAAAGACAGTGTGTGTGTGTGTGTGTGGAGGGGTAGGAAGTGAGAAGGAGGATTAAGTGGGGAATAACATCCAAGTCCAATAAAATAGCTATAGCGTTTTTTCAATAAAGCACCAAAATAATGAATCATCTTGGATGGACACAGAAACAGTTGTTTAAAATCTACTGGATGATCTTGCCATCACCCCCTTTAATCATAGTGCTGTACCAAAATATTTAGAGCAGAAACTATCATGGAGCATACTCGGAATCCTTCAGTAGCTCTGGTGTGCAAGTTTGGGTGATTCCTGTCTGAGGAATTAGCTTGTTAAATTGTCGCTACGTTACAGAAAACCACAAACAATTTGTTATGGATGGGTGTATATTTCAAAATCCATCACTTGATGGACCACTTTCGGCCACCAAATCCTTCAGGTTGGCTTTCCCAGTTAGACAGCCCCAGACATTTCTTTCTTTCTTGACCTTGCACAAGGTTTGTCACTTCCTTCCATGTTAGTAGCAGACAACTTTTAACGTGGCAGTAGGCTGGATTCTTCAACATGTTCTTTGCTTTTGGTGCCAGGGTGATGGTGCAAAGTATGAGAAACTGTGTACTTCTGTAGGTGGACTAACAATTTTAAATCGGTGAGTCTCCTTGTGATTTCCTTTTCCTCCACTGTTCACCTTAGATCTAAGGCTTTGAGATGCTCTGAAAGTGCTTATGTGCTCTGGCCCGAGGCACACTGTGTCGGGACAGGTCTCTGCAGGCAGTTCCTTTGGCAATACCCAGCTGGCACACATCGGAGGAACTTGTTTGTGTAGAACATGAGTTGGAATCCAGCAAGGGCCATTAATTAATCTTTCTTAGTTTTGTTTCAATTTATGGGGGAAAATTTTGAAAACCTGCACTATGCTTAATTCAGTGGAAGATTAATGGAACCTCCTGTATAGTTCCATGGATTGCTTCTTGGAGTTGGGCTCTGGAAAAGTTCTGAAAGAGCTATTTATCTATTACCAAGAAATTAGCATGGAAGTATTTCTGGTCAACTAGTCTGTTTTTAATAGACATTGTGAAAAATATGATAGATAAATAAATCCCATAAAGTTCTATGTCTATGTAATGACAGCAGTGTGACAAATATTCACAGTACTCCTACATTCCTCCCCCACTGCAATTAATTATACAATTTCTTTCCACCCTCACAACATTTGTTCTTTCCTTTTCTTAGCTAGCTGCTCATACAAAAAAATCTGTGCCAGCACAAGTCTAAATCTGGCCCATCATGTTCAAAGAGACTTCTAAGTCTTGAAGATGTACAAAAATGGATTCTCTTATGTCAAAGTAGCAGTAGTCTGCCACAGTTGAGACTGTTAGTTTTAACATAAATACTGAGAAGCAGCCACAACTACTGTTGTACTCAGTGACAAACATAGATATGGGTAGAACCCAAGAGCTGCATAACTTCCTTTTCTGTCCCACAGCAACCTGTTTATCTCACTTATCTTAAACAGAATTGCTGTTTGAATTCTGATTTCTAATTATTTGAGTGTTGATCCAACAGTTTTGGCTGTTACAACTTGCATTCAGAAGGGTTGTATGTCAGCAATGTGTATGTTAAGTTTGCTTTTATTTTTGTCTTACAACATTTTAAATATTTTGAGAAACGAGTTTCCCTTTGTTTAGCTGAAGTCTTAATGACAAATAGGCATTTAATGTACAGAGACTGCTTGACTTTCAGAAAACATGTATTTGTAAATAGTTTTTAGTATCAAGTAATAAATATTGTCTAACTAGGAGGATGTGTCTTGAATCATTACTCTGATTGGAAAACCAATTCTTTTGACTATTTCTAGACTACTGGCAGTTGCTGAATATTGCTGTTACTTACTGAAATAATTTTGGAATGCAAAGGATTTAGTTTACTGTACTTATGCAAAGTAAATTTTATACATGTGTTCTTTCAGCCAGTCACTCTTTGGAAGAATATATAGCTAGGAACTTCATTCTTCACATAAATGCCATGGGACTGAAACTTTGATTGCTGATGTGGATGCCAACTTGAAAATTAATTAATTAATTAAAAGGGAAATGTCTTTATATAGTATTGAATGAAATTTTATTTGATTAAAAGGAAGCATTTCACTTAAAAATTCTCACTCCATTAAAAAAAGACAATTTAAAATTAAAAATAACATGAAAGTTTAAATATGTAAGCTTCTAATTTGAAAAACAAAAAAAGAATGCTTCTGAATTCTTCTGAGCTTTTGAGAAATCCTGTTTGCCAAATTTGATGCAAAGCTCTGAATAGTTTAAATGGATACAAATATATTTTTCCATAATTAATCATCTAAAAATTTTAAATAATCTCTAACCAAGGCGTCCTTCCATAACAGAAAAACAAGTAAATATGCATCAGATAGGTCAGTTATATGATTCCAAGTCTGATGTTGTAAAAAATGAAGCTGTTTCCGTAAATTATAATACTGAATGAAAATTTTAATATAAATTTTATTTTTTATTTGATTGTGGTATTTTTAGTTTTTGTCACATTTGGAAGTGTCTCACACTTTCCTTTGAATATATTTTTGTAAATGGAAGCTGTGAGTCTCCTGCATAACTGTTTTCTGTCAAAGGCTGGGATTTAAGTGCCACTCCCCACCCTTCCCAATGAGTAATAACAACTAAATCTGAATAGAAAAAAAATCACCCTGTTCCTTTAGCTTCAAGAGAAAAACTTGTATTATGCGTTCTCAATATTTAAAACAAACCCAAACCCTTACCATTCATGCCACTGAAACAAACTATCGAGTGCAATTTTAATGAAACATCATTAGCTAAGCTAAAATGTTCTCAAAGATGAAAATGAAGATATTCCAATATAATCTTTGAGACGTCCGTCATATTTTTTCTGAAAATTTAATTTTTATTTTAAAAATGAAGTGATGCTTTTTATGTCCTCCCTTGTCTTTTTCGTCTCAACAGTCGTATATTGGAGAATGTCATGTAATGTGAAGGTGGTTTCTGGTTTTCTTTTTCCTCTTTAATATTTGTGAACCAGAATTTCATCCATATTTCTGCTCTAATGCTAGTGAAAAATAAATGCTTTCCTCTGTAAAGGAAACTTGCAATCTCTTTAGTAAAAACAGAATTATTTTTAATTCAGCAATTTCAAGCATCTGTTTTCAAACTTTGTGTTGCAAAGCTACAAAGGATTAGAGAATACAGTAAGTCTGTATTCTCTAACGCAAGACGTCATTTAGTTTGGAATCATTGCAAAACCACTGTATTGGCTGGTTAAGGTTATCTACCAAAATTATGTCCCTCTGATTTAACATAGTGAAAACATGTTTAAGTAGAAATTGGTTTGATACTGTTTACTTTGCAGCATTTGTCCCTTTTTCTCATTGCCTTCCCATGTCTTTCTAATTCACTAATTCAAGATAATGATTGAATATAATTTCTGTACTATTTGAAAATTTGGCTTGGATTTAAGCACTAAATTTCTGTGCTAAAGCTGTCAGTCTTGGGGTCATAAATACTCAGTACATTAGTAGATTTAAAGTGGGGAAAATTGCTGCATCTAGAGGAGTTTTAAGGTTTTTGGGAGCTTTTAAGTTTATGTAAATAATTGAAAAGATGATGAGATTAAGAAAAGATCAGAATTGCCATTAAATAAAAGCAGAGCTGTAATGAGTAGTCTACATTTGTGTGCTCTTAACTGAGTGTGTGCCTAATAAGATGCAGATATTAAGAGAACTAAGATCTGGATGTTAATTAAAACAGTGCTATTTAATGATAGAACAAATTGAAAGTGGCTAACTGTACACAATTCTACTGCTGGCAATAGTTTTTTTCACTTGAAATAACTGATGAAAGGCATTATTTCAAAAGGTTATTTTCTTGAGGCTCTGCATTTTTCATGTAGTTTAAGTTCTTGTCACAAACTGACAGCTCAAGAAGTAATAGTGATAAACGTGGAAGTGGTAGCAAATGAAATGCAGAAGCCTCCCATACTGAGCTCACGTGTTAATGAGTTATGTGGTTGTGTGGGTGGTTTCGTGGGTTTTTTTTTTTTTGAAGGGGGTGTGATTTTTGGGTGTATGTGTGTGTTGTTATTTGTGTGTGTGCATTGGAATTTTTTTTGGTCTGTTTTTGTTTGGTGTTTTTGGTGAAGTTTGGTTTTGGCGGTGCTTGCTTTTTTTTTTTTCCCTTTTGAATGTGGAGTTGCAGAATATCGATTAATGCAAAAAAAAAAAAAAACAAAAAACAAAAAACCAAAAAAACCCCCAAAAACCCAAACAACCAAGTTGGGTGCCATGCATTTAAGTCCTGTAATTCCGCTAATTAAATGTCTCCTGGTACAGACCGTGTGGCTACTCAGGAATTAGTATTTCTATAAATTCAGTATGATGTGTAGGCAGTATATAAAAGGAAAAAATAAGAAAAACAAATAGTCAGAAAAAAAATTAATCTGAAGCAAACATCATAGAACAGTAATTTGAGATAATTGTCTCTTCCAACCATAACATGGGCAAAATCCCTTTTTGATTCTGATTTGTGTTGAATAAGGAGTGCAAGATTTACCTCTTGAACAGACAAAGACCCCTGTACTCAGGTGTAGCACAAATATTTTAGGACAAGTCACTGTGTTTTGAAAAAATCTTGAAGAGTGAAAGAACAGTAAGATAAAATAGGAATGTTGTAACTCACTGCAGGATTAGTTATTTCTAATACGTTTTTCTTTGTCACATCTATTGATTAAAGTCTGTCTATAGGTTTATATATTTGGGTACTGTGAAGTTGTTGGTGCCTTTCTGTGTAACTCAATAAAATTATTTTTTCTGTTGAAGGTACTTTTTTTGTTGAATTCAGTTCTTTCTGTTGAATCTCCTTTGCTTGCATCTGACCTTTATTTATGTTGATTTTGCTTCATTTTTTCATTTACCATGCTGTTCAGTTTTTGGATGCCAGGAGAACAAAGGTTTGTCTGCTATTTGCAGTCAATTTATTTTTCAAAATTTGATATTGCTTATTGTGTTTTTTGTTTGCTTGTTAGAGATACAGTAATCCTGTTTACTAAACACTTCCATAGCTTTAGTTGCCAAAAGAAAAAAAAAACCAACCCAACAACCACCAATCAGCCCCAACTCGGCCCCTCCCCAGAGCCCCCTTGAATTATAGTGACTGCTTTGGTTGACTTTATAAACAACAGTACTGTTGAGCACCATGAAGGGCAGAATTACCTTTAGTCTATGAAGTAATTTAGAAAACATGGAATACTGAGTCTTTCAGCTTTATAGGTACATATTGACTGTACTAATGGATGTGTCACTGCCTAGTGTTTGAGTTTGTTCATTTACCTTTTTTTTGCTATTTATTTTATCTGTAACTGACATAATTTTTTGTGTGTGTGGTTTTTTTTTCTAGAAGCACTTGAAAAGATGTTACAAATATTGTCACATGCATTTGCTATTTTATAAGGTCATTTGATATACTTTCGTCATTGATTCTAATGAAAATTTTTATGACAGTGTACAACAAAAGTTTAATCAAAGACTAATCCTACATTCAGATCCTAAATTGATTTTTTTTTCTTCTTTTCTTTTCTTTCTTTATTGCAGCATCTGCAAATGACAATCCAGGCACTTCAAGATGAGCTTAGAACCCAGAGAGACCTTAACCATCTTCTCCAGCAAGAAAGTGGAAACCGGGGGGCTGAGCATTTTACTATTGAGCTCACAGAGGAAAATTTTCGAAGACTTCAAGCAGAACATGATAGACAAGCTAAAGAGCTATTCCTATTGAGAAAAACACTAGAAGAAATGGAGCTTAGGATTGAAACACAGAAGCAAACACTAAATGCCAGAGATGAATCAATAAAAAAGCTTCTGGAAATGTTGCAAAGTAAGGGTTTGCCATCTAAAGGAATGGAAGATGACAATGAGAGAACTCGACGGATGGCAGAGGCTGAATCTCAGGTTAATCATTTAGAAGTGATTCTAGATCAGAAGGAGAAGGAAAACATGCATCTTAGAGAGGTAAGGAAAAGCACATTTATTTGTTTAAAAGTTATTGTCAAAGTACTTGCTGCTGTTTGAGAACTACATGTTAGAGTATCTAGGAGTTTTCTTCTGCTCTCACTTTTTCATAAAACAAACACAAACCCCAAGAAAACCACACAAACCAAAACCGTGCATTTGTTTTACATCTGTAATAAATACACAGCGAGACATTTGAAAGCAAGTATAAGAAATTATGGGAGAAAAGTAATTGTGTTTGGGACTTACTCTCACTGACATTGTTGCTTTGCATAGTTTCTGTATTCTATATTCTTTGTGTTATGACAAATCAGTGTTTGGTAAATTAAGACTAGAACTACTGAAGGGGAAATTAACACCTGCTGCTGAAAACTAAAGTCATGAATGTATGATACTTCTGTGTTTGATTTTATACCTCTTGTGTTTTGAAATATGTTTTTAAAAATGTTTTTCCTTCCATATAAACAAAGCCTTATGCCTGTGTGCATTTCTAATGTATTTTCATGTGTGCTGCAACTTTTTGGGTAAATATACCACATAAAGTTGCCACATTAAAATGCTGTGGTGATGGCTGCACTGTACTTTGAGAGATCCTTAATTAGATTCCAATCCCACCTGCACCAGCTGCTCACATGATTTGTGAATGCATTTTTGGGACTGGGTTTGGAATGATGAAATGAGTGGAACTGAAAGGAAATCTGGCCTGGTGTCAAGCCCGTCTGCCCCATACATCCCAGCAGCCTGTCAGTGTTATCATGTGACTGGTGTCAGGCAAGCAAGACAGTGTGAGTCTTCCTCAGAAAGAGACCCTGTTGCTTCCTGCTAAGAACGATGAAAACTGCAGGGAGGTCAAGTACTAGGTACCCATTGAAGAGAAATCAGGACAAACAGCTCTTTCCTTAAACCTGGCAACAGTATAGTCTGATTGAAGCTCCAGTCTAGTAAAAACACCAATTTGCCTGGCAGATGAAAGCATGGGTATAATTAGTACAGGAGCAGAGAAAACTGTTATTGGCTCCTGTATATCACTAAACGTATGAATGCTAGAGATTAAGAACAGTTATTTACATCTGTGAATGTTGTCAAAATATTTCCTTTGCTATGGACAATTTCTTTTATAATTAGTAAATGGCTACTTTAGTTTTCTTTTTACTTCCTCCTTTTTTTTGTGTCTTCTCTAACCTGGAATATATATTGTGGACTTGGTGGTAACTGGGGCCCATCTGAAGCTTGGAAACTGGAAAACTTGCAAGGCATGGTGATACATTTCAGTAAAGTGTTTTTTGGTGAAGGTGTGGATCCTGACTATTTTCACATGCAGAATTTTTAATTGAAAAATTAATGAAGTCTGAAAGACAATGGATCCTGAAAGGAGTTGCATAAAGAATTAATGATACTGAGTCTTTGATGAGGGAGAATTGTGGGAGAAGTTCTATAAAATAGGCAGGTTTCTAGATTTAATCTGCTATTCTCATAGTACATAGTCTGTTTCAAGGATGGATGATTTGCTATTTATTATTTGTTTTGTTATGTGATTGTTTATATTTCACCTGTTGCACCCGTATGACTTAAGTTTGTGAATCCAAATTTGTGTATTTATTGAACATACATAAATTTACAGCAGAAATTTGAAAAAAGTTTCTAATTAGCACAGCAGTTGAGTAGTGAGAGAAATAGAACTAGATCTTGAAAAGTAGGTAAAATGTAAGCTTCCAAGTAAAGTCTGGATACCCAATTAATTGATTAGTGCAAGGAATGCTGAAAGGAGATCATATTGCTGCTTGTAGACTGTGCATGTTTCTCCTATATTTATGCTGAATTAGTTTTATGTTTCAGAGTTCCCCCTGGGTTACCCTCAGGGGCCAGGAAAAAATCATTTATCCTGCAATTTATATGAGGATATAGATGTTGTCTTTCCTCTGGAGTACTGCTAGTACTGGGTTTACTGGAGTTACTCTTTTATGACATGCTGATATGCCTTGGTAACTGGTCAAAGTTTAAAAATTTACTAGGTTTGCTGTCTGGAATCTGTCCATGTCAGATTGGCAGGAGCTCTCTAGTGATTTGTAGATTTTGGCTAACAATTTCCTTGCTATTATAAGAATTCAAGGCTTTGGGTGAAGTCTTCTGTCTGTCTCTCTTCCTTTGGCACATGGTATTTATGGGTTTTGATTATTTTTTTTATTCCCCCGCGCCCCCTGCCTGCATATTTGAAGGTTTGTTGTAGGGAGCTTGGAAATATAATGTATAGGGTGTAGGAACTCCTTAGAAACGAAATGTTTAGTAGACGCCTGTTTGTTTTTCCAGGAATCTGTATTTGATTGTTGAAGTGAGCTCTTGGAAAATGTTCTGATGTTCAAATTTTGTCTTTTGCTGTCTTGTTATTGAAAGTTGTCTGCATGCTTTGAGGGAATATCAGATATTCTGTATAGTTTTATCTGTTTGTTAGAAGTCCAAATGGATCAACTTTTGATCTTCATGTGTAGCTTGGTAAGTCCTTGTTATTCTGCAGTGCTCATTTGAATTGCCGTCACTGAATGTAGTCTTCATCCTGCACAATACAGTTTGCCAACATGATAAACCAGGAATTACTGTGTTGAATCTTCTGCAGGAGTCTCCTCAGTGGATTGATTTTTTTTTTTTAACTAGTGTTTGTAAGTTTTCATCTTACCTATGTAAATGACCTTGCTGAGTTACTGGATTTTTTTTTTCCCCATGCTTTAAAAGTAAACTAAAACTTGGATACATTTTTAATGAATTCAATTCACAAATTATTTAGTGTTCACTCAAATAGTGTTAATCTTTCCACATCTTTAACAAAATCTTTGTCATTTTAGAATGCAATCTAAAATATTCTGCTTTCTGTATTTTTACAGGTTGGTGTATAGAGCTTATGTGTTGAGTATATTTTTGTATTGAGTATATTTTTGAGAAACTAGATTATTGACAAATGTAACATACTGTTTGATAAAATTCTGAACACTTGTTTCTATGTTGTAATTTTTTCTATCTGACTTTCTGACACTGCACTTAAAGTTTATCTTCCTTAACTTGTTTCATAGCAGCAAATTAAGTTATTCAATGAACAGTCTTCTAGCGTATCAATTTGCCCATACAATGATAGATTCTGCTGTAGGCTCCAGCAGAAAGAGCACTATCTATGGAAAAAAAACTGAACGTGGTGAAAATTAGATTGAATGTGGAGAAAATAATGGAAGACTACTGATTTTCTACAGATTCAACACTACATTAAAAAGTTAATATATAAACTTCTCATAAGCTATGCTGTTGGTATTTAGTTTAAAAATACTTTAAATCTGAAGTTTCTCAATTCTTGAAATCTAGTTGTGTACCATTGTGTTACATTTTAAATTCTAGTTGGAGAAAAGACAAGCATTATGCATTTTGTTGAGATTTTGAACATGTTTTCTGCTAACACATCTGTATCTTTCTCCCTTATGCTGTTGCTTCCTTAGTTCTTTCAATAGTGCCAAAGATGGACTCTTATTCTCTCGTTCACTCAGTCTTTTAGCTCTCTCGACATGGTGGAATAGAAAGCTAATGGATGAGAAGCAGAAGAAATTGATTTTGTTATTAATAATCACTGATGGCTAGAATTTTTGTTAAACCAGAGAATTAAACTAACATGCTGTGAGAGAAACTGAAGCAACTTGTGAAACACTTGCAATTAACCTTCTTCTACACACTTATGTCTCCAATGACTGTTAATTCTGTCTCCTTGACCTGCACCCCTCTGAAAACTGATCAATCTAGGAATTGAATAGTAAGGGATATGTTCTTTGTTATTCCAGAACTGCTTTTGTCTAGCTAGTAATTTTTTTTCAAAGTTCACTCAACTAGGTAGAGAGAAATAACTTTCTTGTTGTCCTTCAGTCTCTACCACTTTATTAAGCCATTGACTGTTTCTTTTTTTCCCCTGTGAATAGCTGTAGCAGAATTTAATAATATAACTGCCTTCAAAGATCAGGAATTTCTCCAGACCTTAGATTATATTTCTTAGAGATATACAGCTAAGCAATGTAGAAAGAGCTAGTATACCAGAGGCATAGGAATAACTCTGGAAAATAAAACCACCCATATTTTTTCTTTGTTTTCATATTTTTAGCAGATTTGGACTGACTTCGGCATGCTAACTATCTGGCCCTCAAAGACTGTGCCTTTCTGCAGTGTGCAGTCTACTGCATCTTTAAACTCTGAAGCAGGGAAACTTGTGATGATAGGTTTACTCCTGTTTTGTGTTTGGAGGTCTTAGGAATGGCAAATTTAAGGCTTCTTATACAGGAGGAGGAGGAGATGTCAGCTGAAGTTGGACTCCTGCTATTTTACAGGAAGAGCAAAGAATGCCAGTGTAGGTAGGATTCATGAAAATGTTGGGAAATAAGCTATGCAAAAAATGGGGTTAGATTTCTTTCCGTGTGTTAAGGAATTTAAAATACAGGCAATAAGCTTTCACAAGGATAGTTAGGTTCCCAGCTTTGTGATACTTATGACAAAAGTTTCCTTAGTTACTGTTTCACAAATCAAGCACGAAAAAACCAAAGCTCTAATTGAATAGCAAAAAGTGTGAGCGTGTTTCTGCTTCAGTTTTGGAGATGCAGCCTGTTGAGGAGAGACAGTTCAGTTCTTTTCCATGGTTTCTGAGAACTTCTGCCCAGTTTGCACTCAATTTTCCATCACCGAGTTAGACTGAATCCTATGTCTGTAACTAACCTCACCCAAATAATTTTCTCAATGTTTTTCAAAGGTAGGTGAATCTTATTGATATTTTTTGAGACAAAACAGCATTTGCTTTGATAAGGGAGTAATGTATCCTTTATGGTCTTTGCAAATACATACATGTAAGAAAAAGGACAGTTTTGGGCTAGCCAGTCTCCCTGTGAGTATGTTAATGACTGAAAATCTGTCTTGAAGCCCTAATGTCATATCATGGCATTCTTCATGTTCAGAATTAAATATCATGAAGCTCACTAAATATACATTCCTGTCAGAAAACACAAGATGCCTGCCTTAAAGTTCTTAAGCTAGTTATCACATGTCTATTCTAGAATTTTAAATAAACATTTTTTCCCATCTAACTTTGGGAGAACTGTAGGTAATATGGGAATTTTATCATGTGGAAATCTAGCACAGATGTTTAGTATTACTTTTTTAAACATAGTGACCACACATTATTTACCCTAAGTACCATTAAGTATTTTTTTATTATTGCTATTAAAAACTTGCCTTAGGCAAAGTCCCACTAAATCTCTAGTAAAGTCAAATGTTAAAATTCCAGCAAGTATTTCATTATATATACATATACGTATACATACATGCCCTTTCTATATAACATACAATTTCACTATAACAGAATCTGAGATCATATAGGATTTTATATACACATTTTAACTCTTATTTTGCATGTATTCTTAAAATAATGTTGTTGCACATAGTTTAAAGCTAGAGCTTTTTATATTTAGTAGAAAGAAGAACACAGCTTCTTTATTATAATTTAAAGTGTACTTTTAAACTTTCAAGGGTTTTTTAAAACTTGCTCTATCTTTGAACTCAGCTTGGTCAAATAATGAAGGCTGCTGATAGGATTTGAACTGCCATCATGAATTAGTTATTACATGTTTTTAAAGTTATTAATGGAGCAAAGTTCCTTCTTCCACTGTGAATAGAACAGATGCCTTGCAGACTTTTGGTGTTTACTGTAAATGTCTTACACTGGAGCCAGTAGTAATTTACTAAGGAAATACTTTATCGACACCAAACGTTTCTTCCCTGAAGTTTGTTGTACAGATTAACAACCATTCTAGACTGAACCTCTTTATTAGGTTCATTAGTGCCTCTTTCCTTTTATTTCTTCTGGCTGAGCTCAAAATATTAATCTAATCGGTTGCTATAAAGATAACTACTTTCTATCAAAATATCAATAGTAATGTGTTTTTAAGGTGATTTCTTAAGTATATAGAAGGACTTTGCAACGATGACAGTCACTCCAGACATGAGAAAGCAGACAGAACCTGATTATGTTCTAGAGAACAGCTATTACTTCTACTTCTAACATGGCTCATTCAGATTTTGTTATGCCCCGTGATATTCTTGCCAGGGTGCTTGGTTGCAATAATTTCTATAAGTCCATGTGGAGGATCAAAAAGCTTTGTTAATTTAGAAATTAGTTAAAAACAGCATTGCTCTCCATGACATCACCACCAGTAGTTTGGAATCTAGAATATGAGAAAAGTGTTAATTTCAAACTGACAAGTCTGAGTAGCAACTAAAGAAATTGTTTTAGGAAAAAAAAAAGAAAGAAAAGAAAAACCAGAGATTCATTAATAAAGTGGATTTTCTATACCTTTCAACATGTGGAGGTGGTAAGTGTTGATCCTGCCAGCATTCCTTAAAAGAGTATCCTTTAGAAGGTAATCTTGAATTGCTGTAAAACTAGTATTGCCCCCAGATGTAGAAATACTATTTTTGCATAGCTGCTTGCTCAGTTCACATATTTACAACTTTCAGCCTGCATGTAAGCATTTTGGAGACAAGGCAATAATGAAACAGAGAAAATTGGTCAATTTTGGTTTTTGTAATAGATTTTGTTTCCTTTCATCTTCTCTCTATTATCTTTTAAAGTCTGTTCTGTAAACATGCTGCTACTCATCTCTGTGGCAGTAACTTCATTACTCTATAATGTAATTAATTTTCTCTAGCTTCATCTTGTCCTTGTTCATATGAATGACAATAGCTTGCATATGTGACTCTGAGATCTGACATGATATATTTTCACAGAAAGAATCAGAGCTGAATTTGCAGTAGAGGGAAGTTGATTACCTATATATACTTTTCTGCTTTAGAGTCTCTCCTAAATGCAAGATGTACCCAGAGAGTAGTTGAACCATGGCATAGATTGCCCAGAATTGTTGAGGAACCTTATTGGGATAAGGAGATACAATATACAGTTTGTAAATCCCACAGAATTTATGCATATAGCAAAATTTATTATGCTTAGAAGTGCATTTGAAAGTCATTTGGTCATATTATTTGCCATCTTCAACACTTGTTTTAGAATTATTTTTATATACTAATTCTGTCCCTGTTAGATAATCCATGGCTAAGACTTTTCTTTGAACGGTCATTAGAAAAAGAAAAAAACTTATCAGAGAGAATGTGGAAATTTGCTGCTCCTACTGAAATGAAACTAGACAGAGAGTGATCATGCATCTCCTTAGTCACTCAGAACAAAATAACATCTAGTAGAAGCCATGTTTTGTAATCACTTGATCCATTCAAGAAGTCCTGCGCTCCCAAGCACAAATACAGGGTGGGCAGGAAATGGATTAAGAGCAGCCCTGAGGAGAAAGACTTGGGATCTTGGTGGATGAGAAGCTCAGTGTGATCTGGCAATGTGTGTTTGCAGACCACAAAGCCATCTCTATCCTGGGCTGCATTGAAAGAAGGTCAAGGGAGGTGATTCTGCCCCTCTACTCTGCTCTCATGAGACTTCACCTGGAGTACTGCACTCAGCTCTGGGGCCCCCAGTGTAAGAGGGACATGGACCTGTTGGAGCAAGTCCAGAGGAGGACCACAAAGATGACTGGAGGGCTGGAGCACCTCTCCTATGAAGACATACTGAGAGAGTTGGGGTGGTTTAGCCTGGAGAAAAGAAGGCTCCAGAGAGACCTTATTAGCAGCCTTGCAGTAACTAAAGGGGTCTCCAAGAAAACTGAAGAGGGATTGTTTACAAGGGCATGTAGCGGTAGGACAAGGGGTAGTGGCCTTAAGATGAAAGAGAGTAGATTTAGATTACCTACTAGGAAAAAAGCCTTCCCTGTGAGGGTGGTGAGGCCCTGGCACAGGTTGCCCAGAGAAGCTGCGGATGCCCCATCCCTGGAAGTGTTCAAGGCCAAATTGGATGGGGCTTTGGGCACCCTGGTCTAGTGGAGGGTGTCCCTGCCCATGGCAGGGGGGTTGCAACTAGATGGTCTTTGAGGTCCCTTCCAACCCAAACTACTCTGATTCTAAATCAGATTTCTACTTCTTGGAGCCTCTTAAAAAAAAAAAAAGGGGGGGGGGGAATGGGTGATGCTGTGTTGTTGATATATAATGAAAATAAAATGGGGAGAACAAACATCACTGAAAATGAAAACAAATACAGAAATCCAAACAAAGCATCAAATTATTTATGACATAGTTTTAATGTATACATAGCTCATTAACTAATGATTACCTCTTGCATCTCACTGGGATCAGTCAACTCAAAGTTAAGGAAGTATTTCACAGAAGAGCATGAATGTGTCTTCCAGAACTTCAGCACTCTAAATATAATAAAAATATTGATCTGTCCACTGAACTGTGTTGCTGATGACGTTTGCATGCCTCACAGTTTATTTTTAACAAATTATCTCTCAGTGTCTTTCTTAGTGGAATACTCCTCTTCTGTAGATGAGGAAAATGAAGCAAAAGGTAAGTCAGCAAACTACCCAGGTCTTCTCAGAATATTAGTGATGAACCAGGGAGAAGGATCTGCATGAGTTCCAGATACATTCCCTGACTACTGTTAGTCATTTCAGTCCATAATGCAAATGGAACTGCAGTAGTTGAAAAACTAGTGTCTGTCTTCTGTTTTAAATTCAAATCTTTGAATAATGTATTTTAACATGCTAATGTGTTAAACTGGTTTTGTTTAAAACATGAGCTACTAGAAACTGCTGTAAGCAACTATGGTCAAATCACCTTATGGAGGAGACAGCTGGAAATGAAAAGACTTAGCAAAAGGTTAGTGCTGATGGTTGTGTGACGAAGTAGGCCCTGGGTAAGAAAGAAGGTTTTCAGTTGTTAAATTAAGATCAACTGAGTGCTTGAGGTGGAAGAGTTGCCCTTCAATGTGAGATTTCTAGTACAAGTACTGCTCCTTGCAAGCATCCTGTTTCAAGCCAGCCAGACCCTGGAGAGTTTACCAGTTCTGCCTAGTTCAAAGCAGTTAGTATTTTGTGTATTCTAGGGGGAATCAATTAAATTCTAGGTGTGAGCAAGAGTGTACATCCTTAACATTTGATAACTTTCTGTTGCATCAGAAGCTGTGTCTTGAGGGTAAGATCTAATGTTCTGAAATGCCGTAGTTTTCTATTTTCCTTCTATTATTTATTGTCTTTCATAGCCTTGTAAGATCCTGCTGGCTTATTTTCTAGTGAAAGAAGGATAGACATGATTAATGCAGGTTCTAGGCTATTCTTTTTTTGTGTGTGTGTATATATATAGTTTTTCAGGATAAGGTCAAAGAATTAAGGCTTTAGTCAAGTGGGTCCTTACTCTTGTGCTGAACTGTTGCTCATAGTTATCAAACCAATAAACTTTATTAAACCACATCTCACTAATCTTCTGCTTACACTGGACACATGCACATAATGTGTTCCACTTCTGCTGAGTTCTACCTGCATTTCATATTGAGGTAAAACTGACTGAATCTACTGGGGGTTTTTAGCTTCCTTTGGGACAATAGCTGTTGGACAAGGTTTAAGTCAGGATATAAGATATCATTAGATAATATGATTTCTTATGGCAGATGCTGTCTTCCTACTTAAAAACATTACAAAGAAATTAATGCCATACTACTAAGCAAGAGTTAAGAGTAACAGTCATGTTGGGTGCACTTACTGCAATTTAAAATTGGTGACCTTCAGCCAGGATAAGCTGGGTGAAGGCATAAGGAATGGGAAGCATGCTTATGAAATGGACCTCAAACCTGAGCTGATATTTTTAGTCCAGATATATTGTCTTATAACATCCCAGAAGGAAAAATTTAAAATCTGTGTGGTAACATGAGTTTTGTCTTTGTATATGCATGGGCTTTCTCAGTAATAAAAGTGGAAGTGTATTATAGGCAGTAGAATATGGCTAATAATGTAAACTCTTCCTAAAGTTTCACCTGAAACTCATTTTGATGAAGGAAAAGTTTAATGTTAGGTTAAACCATTTAATGAAACAAGACTTCTTATTTAGTGAACAGATGTAAATTTCTTGTTGAAAGTCTGGCCCCTTTCTTCAGAAAGAACATAGACCCTTTGATCTGGTGGAACTGAAATTTAGCTAGTCACTAATTAACTGATAATATCCTAATTTTATAGATGTATTTATTGGCTTGTGAGATAACCTTGACCATAGGTAATTTTTTTTTTTTTCTGTTGACACCTTGAGCCTTGATAGTCCAACATGATTATAAACCTCTCAATAAAAAAATTTGATAATGAGTATAAATATATCCTATCTCACTATCAATATTTGGTTAAAATATTGATGAATACCCCCAATGTGCTCTGAAAGACATATCCACCAAAATAATGAATATGTTTGAAAGTACTGAGGACCAAATTCGGTTTGTGTGGAGGTTTGGTGTGGGGGATGTGGTTGGTTTTTTGGCTTTCTTTTTTGGTAAGTCATATGAGGTCAATATAAATAATGAATATATTTAGAATAGTTACTAGTTCTGTGTTCCTGTGACTTGTTTTGAAGACTAAAGACAGTATTAATTCAATGGAATTGAGTGACTTAAGGTGAATAGGATTAGATTTGAAAGAATAAATGGATCAAGACTTGGTTGCTGCTTGGTAACTGCTTGGTTACACTGGTTGAAAGAAAGTAGTTCACTGTAGCTTTTCTGTAGACAGAGCTGAATCTTCACCTGCTTAGTTTATTAACATTTAGCAACACATATGTCATCACAGTCATGTAAAAGTATTTCAGTTGTTCTTTAGATTATTTTCTTCTCCCTGGAACATAAAGCTTTAAAAAACATCAGACAAAACCACCCAGATTTTTTAGAGCCATCTATGTATAATGAATATATTTAGAATAGTTACTAGTTCTGTGTTCCTGTGACTTGTTTTGAAGACTAAAGACAGTATTAATACAAGCAGTTACATGAACTCAAGGACCTACTTACTATAATGCACATCTATAGGCTTGGGCCATTGCCTGTTCCTTACACTTCAATTACAAAAGAGTTGAGCAATATTCCTGCTGGTCTTTTAATAACACTTCATAGTTCTTGTGGAAGGAAATGAAATGATAAGTGATCCAGGAAAGTGTGAATTGAGTCAGACATCTTTCCATAATTACTGAAAGAGGAGTGTGCACATGCAACATCCTATTATAGACTATAACTAATTATTGGGTTTTTTGGGGTGTAGAAAGACAAAGCTGTAGTGTTTACTACTCTGTAGACTCAGGAGATATGAGGCATATCTAGTATGTTATTTATTGCTCTGCTTTATACACAATTTACTTGAATTTACTATTTTTAAATACACGTTTGTAGTCTCTTTAGACATGATACTGGAAGATTTTGTACATAGTCCAAGTTTCATTGATACAGTTCAGAATAAGAAAAAAAATCTAATAACTGACACAGAAAAATGCTTAGTCAACTTACTGCAATACTTATTAATTGCAAACAGGTTCTTAGTGATGTATCACTGACTTCTGGCTACTGTATTCCTCCATTAACAAAATTCTTATGCTGCCATTGCTCCTATGTGTTGGCAATCTGATTCCTAATTCACTTCAAACAAGAGTTTCTTATGGAACTGTTTCAAATGGTGTTAAAGATACATCTTAATGAAGGGAATGTGCTTCATGCACTGTTCTTAAAATCTGCATTTGCAGAATGCATTATTTTGATCTGTTTATAGATAATTAGCTGCTATATATATATTTCATCACACTACTTTAATTCACTTTGGCCTTTGACATCTTTTATTGCCCTGAGCATAAATTTATTTACAAAAATATGTGGATCTTAGGTTTTAGATTTATAACAATGAATTACAGCTAAATTATGTGGTTTTCTTTGGCTCATCATTTGACTAAAAAATAAACATTGGAAAAAAAATTTCTCTGGATACGTGATCTTTAGAAGAACTTGAGTAATTTCTCAGTTTACAATATCTTTCCTGCAAACGGTGACTAAAGGAAAAAAATTAATTATCAGCTAAATTTTTACAGGGTTTATTGACTAAAGCAGTGGTCTTCAGATGCTAAATAAGAAATAATACATTGTTTACTAAATACCTGGAAGTATTAGGGGGGAAAAGGTATTAATAACTTGTGTTCTTATTTGCCACATAACTTTTTGTAACTATTGATAATATTCAGATCCTATTTTAAGGTTACAGCTTAACTGAGTTTGGGTTTTTCTTCAAGAGAAATTGCTTAATTGCAGTGTACGTAACCCATGAGAGTTTGTTCTGCTCTTTTGACAAGAAACAGTTGTTTAGTAATGAAGTAATGCATTTTCTGTGGTAGGTATATGTAGAATGAGTCAAATTGTCGTTCAAATGGTTTGGTTGTGGCCGTCTTTAAAGTGTGATACTTTAGTATCACACTAGGCTTCAGTAATTTTTATCATGTTAAATGAACAAATAACCAATGGCATGTTAGGTAAGCAGCTCATATTAAAATTTATGTTAGAAATTACTATACAGCTCATATGATTATACTATTATATTGCAGCATTATTAATGCTAAAAGAAAGTTTCCATGAAACTTTTAATGATTTCCTTGAGGAACTGTTCTATGAAAACTGGAGAACTATTTTCATATATCCTCTTGTCAAGAAGTGGAGGACCAAAAGCCATGATAGTCCAAGCATAGAGCATATTTTTGTCTAATTTGCTAGCTTTTTCAGAGTTCTTTCCTTTTGAAGTCAGCAATTTCTTTATAATCTACTGCCATGTAACTTGCTAACTAGAGAGTACTTTGTGCTTCACTTTTCTGTTAGCTTCTGATTCTGCAATTGTACCTGTCTTTTAAGATACTTGTGTAAACTATTGGTCAAAATCTAATTATATAGTTTGTTTAAAAACAAAGATGTGAAAAAGTATCTCCTGAATAGTTCTAATGTTGGCATTTTGAATTACAATGGGAACATGACAGTCCTTGTCTTGTTAAAACATCAGTACAACTGTGCACATTCTTGTATAGAATCATAGAATGGTTTGGGTTGGAAGGGACCACAAGGATCATCTAGTTCCAACCCCCCTGCCATGGGCAGGGAGACCCTACACTAGATCAGATTGCCCAAAGCCCCATCCAACCTGGCCTTGAACACTTCCAGGCATGGGGCCTCAAAACTTTTCTGGGCAACCTGTTCCAGTGTCTCACCACCCTCACAGTAAAGAATTCCTTCCTAACGTCCAATCTAAATCCCCCCTCTTTTAGTTTATACTCATTACCCCTTGTCCTGTCACTATGCTCCCTAAGAAACAGCTCTTCACCAGCTTTCCTGTAGGTATAGAATCATAATATGATTATGAATAGCCCCAGTGAACATTGTATGAAATTGCATAGTGTAGGGAACAATATTAATCAAAGATCAAATCTCTCTTCTCCTTATATCACAAGCCACTCTCCACACATGGAGATTTGTAATGAGAACTGAGAAGAGTTACTACTGTACTTTATCATAAATGCTGCATATTTCCTTAATACCCAGTGCCATTCCCAAACATCACATCTCCATTTACATACACATTGCTTTGTTTCCTCTGGGATAGCTAGACTTCTGCAGATGTGCATTTTCGTGGATATGCGCTGTGAGGTTTATGAAGACACAGACTTCCAGGTATATACAATTTGTTCAGCACTTGGATGTCATAGGCATTTGAATTATGCTTGGTACTTAGTGACGCGGGTTGCTTTGGACTTCAAGTGGAATACTGTAATCTGCAGCAAGCATAGCCTGTTAGAGATGAGAAACTTTTTCATTCTACACTTTCAAATGTAGTATCACCTCAAAACAAAAAGGAAAAAAAGGGAGTGGTGGGGTGGAGTGGGGTGTGTGGAGGTAAAGCCGAGAACTCCTTGAAATCAACTGGCATGTCACTTGATCAGTTCACATCTAAAGGAGATGGGGTTATTTTGGTCACTAGATGGCACTCTTGAATGAGGATTGGTTTTCACTGTGGTTTTCACAGATCGTGCTCTATTTGTTGTTTTTCATCGCTCATTTTAAAATGATAGAATTAAAAGAAGGGCTACCTTCATTTAAAGGCCATTTCACAGAGATTTTATAATAGTCTGTAAACTTAATGCTGTTTAGAATAGCTGCATCTAAGAATCAAAGCAAGGAGACTAAAAAAAGTATAGTGTGGCTCTCTACAGGAAACACAAAACTGGACATGAAGGTGTTAGTGGAATTTGGTCCTAGTGCTTTTGTAATTTTAGAAAACTGAAAGAGCAAACTAAGATGTCATCCTCCTCTTCTGGCATTTCACCATGATACGTGCTCTCATACCCTACTGTCGAAATATATCTCTACACTGATAATGTGTGATGGGAACCTGAAAAGTAGATGGCAGGGGAATATGTCAAGTCATGCTGACATGCCTTGCTACATTTCAACATAGGCTTGTAAAACTTAGCTTACTCAGAAGCTTTTCTTGCCTTTGTAATGGCATGGTAATGTATAACCATACAGTAGAAGCCAAAGGCAGCACATGTATAGCTGCCTTTGCATCACATAGGTTGTGATGCATCTTGGATCCTCTGACGTGAAAGCCTATATATGGATAGAGCTGGAACTTACTCAAAACAGCAAAAGAGATACATTATTTCCATTAAAAAATGTAAAAAAGTTCAAATGAAGACTCTCTTAGATCACACAACAGGCCTTCATAATTTTTTTAGTTTTAAAATATATAATCTACTTAAAATACATGAGATGTACAAGATGAAACTAATAGCATAAAATATATGCAAGACATCAAAATAATTTCAGAACCAGATCCTGTAACACAAGAGACAGAACATGTTGAGCGATTAATACCATTTGTGGGGGAGAAAAAAATAGAGCGGAGGGGGAGTGGGGCAAAAAAAAGGTAAATGAGAATTTTTTTGTACCTTTGAGCCATCAAGATTTTTTGGCCAAACTGCTAGACATTAAGAGAACTTCAGGTGTTTCTAAATGCAATCTCTTTAACATTTTCAGTGCTTTGTGTTTAGTACAGGAGTCTCTATTCTGTAATGTGGTTGAAACTAGACCTCATCTAAAACTCAAGAAAGTAAGTAACATAAAAAAACCTAAACAAACTAACTCCAAATTATGTGGCAAACTTTTGGTGTGCATATACAGCCTTGTTTCTTATGTCAGTGTACATAGAACATGGGAACAATAGGAATAGGGATTGCCTCAAACTCTTTTTTTCTTTTTGCTTTTAAACCTGTGGTGAGCAAGGCAATAAAGCAGCAGTTTACAGCAGTATTGAAAAGATGACTAGAGAGTGCAATTGCATCTTTTTGAAAGAAAAGTTTACTATTAAATGTCTGACAAATACAATTTAATAATCTTTTATTGACTGAGCACCAGCCAGCTGGGCACCACGTAAAAAAAAAAAGTAATATTATGAGATGGTCAAGTGTATAGACAAAGTATGATAACATATTAGGGAACCACTTACGATTATTCCAAATGTTAGCAAGTTTTTATCTTGCTCAAACTCAAGATCTTGAGTTCAAGCAGAATAGAACCACTGCATCTTTTGCACTTCGGAGACATGGTTCCTGCATTCCTTGTTTCAAAATTCTGGTGAAGAAGCTACTATCCAAAAGAAGAATGTTTTCAGTGAGAAATCGTATTGTTCTTCTACATCTAAAGACTCATAGGCTACATCATTTCAGATCAATTAATCTGTCCTAAATATGAGTCATTCAACTTGTTACTATTTTCATTTTTACAAGTGATTGTGGATGTGTCAGATGAGAACACCCAGTATACTGCCTGCTTAGTTGTTGGCTTTGCTGTCATGTATTAAACATTTCTTTTGATGAAGAATTACAGTATCCTAGATAACTAATGTACTGATAATTCCCCCAGATGCAGCTTTCACTCTTCACTTTGGTTTTTTTGCCTTATGTAAAGGATGACTGTGGAGGTTTTTGTACCTTGAACAAATACTGTAATGGTGAACACACTGGTGTTGGAGGCTTTTTTTTTTTTTCTGATTTTGTAATGCAGTTACACATACATGCCACAAACAACTTTTTCCTTTCATAAAGCGCTCTCAGGAGAGCTTTCTCACAAAGGAAGTAGGATCTATATTCTGTTTAAAAGTGTACCCTTGTAGTACAGAAGGAAGGATTTTTATTGCAGATGCATTGTGATTCCCAACAAAAAAGTTGATCTGTTTCAGAGCATTGATGGACTGAACACCTGCATGTTTCAGAGTCAGAACAATCGCTTCTCAATTATTCCTGACTCACTTGGAGAGAGTCATTTTCAGCTCTCAACTTGAAAAAGGCATATTTTCACATAGGAGTACATCTGGCAGACAAAAGATTTTCTGCTGATAACAAATCTCAGAAACCATTATCAATATAATGTTACCCTTCAGCCTCTCAACAGTATTGTGAGTGTTTGCAGAGATCTTGGCAGTGCTTACATCCCATCTGCATCATTAAGGCGTAGCATGATTAGCCAGAAAAAAGGAAATCTTACCAATAGATGGGGACCAGATAAACATACTGTCTCTTCTGCATTTTTCTTATATAAAAAAAAAAAAAGTAAAATTAATTTTAACACCAACTCAGATAATAAAATCTATCAAAAGAATAGTGGACATCAGGATGGTAAGACAGAGCTTCTGGAAGGATTCCAAATCAGGGCTGCTTTGATAATTTGTTTCTGTTGGGCCTTTCAGCTGGAGTGCTTTCTTGTCTCTGTCACATGTAGTTGGAAACCTGGTGGCACATGCCACCTTGTTCTTCAATTTATTAGCCATTTTTTTCTGAATGCTTTGCATTCCAACAAAGTCTAAAAATAGTAGTTTCAACCTCCAGAAAGTCTGGGTGTGTTTTGTGTCTGATGGAAAAAGTAGAGAGTTAGAAAGTCATATAAAAACTTCCTCTCCTTTTATTCCTTTTGAAGCAAGGAAACAACATTATTAATAAGCTGAATATTCCCAGTGTGAATTTATGGTGGTTAAGCTTCACAGGAATCTTTGATTCAGTTTAACATCGTGGAGCATTAACTAATGTAAAATGTATATGAGTATTTCCTACAATCTCTTCCTGCTAGAATCATTGGGCGGTATTGTCGTGGTTTTACTCCAGCCATTGGCTGGGCACCACGTAAATGTTCGCTCAGTCCCCCTCATCGGAAAAGGGGGAGAGAATTGGAAGGGTGAAAGTGAGAAAATTTGTGGGTTCAGATACAAGAGTTTAATCAGTGAAGCAAAAGCTGCGTGCACAAACAAAGCACAACAAGGAATTCATTCCCCACTCCCCACGGCAGGCAGGGGTTCAGCCATCCCCAGGGCAGCAGGGCTCCATCACACGTTATGGTTACTTGGGAAGACAAATGCCATTACTCCGAATGTTGCTGCCCCCCCTTCTTCCTCCCAAGCCCCCTTATAAACAGAGAATGATGTCATATGGTATGGAATGTCCCTTTGGTCAGTTGGGGTCAGCTGTCCTGTCTGTCCCCTCCCAACTCCCCACGCACCCCCAGCCATCCCGCCAGCGGGGCAGTGCGAGAAGCAGAAAAGGCCGCGGCTCTGTGCAAGCATCGCTCAGCAACAGCAAAAACATCTCTGCGCTATCAGCGCTGCTTCCAGCACAAACCCGAAACACAGCCCCATACTGGCTGCTATGAAGAAAATGAACTCTCAGCTGAAACCAGGACAGGTATGACAGTGATAAACTTCATAAATAAGGGGAAGTCTAGGCTGTGAAATTACAAATGCTAGCAAGCAGGGTTTGGAGCTGGTATGTACATCATCATGTTGTGATATTTGTGAAATACTTACCAGTTATTTAAAATATGCTGACAGTCTTAGCCAAAACCATCCAAGGAAGAGATGTGGAAGAGCTACCTTGATGTATTTAGTTTGCTAGTTGTGTGGGTTGTCTATCTATGGATTCATTGCAAACAAGACTATCGGAGTTCTTGGATCTGTGGCTGGTTGGAGATCTCTAAGGTATGGTTTTCTGAGTCAGTGGTTAGGCTAACTAATACCTGCATTCCTATAACTGCAATTATTGTTGCCAGAGCAGCACTTGACCTAGCATCTCCTGCATTGACATGTCCTTTGGATTTCCACAGCTGTTTCACCTGGCTATAGAGGCCATGCTCAGTAATCCCTTAAATCAGATTTCTTGACTCTGTAGGAGAGATCCATTTGACACCTGTCCACTCTCCCCATGTTTAGTAGCATGCTTTTTGGGTAGCTATTTACTGTAGAAAAACCAAATTCAGACAATTGTAAAGTCATGAAGGAATTTACAATTAAATCTTGTTATGCCAGATTGGGAAGGGTTTTGTACATAATTTGAATAATTGCATTTACCATTGTGATAGCTAAATTTATTTGACTGTATTCCCTCCAGTTAAAAATTATTTATTGTAAACTTGGCAGTCATTAGTGTTTCTAGTCCTTCAATAGACTGCTGCACCTTAAGGTTGTAGTACTCACAGATTTATGAAAGAGCTGCAAGAATTCTTCTTCCACGTGAACACCCTCCCCTCCTTTTGCAGATCTGAGTTTACTATTCTAGCTCTAATGTATTTAAGTCCTTTGTCTCGCATCCCTTTGAAAGTGAAATTACTTTAGCAATAACAGTATCAGGGTGAAACAACTGAGACTTTTCTGTGAGACAGTTTTGTCCCACTTTGGTACTCTATTGTATTACATCATGACGTGATACTCAAAACTTTCGCCCAAGACAGTTTCAGAATTCTGCATTTAATCAGGTAATATGCTAACCTGTATTGCTTCTGAGACACATTCAAATCATGAAGAAATTATATGGCATTTCTTGGATATCAGAAGGGCCTTGTTATTTGAAGGTTGTGAAGCCCTCCTTCCCTGAATGGCTAGTTCTGTTGAGATGCTAAAAAATTTGACTGTCTCTCTGAATGAGGCTTTGCTGTTATCTGGCTCTGAACATATTTAGAACTTTTCTTTCCAAGCGTTACATGCTGCGTGGGATTCACTTACAGGGAAACACTCACAAGCAACTGCAAAAAAGGAGTTTACCAGCTTATCTGTCCTCTGGATTTCTTTGAGGTGTTTTGACCCTTTAC
>VWZZ01006371.1:190399-234767 GCA_013399095.1 Psophia crepitans | reverse complement strand
CTGCTCTCATCTGTGCTTAGAGCATAGAAAGAAGGTAATGCCTTGTTCTCTCATCTTTTCTACTGAGACTGTAGCTAGGATGCATGTGCAGAAAAGTAGCAGCTGTTACAATTCTGTTGCAGGTGTGTAAAGCACATGAGTAACCTGGCTGCACAGCTCGGACTTCAGGTATTTCCCAACTTCCAATCCAAAAAGCAATTACTTGGGAATGATGGCTATGTAACCATTATACAAATACAAACAGCAGCAACAAAATCAATGTAACATACAGAACAGGGACTTGAATGTATCTTTTCCAAGTGAATTTCCTGGCTATAGGGTTGTTACACATCATTACTTTTTCTTTTCCTTCTTGCCTCTAGAGGTGAATAGTTCTACCTTAAGTTTCAGACATGAACCCAGATATTTTTGGGGTTGACAATTCCCATCCTCCAGAAAGGAAAAGTAATTTTTTTTTTTATATTAGCCTTGAGCTCTTAAAAAATATAAAGCTTCCCTTTCATAGTTTCCCTTAATATTTCTGTACATTCATGTATGTTAAGCTGAAGGAGGGTGGATTTAGATTAGATATTAGGAAGAAATCTTCTGTGAGTGTGGTAAGACACTGGAACAGGTTCTCCAGAGAAGCTGTGGATACTCAGTCCCTGCAAGTGTTCAAGGCCAGGCTGAACGGGGCTTTGGGCAACCTGGTTTGGTGGAGGGTGTCCCTGCCCATGGCAGGGGGTTGGAATGAAATGGTTTTTAAGGTCCCTTCCAACCCAAATCAGTCTGTGATTCTATTTTCTGTCACTGTAGTTCTAAATGAACACCATCAAATTAAATGTGAAATCTGCTACATATTAACTATCTATATCTGTTGGGTATGATAATTTGCATAATATTTGCTTTTCTGGACACTTCACAATTGCAAAGGTTTCTATTATCCTTAAGCTGAAACTCGGCAATAGCTAATAGGATAAAGACTGTGACAGATATTAGGTTATAAGTGAGATACACTTTTCACTAATACTTTTAAGTACTGACAGAGATAAGTTATTTCACAAATGTCTGGTAAAGAAACCTTTTCCAATGTAAGACGACTGCTTTTTGTGCAGCCCTCGATGTTTTTGGCTTATTACGTAGACTTCATCCATGGAAGAAGAATACTGATTCAAGCTTCAGAAATGTTATTCTGAAGTGCAGTGGGAAGTCTGGCAATACACTTGTTGCACTCATCATATGCATTAACTGTGGATTTTTAACTCACCTGCTGTATGGAACACAGACAGAGGTCTGGATATTTTCATTTTATGTTCATTTACATTTAGTTTCAGAAGCACCAATAAGAACTTGTGCATATGTTTTAACTTTTGATCTTTTTCAGAAGTATATTTGTGTGGGTCTTAAAGTAATGCAGTTTAAGGCAACATAAGAGTTCCCTCATGTTTCTCTTCTGCCATAAGATATGAGTAGATTTTTACCTGTGAAGTGCTATTATGTTAGTATGTGTAACTACTTCAATTTTTTGATAATTAGTAACTTGATTTTCACATTTGTCTAATGGTTCTGAGAAGCTTTGCAGTTCAGGCATTTTTAGAGTGGTAGCAGAAATTATTGGTAGAATTTCTGCTCAGCATCATAGAAAGTGAACATATTTGCCTTTTAGTTAACCAGTTAAAAACCTGAAAAATAAGAAAAATCAGATCTATTTTACAAGAACATCCATTACTGAAGTAAATGCAATTATGACTAAAATATTGATAACTTTTTGTCAGAGGATTTTCTGATACTTATTTTCCGTATAGTAAGATATTCTTTATACTTAGTGTTAAGTATGCAGTCCCTCACAGTAGCTTTGCAACTGAAGAATTATCAGATGCTAACGAATGTTTTAAAAAAAATCAATGGAAATGATATACCATATGCTACATTTCATATAATGTGATATTTGTGGTATTAATGGATCTGTAAAAACATTTTGGGTGATTTGTTAGTTCTTTTGCACGATAGGAATACTATGTGAAATGCCATACAAAAAAAAAAAGGAATGCTGAAGACAGCCAAGTATTCTTTTAAAGATATTTTGGGCTATCATTTAATTTTTTTTTCCTACAATGTAAATTCAAACTCTTATTTATTCTATCCATAAAGCTTCTTTCTAATAATTCTCAGAAAATGACAGCACGCACACTGTCATGTGCTTTTCCGTGTTTGTTTACAAATGCAAAGGTACTTTTTCTTTAATAACACAGTACAATGTATATATGAAAGGCAGACAGAAGGTGTGGGGTGTTTTGTCTGTTTAATTTAGGAATGTAGAGGTTTTTTCTCTATAGGGTACCTATTTTTTATTCAGATATAAAATTAAAAATAGATTGTCTATATTTTGCACCAATTCTGCATTTTGCATGTCTTCAGAGCTCTAGACATCTAAATTATTCTTTCCACCCTTCAAGATTTGAAGCAGTACACATCCAGTTTCTTGGCATAAAATAAAAACAAATTAGAAAATTGACATTTACTGTGAAGAATAGACAATGCATGAATATAGCATGTTGAAACTGCATATTCTCATATCGAACACCTTGCAGCTGTGGAGATATACTTAATATTTTTTCCAGTGCTTTCCTGAGTGAACAATCTATCAAAATCTTGTTAGAAAAAGGAAGTATCTTGAAAAGTTTTCAGTTTGTTCTCAGCTTTATTAAATCAGTGGTATTAAAAGAATGAATTTATGTACTCTGGTACCTGAACAAAGTAATCTGTAATGGGATTGTTTCACTGTGATGACAGAACTGCAAATTATTAACATTGTAAAATATTAAGCATGAGACATTTTGTATTGCTCTTTGTTAGCAAGTTCCTCAAGGACATGAGATATTAGGTCTTGTCACACTCAAGGCACAGTCTCACCTAACCTGGAAAACAGGAATATCAAAAAGGATGAGATAGATTGGTAAAGCAATCTCTTGAGAAGAAACTGAGAATGATTGACCTTGGGGGAAGGAATGAAAATAATGAGGTGTCATTAATTTTTCATAATTACCAACACTATAGGTGATAACTGGAAGCAATGTAATTTTTTTGGTCTTGAAAACACCCTTCAAAAGCTGTTTTAGATGCCATTATAGCATAACAGGAAAGCATAAAATTAGTGTGCTTACATAAGAATCTGTTAATCTTATCTAATTTAATGCACTGAGGTATCAATACTAACTGTTGTGGGGTTTATTTTGTTGCTTTTTGGTTGTTTTTTTTTTTTTAAATAAGCAAGTAATTCTCTGACCTGTTAATGGAAGAAACTCTGTCCAGCATGTTTTAAATGTTTTATAAAATAACACTGAAATAAAGGATGGTTCAAACTCTGTTTTTGTAACACCTGGGCTGTAACAGTGCAGGCTAGTATTTAGTTTTTTTAGTAGACCCATCTGTTCATGTACTATTGCTTAATAATGAGAAAAAGGATAGAAATAGATGAAAGGCAAAATATCTGAAGATAATGGAGAAAAGTCTTGTACTGCAGCTTGGAGAGTGGCATGTGAAAAAATACAAACTCTTCACTGACTCTTTGACTGTGTTGACATTAGCATAATAGGGAAGCATAATAAGAATAGCTTGGGAGAGCTAAATAGTTGATACTGAGGATATTTTGGGGGAATTTATACTTGATTTTTTTTAAAAATTTTTTCCCCCCCGTGTCTCTGCTCTTTTCTTCCAAGAGAAAGAAAACTTTCTCTTACGTTTTTGCTCAAATATTTAGTGTGTGCTAGATGCTGAAGAAAAACACAATTTGATAAGAGCTTAGAAATGAAGGTATTCACACACTATGTGAAACAAGTGCTAAAAAACTTTCAAAGAGTTTTCAGTTATTTGCAGTTTAATTGGAGGTCTTGGTTGGCAGCAAGTTGAACATAAGCCAACGGGGTGCCCAGGCTGCCAGGAAGGCCAACTGTGTCCTGGGGTGCAGCAAGCATGGCATTGCCAGCCAGTCCAGGGACATGATTTTCCCACTCTGCAATCATGAAGGGCGGCGAAGGGGCAGGTGCTGTTCTCCTCCCTCTGGTGCCCAGCAATAGAACCCAAGAGAAGGGCATGAAGCTGCAGCAGGGGAGGGTTAGATTGGAGATCAGGAAAAGGTTCTTCACCCAGAGGTGGTGGGGCCCTGGAACAAGTCCCCCAGGGCACTGGTCACTGCATCGAGCTTGGCTGAGTTCAAGCAGCATCTGGACAACGCTCTCAGTCATCTGCTCTGGTTCGGCTGCTCCTGTGTGGAGCCAGGAGTTGGACTCGATGATCCTTGTGGGTCCCTTCCAACTCAGAATATTTGTTTTTTCTTTTCCTCTCTCTACTCTCTCTCTGCTCAAAGCAGGCAGATTTTTAAAAAAGCATTTTAAATAATTTTTCTCCATATTACTGAAGTAATATTAGAACAGCCAGGTACTTGGAAATTATCAAGCTTTTACACTGGTTTTATACTGATTTTCTGTAGAACCTCTAATGCTTTTGTCTTTACAGAGCATATGCTGTGTTTCAACAATACAAAACTCTTAATGTTCTAAAAAAAACCCAAAAACAAACAAAAAAACCCAAAACTCCAAAACTCAAACAAGCACAAAAACCCCAGCTCTCAGTTTTTCCATACTGGGGTTACGTAGTTAATCAGTATTTGGGGTTTTTTTTTGGCAGAACTTCTGTCTTATTTGCTGTAGAAGCTGGAAGAATGTGTATTGAATGAAGCTGGATAAGAAAAGAAATAGTGGTGTTATAGATGAAAGGGGTTATGAGTGACTTCAGATATGATGCATCTTGCTGGTTCTGCCACTACATTTTTCCTTATTGCTGTCCCAGTTTCAGGCACGGCAAATACCTGCTTATTTGTTCCTGATTTTCTGGGTTACCATCCTTCTGATCCTAAGAATTCTGTAAATGCTAAGTGTTTAGAATTGCAGATCAAGTAATTTGAAGTTACAGATAATCTTTTGAGGGGGGATAATAGTCATCCAGTGATTGGGGTGTGTCATACTTTGTATGGCTGATAAATGAGAATGCTGATAAGTCAGGTCTGTAAAATCGAAACATTATTTGTTAGGAATCCAAGAAGGGTATTTTTTTTCTGAAATACCCATTATAAATAGAGGAGAATAAATATGTAAGTCTTCAGAATAAAATAGAAATGTAACAGTAATTTACACTTTGATTAAATTACATGTCACATAACTTCTAAGGGCCTGTTCATTAGCAAAGGAGTGTTTTTTATTTTGGTTTTGTGAGAGAAATATAAAGATCAAAACTGTAGAAGTTAGTCTTTGATATATTTAAGACACACATTGTGCTAGAGAAAATGTGATTGCTTTACAGAATGGTTTCTGTAGTCCGTTAGGCTGTAGTATTGCTCTTCCATAATTCCTATTACTACAATACATTGTTTAGTTGATGCACACCATGTTTAGTCAATAAACAAATATTCAGAGCATGTGGAAAGTTCATTTTCCAGAGGTTTTGGAAAAATCTAATTAGATGAGATAATGTAGTGTTACGGTAATGCAAAAGCTGAAGTAGAAAATATACTCTCTTGTAATCTGAGCACTACCTAGACTGCTTTCTGTTAAATGTTTTCTGTTGGAAATTACTTGCACTGAAAATGCAGCAGTGCTTTCTGATGAAGGAAAACCCTTTGTATGATGCTGTTCCTGTTACAATTTTACTTAAAGTCTTGAAAAAAAATCAATTTCAAAACTTAGGATGTTCAAGACTCTTTGTTTTCAAGTAATATTACCAGTGCAGTGGTCAAAGAGGAGGAGATGTGCTTGTTCCAGATTTTACTTAGCTGCTTTGAATAGGCTCTGCTTGTATTTCAGGACATTTGGAACTTAATAGGATGTGATATTTAATTTCTTTATGGTTGGTCTTGCAGGACACTGTGTAAAGTTTGAGAAATTAGTTTTTTTAAAAAATAAAGACAGCACAAGATATGTTCAGGGCCTGGACCTTTAGACCCTAGTCAGCTTTATGTGTATTCATGTGAAAGAACAGCATTTACGCTTACATAATGTGCAAATCTCCTACCATCTGCAAAAACAGGAGAGAGAGTTGTCTTTGTCATATCTCAGTATACCACTAGACTTTAGTCTTCAAAGGTCTTCTACAGTGGTGCATGCTTGTTACACAGCAATTCAGGATTTTTTGGAACTACTGAAGTGAAAACTGACTAGCTTTCCAAGAGCTTGACAGAAGTTCTGCATTCATGGGAATGTCATATTTACCAGAAGAATACTGGAAGGTTGAATTAGTAATAATATAATATGATTTGGTGTGGTAGTGTTTTCCTAATATAATAAATTCAGTCCCTAAGAAAACGAGAGAGAGTAATATTTATGTAGGAGGGCATTCTTTTCAGCGATGTTTAAAATTAAAGTCACTGCTCTTTATCCAAGCCTGAGTCATTGCCGACTTCATAATTTTGATGCCTCTCTGGAAGACAGGTACATGCAAGCTCCCAAAAAGTGAATAGTATTTGTGTTTTCTTCTAAAATACAGAAGAGGGTTATTGGCAGTGATGATGATATATTAAACAGCCTTGGAACGGGATTGAAATTGAGTTACCTTGCTACTTGTATGTCTTCTGTGTACTCCAGTGAATTTGGACTGATTTCTTTCTGCTCATGGAAGAGCTTTCAGCAGTAAAGGTGCAATATGCTATCCATCATTCTAGGGTGCTTTCAGAAGGGAGAAATCATTTTCAGTCTTAGCAGAGGTAATCAGTATCTGTGTCTTTTAGTCGCTCAAAAATGGAAGGAGCGAGCAGAATATGCTCTGAACATCCTTATTAAACTGAGTTCCAAGAGGAAGACAAAGAACGTTCTTTAGTTCAGATAGATCTTAATTATGAGCAAGACACTTTGTATCTTAGCGCAGACAGTATTAGGGGCACTTCAGAACACATGTGGAAAGGAAGTGATAGACATCTGCAGTACCTCCCACTGTTGCAAGGAAGTTTTTGTGTAAATGTTTTGGTTCTAAGAACCTATATTTACAAATTACAACTAAACCTCAGAAAGTCTTACTTTATAAATTTCCCACCTTCCAGCTGTGAGAATGTTCAGATTTGAATTTCTCTGATTCTGAAAGGTCACAAGACTTTGAATAGTAAGAGAAGCCTGTGAGGTTATTTGTAGATGTTGTGTTATCTGGAAAATCATTTACCAACTCTTTTCACTTATTGCTGCTGTGTATGAATTGTTCTTCATCTGTTGTTTAGTCTTTACACTGGGGCAGTGTCTCTTCTAACTCAAGCTAGAAAGTTCTGGTCTGCTGTCACCTCGATCCATATTTAATGACCTCATAGAGATAATCTAATATTAGAAGTACATAGCCTGCTTTTTCCTCAGCTAGTATTTGCAGATAAAGTAAACTTTTAAAATTTAAATGGGTAAAAGTAAATAATGACTAACAACGAAACATGGATATAAACATCTATATTTAGATGTTAGTAATTGAGCATAACCATGCTGATGCTTCCTTAAACAGCGTGCCTAGAACATTTTGTGTGCAACTATTGGAAACATATATTCAAGAGTAAGACTGGAGAGGATTGAGTAATTTAAGGTGAAAAATAATCCAGATGAATTGTAATTTTATTTTATTAAAAAAAAAACCCAAACAAACCAACCCACTTGAACGCCCAGGAAATTCAGAGGCAATGCATAAGCAAAACCCCAATGTGTTAAATCTTATTTTTAATTCTAACTTTTCAAAGTATAGTTTGTTGTGAGTAAATCATTACAAACTAATTGTTAACTATCAGATAAGTTATGGTAATTGAGAGATTTTCCAGAACTATTGTTGTAAAAGACATGTAGTAGCATTGATATTGGTCAAAAAATAAGAGAGAAAGATATTGAGATTCAGGACTCCTTCGTATAGATAGGAAAGGGAACCAACATGTTAAGTGAAATTTTTGAATCACATTCAATTCTGTTCTTTTGGCAAAAAAACCTCACTAACTTGATTATTGCTCATTTTGTGAAACATTCATTGATTAATCAAAAGAACCCCATAAATTGGTACTTATTCTGTATATAGGGATTTTTCTGTATGCATACATCTGCAGATGGGGAGAAGATCAGGGTGTAGCAGAAGAACTAAAGGGGGCCCTTCAGGGTGGCCCACTTCCGCTGAACACAGGGTACTGGTCATGACTGCACCACAGAAGTCCTACAAGCCTTTCTGTGGTAAGTTTGCTACAGTGAATTAATTATTTGTCAGTTACACTCGTATTTATGTTTTTGATCACAGAACTAACAATTTGTGCATGTATCTTGGAATAATTTTTTCCTAATTTTTCAATTAAAATTACTTTATCATTATATTTTAATTTCTCTGTTTATCTTTTGTTTTAAGGGGTTCGATAATGATATGAGCTACAAATCAATTTAGGGTTCTTTTTTCCTTTTGCTGTCTTGCAGATACTTATCTCGTAGGAAATGCATTGCATATGAGAAGTGTCAGAAAAAGAAATTGATGACCCGAGCTTGAAAGACTAAATCGAGGCAGGTAATGATGCAGTTCCTTGGTTTGTAATTCTTCGCATTTGATATAAGGATTATATAGTAGCTGTGTCTTAGAATGCATGCTAATGAGGCAAGGTACAGAATCACTATCCTTTTTGCTGAATTGCTCTGTAAAAAAAAATAAATTAAAGCACTATTGTACCATTCTGTCTCTTAGGTCACCCCTGTGATGAGATCATCCAGTGTATCACCGTTTTCCTCCTAGAAAACATGGACGATAGCAGAATTGGAAGCTGCCTGTGAAAAAAAGGATTATGTTGCACTCTTTTTTTCTTTAGAAATATTTCCTCATGTTGTTAAAGTGTTATAAAGAAAATGCTATCATCCAAAACTGCAATAAGATTAAAAGCTTACAATAAAAGTATATAAAACATAGTTATTTTTAAGTATGTTTTTATTACCAGTGCAAAGAAACTTCGGTGTTATTTTTTTTCATAAAATGATACACATCCGAAACCATGCTTACAAAGGTATGGTATGGAGGGCTTGTAAAATGAAAGACACAAGCACACAGATGCGATCTAACTTATAAAGATGTTTTATTGTTTGGTACCTTTGCTACTAAATGAAAATATTGTATCTGTTTCTTTTTTATTGCCTCTGAATATAGTGAAGCTAGTGTAAGATACCTCATAGTATCTTCTTCCGTTCTATTCTGCTTAACAGACTTGTGTATGATTTCATCTGCGATGGCTTTGTTGCACAGTGATGTCATTGATTAGTATTACACTTGACTTACTGAAGTAAATAAGGAAAGAGTCAAACTATTGGTTTGGAGATCTTCTGACTGCTGAAATTCAGCCTTTGAATTCAGTCTTCTAAATAATGGCACACATAGCAATATCCAAATGGTAAATGAATAATGTATGTAAAAGGAGCTTTTAGCATGCTGAGATACTGAGTATGGGCCTGTTACTGAAGAGGTTTGTTAGCTGGGAGTTGATGCCAAGAATTTTTGACATTTGTGGGATAAGTCCATCAATTGGCAGGATATGTGAATAAGTGATTTTGGAAATGTAGGTTATGTGGTAAGACATAGGAGCCTAGAAAATCTGCTAGACTCTACTGGGAGAGTCCATGGAGAGCTGTAAATAACTAGATAGTATTTAACTGAGAAGCAATGGAGTAAGTAAACTATGAAATAAATTGTTTCTCTAATATGTCAACGGAGTTATGTAGTTGGCAGGTTTCCACCAGGTAACTTTTTATACTGTCCAGGTTTCAGTTCTTACTCCTCACAGTTTCTCTCTTCTTTGTCCGGTTAGCCTACATCTTTTAGATTTTAACCGTTAAACTATTTATAACTCTGTTTTGAATTACCTTATGCCAAAATGTCTTTATGTACAAGCTTTGTTATCTGATATCAACAGAGCTTGGGTAATAGTTGTTAACAGTCTACTGCTGTATTTAAATTAAGGAAAATCTATTAATTCATAGAGTCAGTAGGTAAATTATTTGATTTTTTTTTTGTCATCTATTGACAGTATTGCACATAGTGTATTCACTGAGAGCTTCTAAACACACAACAAGTAGCTAATTAAAAATATGGAAGATATATGAATGGCATTTATTCCTAGACTGAAGATTTTACATGTTCAATCAGTAGCACGCACTTAAACCCCAGTGACAGAATATAACATTCAGGCTCCCTATAGTGATTTACAGAAGGCCTAGACCAAATTCTCCACAGGGAGGGCTGGGAAGGTATAGGAAGTAAACTATTATGTTTGAAAGGATTGTTAGGACTGACCTTGTCTAAGCCTATAAAAAATTAAGTAAGAGATATGAAATAAATGTGAAATGCAACATCTCAGGCAGTATTAAGATAAAGAAGAGTTGTGTGGAATGAACCTGAGAGAACTGACTAAAGCAGGTTGCTATGTTTGCTCTGTAGTGTGAAAGTAGTATGAAAAATAAAATAATAGTGAGAATGAGTTATGGAATCCCTACAGAGAAGTGTCAACATTAACAGATGCTTAACTCCGAACAAGGAAGTATCAGGAGAAAATCAGATGGATTGAAGGAGGGATAAAGTGCATATATATTCAAGCAGGGGTTGATACCCTATTGTAGTTTTCTGTTACCATCATAATAAATGAGTTAACAATATTAATGTTTATGTTCTAATAACTGGGCTTACGACTGAGTTATGAAATAAAAATATTTCATCTGCTAATATATAGTGGTCTACATAGTGGGAACTGGGCAACAAATAATGTAAAGCAAGTGTTGAGTGAAACTTCACCCGTGTTGTAGTTTCCACTTGTTTAGCACCTTTTACTCAGCTTTTTCAAAGAGCTTTACAAATACATTATTAAGTCAGTGAGATGCATTATTTTGAAAATAATTTGTAAATAAAAGGCAGGAAACGGGTGGTTCTCCGTTCTCACCATATGTATCATAGTCTCTGTCAACACACAGACTAAGGTTTGCTCTGTTTTCTATTCTGAGTTTTAGGTCATAGAATATTATAAAAAGAATTAATTAATTATATGCTTATCTACAAATCCTTATTATGTTAATTTTATCAACAATATAGACTCTGAGGTGATAATGCATTTATGATGTGATAATTCAATAGAGAGCAGGATTTTTTCAGGTTTGCTTTTCTTTTTATGGCTAGGGATTCTCAGCAACAGATTGTGTTTTCCAAAGATAATTGCTCTTTTTGAGTCAAGCTATACAAATGCAAATCTCCAGTAGCAACACTGTAGATTCTTTTGCCAACCTGTGCTCTTGCAAATTTGCTTGTTAAACTGAAGCTAGTTTCACAGTTGTATAAAACCAGCATTTGTCATGTAGTTAGAATGTAGAAATAAGATCAACAAGTTTATTGGCCATTTTGCTTAGAGTAGCATATACTGTATATCCTTTCGCATTTACATTGCAGGTATTTTATATGCTTGGCTCAACTTGTGGGGGGTAGAAAGTGTTCTGAAGGGGAATTTTAGCTAGTAGTTGTACTACACAGCATATGTTTAGTTTAAGACAAACGTGTTGGAGAAACAGATTATTGACTGAGACTTTAACATGATTCTTTTAGTATGTGAAGAATTCTGTTTCCTTTCTGCAAACCTCTGTTCACTAATAAGATAGCCAGCATTTACCTATCATGGGAATACCTAGCAAAATGACCTGTACTAATTGAATCAAAATGACATAAAAATAATTGCTCCAGCTCAGAAATGTTTTAATAAGTAATGAGTTATAAATGTTCATCCAACTCGTGTAAGTAAATAACATGAACCAGCTATCACGTAAAAGTATATATTGCTATTAGTACTGTGATTCTGTGGCTAACTTAGATTTGATGTTGGCCAGTAATCCTAAAATGACTTGCTTACTTTCTCAGTTCAGAATGAATCTCAGTTTTGTGTTAAGGGGAAACCATCTAAGGCCTAAGGACCTTTAGAGGAGGTCCTGCTGCTCTCTGTAGCCATGGGTGAGAGCAAGAATGGAACAAAATAGATGTTGTGGAGCGATTAGTGTGGCACAACTTTGCCTCCCATGGTGCCAGGCTTCCCTGACACCACTGGGAAGCAGCGCGGTATATCTACTATGCTGCTCAGAGACTATTAAGCTGAAGAGAAGCACTGTGTGTGCTTTCCTCATCTCAGAAGAAGGCAACACTGTGGATTCTAAAAGCTGTGGGTCCTGATTACTGCTGTCCTATGAGGTGTCCCTAATGGACTCTTTATAAGTTGTCTTTCACTCTGATAAAGAAACAGTTCCTGAATGGGACTTATGGGGCTGTGCGATCATTAGATTGAGCAGATAACGTAACTCCATATGAAATATTGAATGTGCTTACTGACCTACCTTCACACCTTAAAATGAGAATTAGATCTACTGCGTGTTCAAAATGCTGTTAGCATGGCTTGGTGACAGCATGTACCTGCTTATGTGTGGGAGATGTCTGTATTTTTACTTATGAAATGGGTGTGCATTTGATCATATCATTAGTGATGGGCTGCATGTTTTTCAGGAAAGTGGTAGCAGTGTGCAGGCTGGCATAACTGTCCGGTAGGCAGAAGGGAAGAGTCTGTGGGCTGAATAAATTCTTCTGGTTTCCTAAATAGAGTGGGACATTTACCACTTTTGAAGATTAAAAATGGCCATTTTGTGAAATAACTACTGGTTTTCTGATGCTGATGTCTATACTTAAGACTGTGTGAAACTTATTCAGGTGTATAAAAGTCCATGTAGATCTCTATTCAATAATGCTTCTGATCAATATGTGCATATCTTGCAAAGGGGGAAGTGTGTGTTCCTGGTGCATAGAAAACTGCCGAAAATACTATCAGATTACTAAATCATGTTGTAGCTGGATCTAGTCAATGTTACGTGATTACTTGATATTCAGAAACCATTTTTGTCTTGATTTATAGATAGATCTTTTTGAACTGGATTGGAACCACAAAGAAGAAAAAAAACCCCCTAAGTTGAGACTTTTAAGGGCTATAACCCATCTGCTTTTTGTATGTTCTTCAGTTCATCTGTGGGACAGAGATCTCGTGAATATGCACATGTAGTAAACAGAGCAGAAACAAATCTATAAGGAGCAGTGTGTTTAGTAAGATCTTTTAGCTTTCTGAAAGTTTGTTGTATTTGACAAACCATCTTCATGTCTTTTTAACTGTGTTTATAAATTGTAGGTTGGTTTGTTTTTTAATTAGGTTATGAAGTTTTTAGTAAAAACAGTTAGTAGAACATACCTTGGAAGGAAATTAAACCTAACCTTTGGATGACCTGATAGAAAATGACTTGTCTTGTTTGCAGTTACACATTTATAGCTTGCTGTTTGTGATATGAAAATATCTTTGTATATGCCATCCTTCTCTGTACAGGGCCACAAAATGGCATAAGTTGGTGTAGGGGACTGAATTCCAATTGCTGCAGAAACTATGATCAGGAGTTTACCAGTGTGTACCTGTAACTTTTTTCCACTAGTTTGCATTTACGTTATGAGAAGGGTCAGCAGCTAAGTTTATCATATCTTCTATTTCCACAGGCTTAATTTTGAAAAAATTATTCAACAAAGTTTTATGTCACTATGTTCTAATAATCTTTTTGCTTAATGTTCTTTGTACTTAGATGGTGGTGCTGTTCTTGCAGTCATTTTGACATCTTTATGATACGATCTTTCACAGCAGAATAATGTGTTTTACTCTATTTAAGACTATACTGTACTTGAAAAGTCTAGTATCAGATCAATCAATTTATTTCTGGTCTGAATCTGTTAAAGGTAATTGCGTATTAGTAACCTACATTGTTGCAGTTCTTGACTTAGTAGCCAAATAATTTGCATATTAGGCAGTTGGGTATTAAGGCATAAAATATCGCAGTAGCTAGACTAATAAAACATATCGGCTTTTGCAAATTGTGGTCCTGCATGTTGTCATTGGGGTTTTTTTGATGATTTAGGGAGGTTGTTAGAAGAAGTATAGTTTTAATGGACACAAAAGTTTAGTTAAATCACAAAACTCCATTTAAAAATCTCAGTTTATATAGTGTGGAAGATATCCAGGACTACTTAGGAAGTGCCTGAACCAGACCCCAAGAGGGGTTGATGACAACTTGTCTATACGTGCCGTATTTGCCTTAGACTGGGTAAGTTAAGCTCTAACTGCAATGTTCAAGCAATAGCAGGTGGTTTAAATGTTTAGGGGACTGTATCTTTCCATGTGTGTTCCTGAATTAGAGTATGTCAAAGCAGATAAAGATTGTTAAAAATGAAAATACTTCTAAGGTGCAAAGGAAGAAAAGGTAATGGATGCATTTAAATGCGTCAGTGTTGGGACCCCATTGTGAATTGTGAATTATGCAAACCTAACTGAAGTCTATTCACTGTGGCTTGTTCAGAGCAGGCAGTTGTGGTGATGATAATCTGCCTGTCTTTGTCTCTGTTGAGAAACTTTGAGTCATCCACTCTAAACCCAAAAGCCTTCCAGTATCCCCAGCTGCGCAGGGAAGGGTTCAGAATATTGAATGGCTCCCTTCCTGTGACAACGATTTCTTCCTCAGCCCCTCCTTGAAACTCTAAAAGGAGTGTTTCCTTTGCTTGTTAGCTCCATTTTGCTCCTAAAAGCATGAAAGGAACAGGAAGGTGAGTGGGACTTCTCAAGAAAAAGGAGAAATGGTAAGGAAGAGAAAGCTGCTGCTTCTAAGGTGTGAACTGAGGTCACTGTAGCACCTCCAGGCTGGATGTGAACACTACATTGTCCTGTGCTCCACATAAAAGCCTGGCTAAGAGCAGAATAGAGCATTAAACCTCTGCCCTTGCCTATTACTCTTTCGATTCCGTTCTTCCCCCTAAACATCTCCTGAAACAAATGTCGCTCTGAGAAGTCTTGACATAAAATTTTTAAAATAGCAGTAATTCCAGGTTTTTGATTTTGAAAACATAGATGTAGAAATCAGCTAATATATAGCGTGTCATTTTTGCCTCAGTATATTAAAAGTACTTTTATTTGTTGAAACTATATCTGTTGTCTTCAGCTCTTCTGCAAATCTGGCTGCAAAAATTACCAAAACAAAACAAACGTCATACTGGGCTAAGTTTAGTGCCTAAAAGTTTCTAAAAAATACAAAGCATTAGATAACTCTGGTTTCTCATTACTACCACTTCTGTTTGTAACATGGTGGGATTTTTTTTTTAACCACATGTAGGAATGTGTTCTGTACAGAATTTGGTTTCCTACATAGTCATGTAGTTTTTCTCCATTTGTCTATTTTCCAGTCTTACCCTGTTTATACCATCACATGGATTCCCAAAGTTCTGAGAATTCTCCTTTAGTGTCTGAATTTAAACACAATGGACAATACCAGTAATTTCAGTGGCGATTCTTTTGACTTACGTCTTTAGAGAAAGCCGGGTATTCAGCTATTTATGATATCTGTGAATTCAGCTTTTATTTTAAGTACTGATGCACAGCAAAGTAGTTTCTAATCTGTGCCTTAGCCTCTGGGCTAGAGATGTTCAGTGTACAGTTGCAGAAATGATGCAGTCTCCAAACTGTGTAAGGAAGTAGCGTCTTGCTGCTTATATTGATCTGAGGTAAGGGAAAGGAATAAACGACAGACATCTGGGAGTGGAAGTGGCATTGTTTTGAAGAAACAATATCAGATATTTTTAGCTCTGTCATAATGTTAATGCAGAAAAAGATCCATAGCATCTTTTATGCAGTGAGAAAACTTTTCTTTCCCTGATCATATTTTCAGTTAAGGGCTGGTTTTTTTTTGTTCTGATAAAAAGGGAAGATTGAAAGAGGAAACTTGAACAGATGGATTCAAGTAACCAAGCAACACTTTGTTTCCCAGGCAATGGAAAAAGAAATGGAGCAGGTGCTAAGTGGATTTGCTCTTTTTTTTTTTTTTTTAATTATCATGAGCTGATATATGAACTTCAGTTTAACGGACTCTTGTCAGACTTCAAAGAATAATAAATATTCAGCTGGATGATAATTACTTGTGCAGGTTGCTTACTGTGTGACTTGATTGGTTCTTCTCTGTAGTTATGGTAGTGCACAGTATAGATGGCCAGCAACATATCACAACTAGTTTTTGTAGATGACGCTGGTGCTGTTTGCTTCATTCTAATATTCTTATATGCAATTCCTCTGTTTTGCAATATTCTGATTTAAGTGTATTCCTGTAGTGATGCATTCAGGCTCTTCTGCAGAATTTCAGAGTGAAATGAGGTTCTGCATTCTCAAATGTTTAGACATTATCCCCTACCTCTTCCCTGCTGAGAAAGACTGACTTGGTTGGTGTGTCTCAACTGACAGGTAGATCTGCATTGAATTGGTGGGTTTGGTTGAGTTTCTGGCAGATGCAAAAATAGGATTTTTTTTTTAAAAAAGTCAATGCAAAATAATTTCTTTCTCCTTTTTTTTTCGTGTGTGTATATGATGTGGTGAATCTTTTTTTGGGAAGCATAAAATTTAGATTTAGGTTAAAAAGCATGATTAAATTTCAAGACTTGCATTCTAATTGTTTATTTTGCAAAAAATCAAAGGCAATGGAAAACAAAAGCTATTTCAAATATTTTTTCCCAAATGTTTCATTTAACACTGAAAAACTTTGATGGCTTTATACTTTTAAAAGTTCTTAAAGATAGCTGAAGAAAATGTGTTTTTCTATTTTCTTAAATGTTGCTTACAAGCTTTTTCTTAAAAAAAAAACAACCCACAAAAAAACAAAAAAAAACCTACCCGCCCCCCAAAAAAGCCCCAACACACAAATTGTATGAAAAATTGTCCATCTCCTATCTAGAATTGGATTAGTGCTGTCATGTCCCTTTGTGTCGTATATTTGCATAATATATTTGCATAATTATCCTTTTCACTACTGTCATCCATACAAATATGTATTTCAAAATAATATTATATTGCATACTCAAATTACATGTAGTGGAAAAGATAACCTAAGAGTATTAGTGTTTGTACAATCTATTGTTAAAAACCTCACTGATTTCTATGGGTATAGAGTATAGTGCTTAGGCAATCCTTTTGAGCATTAATTTGATCCAGCAGTCCAACAATTTTACCTGCACATATATTACCTTCTTGGGCATGTAGGGATGAAATTTTTCTGAATATTGAGGTGAGATAATTTTGTTAATTGAGAGCTTTGACATTCTGTTACATAACAACGTGATAACTGTAATCTTTATAAATATGTTATAAAATAATGACATCTAATTTCTCGTCTACCCATATCTCAAAGTCCTCCTCCATAGGACTGTTCTCAGTCCACTCATCTGTCACTTAACCTGTATTGATACTGGGGGTTGCCCTGATCCATTTGCAGGACCTTGCACTTGCCTTGTGGAAATTCATAAATTCATGAGGTTCGTGTGGGCCCAATCCTCCAGCATGTCAAAGTCCCTCTGGATGGCATCCCTTCCCTCAAGTGTTATCAACTGTGCTGCTTGGCTTGGTGTCATCCACAAACTTGCTGAGTGAACACAATTACACAGTCTGTCATTGATCAAGATATTAAATAGTATTGGTCCCAATATGGGTCCCTGAGGGACACCATAATAATCACCACAAAACTTTGTTTGCATTTAAAAAAAATTGCTATACCAAGGAACTTACGCATATGAAGTCTTATTAGCTCTGATGTTGGCTTTGCTGATTAAGACCTGATGTTTAAATACTAAATAGCCTAAACCAGCAGTGATTTTGAATGTATGTAAGTAAAGCTAACCCATATTTAGAATAGCAATTCCTGGAGAATTAAGGAACGGAACATCAAAACCAGAAATTATTTTAGCTAATGATTTCATTGAGCCAATGTGAAGAGAAAAGACAGTAAGGGGTTCACTAGAAGGTAGTCTAGAAAGATAATAACAAAGCCGTATATCCATTAATAACAAGTACGGATATTAGTGGATACACCTATAAAACTATGCTTTTCAAAATTAGTCCCATGTTAATCCATTTAAAATGTTACTGCATGGGATGCACGTGGGGATGTGCGTCACATAGGGAATGTCAACGCTTTCCCTGGTTGGCTGAGGCTGTTTGTAGTGATATTCTGATCAACGATTGATGTTTTATCCATGCGAAGTTTATAAACGATTATAAAGTGGGAGAAAAAAAAAAAGAAGAAAAAGAGCATGTTTGTAGTTTAGTGTATATTATCACCAGCTAATATGTTCTTCAGTAAACTTAGGAAATCTGTCCAGCAAGTATGTGAAATATGTAGTGCTTTGGGCTCTGAGTAGTTGAGTTTGGCACTATTATTTTGCTTCCATTTAAGAAGTAACAGTTAAATTGTTTTTTTTCATCTGCATTTGGTCTGACGAGGAGCACAGATGCAGAAGAGAAATTAAAAAAAAGTCACTGGGTGTGTGCGTAGGTTAGAAGGTGGGGAAATGGATATTACTCTTTGTCTTTTTTACTTTTCTAGAACAGAACTTCCTTTTTCTAGAACTAGGAAACTGCAGGATGTTAGTTACTTGAATACAAGAACTATTAATAGAAAACTCTGTTTTCTTCTACTTATATGAACTGACCCATAGAAATACCACAAGCACTGTGTGTTGACACTGCTTGTAACATCCTATCTCACAGTAGTGCACATGCTTTAAAGTGTGGGGTTTTTAATTTATTTAATTGAATCTATTTTAATTCATTTATGAAGAGCGGAGCTGGCACATGGCAGCATCTCTTGTGTATTCTGGATCTTAGGATCATGTTTGATAACATTTGCTGTGATTTTACCCTTTTAAGCTTTGCCTGTATGCTTCTGATGGCAGGAGCTAGGGAAGTCTACTTTTAGTTACATCCTAAGGTGGAATTTCATTATTACTCCATGGTTAGTATTGTGTTACACTTACTGTAAAACTGATTTGTTATTTCTTTCTTTTTCAACTATATTAAAGAAATTATTTGTGTGTTCAAACTTCTAAAGAGGAAGGAAGGAGTAAACAGTTTTGGAGGGTGGAAATAAATCTTAAATAAATATAAAGAAATATTTATTTGTAGGATATGATTTTTTTAAAACGCTATGGATTACATAAAGGATTTGTTATAAGGATTTTGCATTATTAGAATCTGAACGTGTGACTTTTTTTAGTCTTAAAAAAACAACCAACCAACCAAAACCAAACCCACGTAAAACCCCAAACACCACATCCAAATAAAAATGTCTAAAAATCTTGGTTTATAACTCCCAACTATGTTTCATTCACATATCTTAAAGTAAATTAAGTAAATCCTTTTGGTGCAGCCAGGTTGTTAATAGATCATAGAATCACTAAGGTTGGAAAGGACCTCTGAGATCATCACGTCCAACCGTCAAAACCGATGTTTAGTTTAAACATTCAGTTTTTAAAGTATTTTTCCATGCAGTTTTTAATCTTCATATGCACTGCAAAGAAAGAGTTTTTCAGCCAGGATGTTTCCAGAACATATATGCTTTGCAGAATGTCAGCCGTGATTGGACCTTTTATTTTCTGATCCTAATTGACTGCCCTCTGAAAACAAATACATGGGCTTCTTTTACTTGCATGAACTCGAGGATTTTGTTCTGGGTTTTTAAATAAAATTAGGATGGGGAAAAGAGAAAACTGTTTATCATCAAGTTTCTTTCTCTGAAGATATTTCTGAAGCAATAACAGTTCCCCTTAACTTTTCGGAGAAGTAACTTTGGTAGGAGGAGAAAGATTAATGATATTGGCCAAAAAAAAGAAATGATCCTCTAGACATTTTGTTCCTTCTACAAAGAAAAGAAAAAAGCTTTCAAGAATTCTGGTGAAAGTAGAATTTCAGTAGCTCCCTTCAGGAAACCTTCTATGTACTTTCAATTAGAAACTAAATCGTCCCACATGCATTTCAAGCTCCCTACACAAATCGCCTTTTCACTTGAAACTTTTTATATATGGTCTCTTGCCAGAGGACACTCTCACAGTGTGACAACATACATGGTTGCTTAAGGTGTTTTTGACATACAAGTCAAAGAAAAGCTGAATTTCTTAACGCTCAGATTATTTTTCCTTATCGTCAGTCTTCAGGCATGGTAAAACATATCATAAGCCCTTTTATGCGTGAATTCAGGAGTAAATGGAAGTATGATCATTGTAAAGAAATATTTTGGCTAGTGACTCAATACAGTGGTTTTAATCTGGTGTAAAAACTCCTCCTTTGTCCCCCCTGCCCTTCTTCACACCCCCCAAGTTTTCTAATGTAGGCCAGGAATGGTGTTAGAATCGTTGCTCAAGAGTAATACTGAGGCCAATGAGATTATTGCTAGACCAGTCTGCAGTACTGGACTATTGAACTTTGTTTTATACTCTGGTGGTGCCAAATTCATGCAGTTTATTCCTGTATTCTTCCATATTCGTCAAAACTCATACTTACCTCTTTATTTGAAAATGCTAAATAGAGAGAGAATTAGGCATGCATCTGAGTGTTTTGCTTAACTGTAAGAACTTAATAAATTTAAATATGCCTAATTTACAAAGAAACTCATTCTCTAGTACAGAACATGTATAGCTATCAGCATTTTATAGTTTCCCATTTTTTTTATTTCATAAGTTTGTATCCACATTTTCATTTCTTCAAACTATAAAATTTGTTGGGATTTGACAAAATTTCTTTAAAGGGTTCTCCCAGAGTTCAAATACCTATGGCAGTGGGTTTTTAAAAGATGACCAATGGTAATGTGATTTTTGGAATCCTTCCTAATAATAAGGTGGGGTTTTTTCCCTACACACTGGAGCCAGACATGGAAATTTTCAGTGTTGTCAGTTTATGGTTTCCAGAAAGATAAAGAGTTTCATCAGGATTTCTTAAAAATACTTTCATCTAAATTACTATGAGACCATTTTGGCTGAGGGTAGATGCGAAGGTTTAGAAAACAGGAAAGAGAAGATAAGCTTATACATTAAGAATAAATTAATTCCTGTATGTTATGTATTTGTAGTATTCCGGTTAAATAGAATTTGATCAGTCTTTCTAATGGTATTTTTGGCTGAAGAAACACTACTGTTTAGACACTTCAGGTATGTGGCTATGCTTAAATTAAGTAATTGATCAAAATAGAAATATACTGCTGATTTAGATTTTAAAGTTCAGACAAGCATCATCTAGAAGCAATACCAAGGCTTTCTTTTCCAGAAGAATGGAAGCAGTCTGCTTTGAGGTGTTTGAGAGAACTAGCAGCTCCTACACTCTTGCCTGCTGTGATTTACAGATGTGTACATTTTGCCTAGGAGTACAAGAAGCTAGATTTACTGACATAGCGGTTTCTCATGCCTTTTTTTTTTTTGTATTGCTTTAGGTCTAGTTGCTGCCATCTTTAATCATCCATCTTTCTTCTTCCAATGGTTATTTGATTCTGATGTCTTTTTTTCCGATTTTGTCTTTATTTTTTAATAAATTTTCAATTTTGTATTATTTTTTAAAATATTCTGGTTTACAGTTTCATTTTCCTTCTATTCTTTAATCAGTAGAAGCTTACCAGTTGAAATGCAGGCATTTGCTGACAGTTTCATGATACCATCTCTAAACTGCTCATTTTTCTAAAGAAGTCCTTTTCTTTTTAGCACTTTGTGTCATGCTACTTTAGGCAGTTTTGTGTACATAGAAGGTAAAACCTTGAATTGCATTAAAAGCATTGGTGTAGCCTTTTATTTAAGAGTTTTAGCTCAATCTCATCTAATCAGAACAACACATGGTCACTGTTGTCTTAGGAACCTTAATAAAATACATCCGAAACAGAATAAAAGGAGGATCAATTTGCAGCACCTTGACTTTCCTGCAGCCAAGTGATGAAGCATCTTATAATAAAGCTGGGATAAAAAGGCAGTTTTGTTTGGTTTTTAATCAGTATTATGCTCAGACTATGCTATGTAGTGTGCATTTTGAATACCAGTAAATAATAAAATCTTGTAAGATCTTTTTATCAATTTCTGAACGAAAGAACAGGACACATCTTCCACCATTATTTTTAGGAAGGTTATGGTATAAACTGTCTCGGGATTTTTTGATGTTTAAACTAGTGGTAAAATTGCATGCTGAAGTTGCTTTTCAGGCCAACACTAATCTAATATCCCAGAAACATGTAGAAGGAGAAGGCAATGACCAGCTTTGGTTTAACATGCATTTTGGTCTAAAATTAAAGATTAGAGTAAACTTAATGTGAAGAAAAAGATCTGATTACCTGTCAATTTTGTGTGGATGTGTTAATCACCTTGACAATGAAACATCATCCTGAAATCCCAGGTGTGGGCATCTGGTTATGCAGAATTATAATTAGTTTGTATGTGCAACGTGATTACTCAGAACTAATACCAGTTGCAGTGATACAGATGTTATATAGGGCATACAATGAAAGTGTAATTTCATAAATGAGTACATCTCTGAGGGATTATTATTAGTAACCTTGATGGTTGCAGAGATGACGGCACAAGTACTTTATCATGGATCTAAGTATCAAGAGTTCCATTTAAGACAGTTCAAGTTAAAAGAAATTATCCTGATTTTTTTTTGTTTTGTTTTGTTTTTTAAAGTTTTTGGTAGGCTCCTGTGACTTTTTATTAAAAGAAATTAAAAAGACAAAGCAGCATCATTCAAAAAATGATGTAATTGATAAAAATCTGGTTTCCTTAGGCTATAAGGACTTCCTGAAATGTTCAGAATATGTCTTACTGTTCAGGCAAATTCGAAACCCTTCATTTGACCTCAGACAGTAAAACAATCAGTATAAGGTATCATGTGCATAAAGTGGTAGTATCCTTGAATCAGTACCCCAAAAGTATATGCCTGAATCAAGTACCCCCCAAAAAATGCATACATAGAACAACATAAATTCACGAAGTCAGCCTTGTGGGAGTTTACAAGCATTTGAATCTGATTGGAAGAAAACCCACACAAAATAATAAAGTGGGAGTCATTTTCTGATCTTCTCCAGAATCCTAAAGTCTGCTTCATTTTACCGTCAGGGATAGAGAAGAAAAGCTTTTAAGTCAGCCAGCATCAGATTGATTCATAAAGCAAACAGGAGAAGTATTATGAGGCAAGGCTTCATGCTATGATAGACATCTAGGAATACTCATCTTTGGCAGTCTATTAATCTTTCGCTAAGGGTGTGGAAACTCTGGTTTGTCTCCCTGGGTAATGTGTGGAATCCTGTTTATATTCCAACTCAGTTTATGTGGCCTTGGGGAGCAAAGTCTGGTCTTAGAATTAGCTGTAATTTTTGCTGATCAGATAGTGGTATGACTGACCAACTATTTTTCCATGAGTTTTGTCGGAGAACTGTATGACAAATCTACGACATACTCTTATTTTTTAAAACATTTCTGTAGCGAAGGTACTTGTTTCATCTGAGTGAAACAGCTGGTGGTGATTGAGGGATTCTCTGTATAGGTAATTTGCAAAGATTTCTTTCTTTTTATAATGTGGGAAGTTGGTTGTGTATATATATATAAGAAAAACAAACCCAAGGAAAAAGGACTATTCAGAGATACTTTTCGTAAATGCCCAGTGCAAAATTAGAAGTTCACTGTTGTCCTATGTTAGAGGTTCTTTAAATATACATACATATATATGCAATATATTTAATGTAATAAAAAAAGCATGCAAACGTACTTTAGGTATGCATTCAAACACTTGCACCTAATCGAACTGTTGCAGGCAGTGCTGTGGTTTATCAAGTTCTCAATAGGCTATACAGGTCAGAATCTAATTTAACAGTTTATTTAACTGTTATGTTTTTATATTTTATCCCTTCTATGGAAACAGCAAAGTAGGTAAAATACAATAGGCAAGACAGAGCATATCCAACTCTCTCTTCTTTATAGTGCCAGGGTTGCTAAGAACTTCAGTTATTGATGGAGGTATCGTGGTTAGCTTTGGTACAAACAGGGAATGAAAAACTGCCCATGGCTGTAGGTGGTTGTGGGCTAAGATCATGAACAAACAAGAGGAGTCTGAAAAATGGTACCAAAATGATGTGATCTAAATGGTCTTAATTTACCAGCCATAACTTAACTACTTAACTGTAATCCTACAGGTCATAAGTATTGATGTATTTCTGTATACATAAAATTTTCTGCTACTTATGGACACCTTATTTTATTTTAACCAAAAAATGTATGCCAAACCTGACAATTTTGGGATGGATGTCTTGATATTATGTCCTAGTCACGCAGTACATTTCAAGTTAAGTAATCTGCGTTCAGTTAAATGGAGCACACGCAACCAACTTGTCTCAGTTATTTTAATGTATTAGGCCACACAATTTTTTGAATGTATTTTATAAAGCTTTTTATTATCAGTAGGTTTTGATTTAACAACATGCCCCAAATCACTACTTCTACTTGGTCTTTAAAGAGTGGTTGTTTCTTGAAGTCGTTGATAAGCGATGTGCTTCTTGCTAAACAAAACAGGAAATGGATTGATAGTTCATGACAAAAAATTATGACACTTGAGATTGTGGGTTATAAGGTTGGTGAGACACAGAAATGTGCTAGGATAGGCTGAGGGGTGGGCAGGATAATAAATATGTGCAAACCATAGTTGATTATAGTTTTGATTGTTAGTCTATCAATTGATTGTCAAGTTGTACACTTCACTCAAGGAAAGGGGATTTGATAGGGGGGAATGAAGGTAATTACAACTCAATGTTGTGTTTTTTTGATGATCCTCACCCCTCCCTAAATTTAAGATGATGAACTGGGAGGGGCATAATTTGGAAGACACAATAGCTCAGATTCTGGAGTCGGCTAATGTCTTTGTGTTGAATGAACACAGTTTCTCAGTCTACCAGGCATAAATGTGTTTTTCATGGTTATGAAGTTAGTTCAAGTGTATATGTGCAGCTCTGGGGTAGAAAGAACAGGGAGAGAAAGACATTAACCATGGCAGTCACATCCTTTAGAGGAGAAGGAATCTAAAGGACTCGAAACAGGACTATATCTGTCCTGTTTCAGTTTTGTTTTCTAATAAACTACTCAGACGGTTTGTGGGAGGAGTAGAAGTATCACCAAATTCTTAAATGATGATGTTGCATTACAGATTTACATTGTTATATGTAGATACATGAATTTTTTATTGAGATGTCTCATACCAAGATACAACTTCAGTATTTGAGACCGAGTACTTCATACTCTTTTTTTATAAAGACTGGTAGACATTAATTCTGTTAACTGTATCTTAACAAAAGCAATCTTATTTTTCTTTTACCTGCGGATTAAAATGCATAAAAAATAGCATGGAAAAAACCTGAAATTGCTACAGTAATTGCTATTGTAGAGGGTGCTGTATCAACCCACTATATAATTATTATCCTTAAAATGTCAAATTTAAATATAATGTCTATAAATTGCTTATTTCAAATCTTAGAGGAAAACCTAAGAAGAAACTACATTAAAAGATTTTAGATGACTTAACAGTGTTTGAATTCGTAACACAACTGAATTAATTTAAATTTTGGTGTTTAGGCAGAAACAGCAGCATTGCATTTGGACTAAGAAATTACTTGCTGGCTTTGTCACTGTTGACATTCATTATTGATGGGGTTTCAGAAATTAGCGCATGTGCTGTTAGAGTTGACTGTAATATAAGATAGGGACTGCAGTGATGCTAGAGGGATTATAGAGAGGGAAGCACCTGTAGCGTTTGGAGTTACATGCTTCTAATCAGGCTTTTATTTTGTTGTAATGATTTCATATGAGTGATTATAATAATGGAAAGATGAGTCGTCAGGCTTATTTCTATCGTGTCCCTCCACAGGAATTACATAGAAGAACCCAACTTCAGCCTGAGCCAGCAAAGACGAAGGCTCTTCAAACAGTTATTGAAATGAAGGTATGGTCTTTGCATGTTTTAACATAGCTTGTTTTTGTAGCATGAACTTGTGTACTGATATAGCTGGGATGGAGTTAATTTTTCTCATAGCAGCCTCTATGATCTGTGTTTTGAATTTGGGACTAAAACGGTGCTGATAACACACTGATGTTTTAGCTGTTGCTGAACAGTGCTTAATAGTTACAGCTTTCTCAGTGTCTCATTCTGCCCCCTGCCCCCCAGCAGGTTGGGGGTTGACAAGAGGCTGAAAGGGAACGCAGCCAGGACAGCAGACCTGACTGACCAAAGGGATATTATGTGCCATAGAATGTCATGCTTAGCAATAAAGCTTTGAGGAGAGGACATTCAGAGTGATGGCATTTGTCTTCCCAAGTAACTGTTACGCTTGATGAAGCCCCACTTTCCTGGAAATAGCTAAGCATCTGCCTGCCCCAGGGAAGTAGTGAATGAATTCCATGACTTGCTTTGTTTGCGTACGCAGCTTTGTTTTACCTATTAAGCTGGCTTTACCTCGGTCCATGAGTTTTCTCATTTTTGCCCTTCCAATTCTCTTCCCTGTCCCACTGAGAGGGAGTGAAGGAGCAGCTGTGTGATGCTTCACTGCCTACCAGGATTAACCCACAACACCTCGATTTATAACTTTTACTATTAAATCACTAAATACTTCCTTTTACTTCTCAATTTATTTTGCTGTAAGGCTAGGAATAATTAATATTTCTTTCTCCTAGTCTGTTTTCTTAATGAGGCTTTATTAAAAAAAAAATAATCAAGTGCAGCATTGCTGAATAATGAGAACTGAATATTGTGTTTTAGAAAGACGGGGGCAGGGGGAGGGAGTTTCAGGTGAGCCAAAGTAGATGGGATAAACTGTCAAACAGAAGCAAACACAAACTGTCCAAGGTTGATGTAAAATGTTTACCTTCTTGATCTTTAAAAACAATACTTCTGTTTGTGGTTATTTGACCATCATTTTACATCTAACCTAAGGAAAAATATTCATTGCACCAGTAGAGTGATATGACAAAATGTGATGAAACTCCTGTCTCAGTCCTAAATATACTTTCCTCTTTTTGATATATAATATCACTAAAGTTAGTGGGTTTTTTTCCCCCACAAGAAGAAAAGATAAAAATAATAATTTAAAAAGTGAGAACTGATATTTTCACATAATTCTTTGAATCTGGCATGTACATCTTTAAGAAAAATATGAGACTTGAGATAATTTGTGAGTTGGCAAGGCTGCCTGAAATACATTAATGATGGTCTTTCATTTCAGTCTTAAAAGGAAGTGCAAATTAAAGGCCTCATTTTGCCAGTGACTTCTGTTATGAGCAAATGAGTTCAGCATGTCTGAACATTGTGGTAAATACACAGTTACAACAGCAGGGCTTCATAAATGCAGTATCTGCCTTTTAATAGATAATAATTAGTTTGGATTATATGAGTAACAAAGAAGGTACATCGATTCCAGTACTCAATCTCCTGATGTGTATTTGCCTTGGACCTTCCCTGTTTATTCTAGTTCAGAAATCTATGTCTGAAATCTAAAACCTGTGTTTACCCTAAGTATATGGGAAAGTAGGATACTGGCCGAGAAACCCGTTTCTTTCTATTAATATTAAGAAATAGAAATGTAAAAGTTTTAGGATACCAAGATGATGTGTTAGAATATTTTATGATTTTCCATATGGGTTACTAACAATGTGAAGGTTATCTTGCAAAATAATTTGCAGTTCCTGTTTCAAAACTCCTTGAAAAGAACTGGTGCGAGGAGGGACATGACACACAAGTGGCACATGTGATGCCTGTAGTTGCAGCCACTCTGACAGTGTCTGATTCTAACCACAGTAAAGTCTCCCTCTTCTGTTTTTTCTCTTGGGAGAGCTGGGAGCAGTGTGATCTTCCACTTTTTAAAAATCTGATCTTTGTAATGAGGGCTTTCATTTGTCACACGTGAGGCTGTAATGTTGCTGGAGCATTCTGAAGCAGAGCTGCCTTTTGGCTCTGAGGCACACAGTTCTTTTCCTATGAACACATGCTCCTTTGGGGTTTCCCTGTCTAAAATAGGCCTAATATTGAAAATAAAGAGGGACAAATGTAAGATGTTGAAATCCACATGATTAAACAGCAGTTTTCATTTCAAGTTCCAGCTTTGGAATGTTTTCAAGTAAATTTAAGTTGTCTTAATCCAGACAGCATTTGTTTTGAAAAAAATGTGGAACATTTGTTTTGAATGATCAAGCACTGAAGCAATAATTTCCCTGCAGTGTTGAGGGCAGAAGGAGGGAGAACATCACCCTCTAATACGGCAGTCTGAGGCCATACACTCCCCCATGCAGAGGCTCCAAGCAGTATACATTTCTCTCTACCGCACCCAGGCTCTTCCACCCCCTTGCCATATTAGCTTTTCTGAGTCCCCTCCTGGGCTCCTCCAGTCTCTGCCAGGAGGCAGCTTTCCCTCCTTCTTAGATCCCTCTATTCTTTCCTGTGGCTTTTTTTTGTCTCTTGCCACAGCCAAATGCTTTCTGTCCCTTTTCCCAGCCGGTCCTCCCTTTCATCCAATGAAGTATACCTGTTTCTCCTACCTAGCATCGCATATGTGAATTATTTTTTTTGTCCTAAATGGTCTTTTTCTTCTGCCCTATGTTTCCTGTCCTTGTCTTCATTTTCCTCTGAAAACTTTGCAAGTAGTTGTCTTTTCTTATAGCAATTGTAGTTTCTGCATAACTGTTGTCTCCTTGACCAGTCTCTACCTTCTGTATAGTTATTGAAAAAGGCAAAAATTCTGAAGTGCACATCTGCCCAGAAGAGCAAGTTACATCATGGAACTCATGGTGTTCAGAGAAGAGCCACCAGAATGTTTAAAAATATTACCAAACAATGAATAACTTTGAGAGCTTAATTTTGTGTAGTTTAACAAATAGGAAATGACAGAGCAAAGAGATTACAGTCTGTAGATACCCACCTGTGGGTGTTTTTTGGAAAAAAAAAAAGAAGGTCCTCTCCAGTAGTGAAAGTAAATATATTGCAAAATACAGTGTGTGGTACCTAGTAGTAGCAAATGCACACTAAAATATGGTGTGTATATGTAACAGTGTTCATGTAATCTTCTGACGTGTGTTATAAAGAGAGGCAGCCTGGTTTTGTATCAATGCTTGCTTGTGACTACAGATATACATAGTCAAACAGCATTTTTTCCCTCATGCCTAAAACTGTGATATGGAAAGGGGGCTTATAAGAAAGATGGAGAAAGACTTCTTACCAGGACCTGTAGTGACAGGACAAGGGGAAATGGTTTTAAACTGAAAGAGGGTAGATTTAGATTGGACACAAGGAAGAAATTTTTTTTATGATGACAGTGGTAAGACACTGGAATAGGTTGCCCAGAGAAGCTGTGGAGGTCCCATCCCTGGAAGTGTTCAAGAGCAGGATGCATGGGGCTTTGGGCAACCTGGTCTAGTGGAGGGTGTCCCTGCCCATGGCAGGGGGGTTGGACTAGGTCATCTTTAAGGTCTCTTCTAACCCAAAGCATTCTAAGATTATTCTATGATCTTGTTCTGGGCTTAAACCAGTGACATTACTTGAGAGAGAAAATCAGAAATGAGTTGCCTACAGATATGGAATAAAGCTCATCCTAAGTATAGGGTATTGACTGTCCTGAAGTATATATAGTCTAGCAAAATGAATTTAAAAGTCTTTAAAAATGGTAAGCTGTAAAGTAAAAATACTTGTGGTTTACCTTACTTGCAGAAAGAGCCATCTTTATGTATTGATCCAGCTTTGGTATTTCAGGTATGGGTTTGGTTCTAAAAAAGTGTGTGTGTGTGTGTGTGTTTGCGGTGCAACATACTCTTATTGTTAAGATTGCATGAACTTTCACTTTTCCTTGTCTTCACAAATAAACCTGAATATTCTCTGTATTAAATCGAAAAAGTTAAAGTCTATAGTAAGAGTAATCATGTATGGTCTGTTGATAGCATGTGTGCATAAGTGCATTTAAATGCAAGTTTTATTAAACATGAAACTTCAAATATTTGCCTCTGGTAGCTTGTTGAATGTCCTATGAACAAGATTTTTTACAGACATAGCTTAAATTTATCAGGTATTTGGAATGATGAAGAGTAACGTTTCATAACTTTTCATTTCAGAGTAAGGCAGACTGGAATGCTGTATTATTTACGAATGTTTTGTCCTTTTATCCCCCCTCAAGTGTTCAGGAAATGTACTATAGCACTCTTGTTGTACGGACTGGATATGTAAGATTCATGAACCCTTATTGTGGAAACTCATTTGTAGACTTAGTCTCCTTTCCATTGTGGGATATTATTTTATTCAGCATTAGAACACATGCTAACGGTTTTGTGTTCCAAGAGAGATGGAACGAGGTCCAGCACTGAAATAGTCCTAACTTCTCTCAAAGAGTATCTGCAACGCTTTTCTCATAAAGGAGGTGAGGAAGAAGTATTGGTTACTGCCAGAAGGAGGAAATAGATTAGGGACAGTACCCTGATCTATATCACAAATCCTGCTATGGAATCTTATATCTTTAAGTGGGCATGAGTGGAAAAGTCTGCACAAATGTTGCGTTGCTGTCGAACTCAGATGATGTTTATTAGTACCAGTTAATACTAAGCTGCTTCCTTAATACTACTGCAAAGGAATCTTTGTGATTTAACACAGACCCACGTAGTTTTTTAGAATGCTGCTAATGTGAATAAGTCTTAGAGGTTTGAAGGAAATACGGCATCTGTTCCAATTTCAGTTTCTGAAAGATTGCCAGATCCTGTGCCACAGCATGAGCTGGCTGAAAGTTTTCCAATTGAAGTTTTCTGTGGGAAAATGCTGATTCAGCTGAATCAGAAGATTTTGTGGGAATGCGCCTATTCTGTCAAAACTGAGTGAAGGGGAAGTTAGCTAACTTTCTGCCCATCCTGTAAGTCAGCCCAACTCCCTCATGGCAGTACCCACTGGGAGCTCCAGGCTCTGTACTGTCTTTGACTAACAAGGTTCCTGACTTTGTAGCAGTTGTCCAGACAAAAAAGCTTTCAGGTTTCCTGGGCAAGCCAGCAGCCTACGCCAAAAATTTGCGTAATTGCCAGTCCTGTGTTGTTCATATGTAAGGGAACACACCTTTAACTTCTCGAACAGTCTGCGAACAAAAGTGATATCTGGCTTCTCTGCTGTCTTGTCATCACTGATCTTTTGATGAAACAGATTTTAGTCTTCAAAATTTGTGAAATTTCTGCCTTCTGTTCTAATAAAAAGTTGATGCAAAACTAGCAGTGACGATTTTTCTACAGATAGGAAAACCGGTTTTTTACACAGCATGCAGAGATTTATTAAAAATAAACTTTTCCTTGCAGAGTTCAAACTTGTGATAAAGTAGAAGTACAGAAAATGCTTCCAAAATTTTTTAGATATGTCTCCTAAAGGTTAAATTTTATTCTGTGATGTATAAGCATTCTAAAGAGTATGACAGGCTGTGCTACAAATTATTTACAAATATGTAAAATACAAATGCAGTACAAAAACCCGGACTCTTAATGACTTAGCTGGAGAGATTTGGTGAGGATTACTCATGGATGAGATGTCATTAACAGGTCCTGGCAGTATTAATATATTTCAGTGCAAAATAATTCTAAAATGCAGTGAAACTTAGGTTTTGCTTTTATCTTCAGAAATACAAGTAGAAAATTTCTAAATTTAAGTCTGATGGAGCATGATTTCATTGTAGTATCAGTGGGAGCTACAATGATTTATTATTATCTGTAAGCCTTGATAGCTTTTAAAATTCTTTTTTTCTCTTTCAGTTTTTATCTCTTTGTGCAATTTCTCCTTTGTTTTCATTCCATTTCAACCTTTTATTTTACTTTCTTCTTTAAAAAGAAAAGTTTATGGAAAAATTTTTGTGAACAGATCAGTTAACATCTTAAAAATGTTTATTTTCTGTCATGTGAAGGGCTGCTTTTTTAATAGAACGATTATGTGTATTTTGTGACTTGTCATACAGACTTTACTCAATGATACAAGTAATGCCAATTCCATGGATAAATAGTAATAAAATTTTTAGGGTTCTGCTATTGGAAATCTGTCATGTTAATCCTGTTAGACTAAAGTTGCATTTAACCTGTAAATCCTTGAAAAGTTGTTATTAAAAAACCCCACCCTCCATAATTACATTAGATACAGGCATATAAACTAAAAGTTGGTTGGAAATCTTCCAGGTGGGGGTAGGGCAGGAGTGGTGGTCTGTGTGTGTTGGGTTTTTTGTTGTGGTTTTTTTTGTTTGCTTGTTTTTGAAGTTGCATCCCAAGTCAGCTCCTTTGTCTTTTTAATGGATTTTTGGTGGAATAGTCTTTCTCTTTGAACATGCTCTTCAAAACAGGAAAATATGGACTGCTGATTAAGATTATAATCAGTGTTTTCAGTATTAGATATTTTCCAGAAAAGAAACAGCTAGTGAGGTAAAAGATAAGAAACAGTAAGTTTCCCATTCCAAGATTATTTATTTATTATTTCCCCTGCATTCTGGCACTTTTTTCTCTTTTGGCTGCAGCTCCTTTTCTGAAGGAGGATGCAGTTAATTTGGAAACTCATAAGATGCATGAAATTGCTTGGTATTCCCCTTCAAAGTACTTTACTTTGCCTATATGGCACAAAAGTGTGTTTGCTGTCTGGAAGATGGGTGTCTTCAACTTCTATTTTAAATTCCTTTGTCTCGAGATTTCTTATTGAAAACTTTCACATCCTTTTACATCTCTGAGTTCTTGTCTGGATTAAAACACATCGAAAAACTCTTCAGACAGGAACTACTTGCATAGTTGTACAACCCAGAAACCTATCTGCCACTGAAAACTGGTATATCGCAGTGTACTGTGGGTGGATGAATCTGTGTTGAGCAGCAGGCTAGCTCTAGTTAGCAATAGGCAAAATCTGGCAAATTTTTTTTCTGCCCCCCCTTTTTTTTTTTTTCCCTTAACCTCATTTGACTTATTTAAGTGAAAATTTGTGTTCTGGACTTTTTGAGTATCTGAAAGGGAGCTGACTGTGCATTTATCAGGATTCTGATTCACACAGGAATTTCCTGGTCACTTCGTGTGACTGTAAGTGCTTATTCTGCTGTTCATTTTAAAGCCATTCGCTGTTTATTGTTGAACTGGTATATACATACCTATATCAGTATAGCATTATTATTCATTTACTGTGGTTTTGATTGTGCGATTGAATGAAACTGTTTAATGATCTTTCACAGAAGAAATGTGCTTTCACTCTGATGATAATTTTCAACTGTTTTGAATGAGATGATTTCTGTGTTCCACTGTTTGCTACAGTCATAGAATCATGACTTTTCTGATATTTTCGGTGGAACGGGGTTTGACTGAAAACTTGTTTACACATGAATAAAAGGAATTAGATCTAAGACTTGTAAATTTAATTATTTGTGTTACTTTGGTTATGAACAATGCAGCTGGTTCTTTGCAGAATAGAAAAGCCAAGAAAGAAGCACTGAAGTCTGTCCTACTTTAGGGAAACAGATCCGTCTGGTTCTACAATTAATTATATTGCAAAGCCATTTGTAATTAATTATTAAGGCATTAATTATTAAGGGTGCTAAAAATCTTAATACAATATGCTAGTGAAATTCTGAACACATTTCAGTGGCGTCAGGTATTCAGGCTGTACTACAGTTACTGTGGGAGTAATGACAGAGAGAGATTATTCTTTTTACTCCATTGGAATTCTTTAATATTTGCCTGTAAGTGTATTGTGTCTCATGATTGCAAAGCCTGAATGAAGAGATACAATCAGAGCTTTATCCTATTGGATCTTGAAAAACCTCCAGAGATGGACAACACTACCTCTCTGGGCAACCATTTCCAGTACTTGTACTCAAAATCTAACACTTGTAGGTACTGCAAGGCTCCTTTTAATCCCCCTTGAAGTCTCCTCTAGGCTGAACAAGCCCCCTTTTCTCTGATTCTTCTTAGAGCACAAGTACTCCAGGCCCCAAGCCCTCTTGGTATGCCCCTGCTGAACTCATTCAGGTTCATGAAGTCTGTCTTGCACTGCGGGGCTTAAAATTGGACTCAGTACTCTAGATGAAGTGCAATGAATGCTGAGTAGAAGATGATGATCTCTTCCCTTGATCTACTTACTGCCCATGTTGATGTTAATACAGCCCAAGATGCTGTTTCCCTCCTTTGCTGTCAGATCACAGTGCTCCTTAGGATGCAGCCTGTGTTGTCCCATGGGTTTGTATGGGTTGAGCTCTCACAAGTAAGCTCTGAGTCCTTATTGCTGGTTGTCTTCTTGCATGAACCCTGTCAATAAGCACAGAGGCCTGAGAAACCATGTCATTGAAGACTAAGGCAAATGCTTCCTAACTTAAACTCAGTTGCACTGAATTTATTAAGACAGTGTGGATAGATTATTTCTATGCAGACCTTCTAATTGGGTCAATCTGTGCTGTGATTTATCAAGTGAACTATTATGTGACAGCTTACTTTTCTAGGCAAACTGTCTCTATTCTGAATACTTTTGTTAATGGAGATATATGGGAAAGCTCTTTGTGGTTCATTGAATGTCTTCATATGACCTTATTTTGCAGAGAAGCTGTGAAGTTCTAATGCGAAATTTGATGGGACTGTTTGACACTGCACACACAGAATCCTCTCACGCAGCTCCTATAGCATAAATTTTTGGTTTTGACTCACTAATAATGGAAAAGATGTGGCAAATAAGTTTTTATTTACTTATAAAAGAATAATATTATTAACTACAGCAAATACCATTCTTTGAGATGTCTTGTCCCACACAGGAGTAGGATTGGCTGAGAATAAGCATTCTTTATTTCCTTAGTTGAAGGGATAAAGGATATTTGGGATATTCTGCTCAGGAACTCTAGTCAAAAGTATTTGTATCCACTCCAATATGTTTGGTGAAAGAGCATTGGCCTCTGAGAGAAAAATCTTGAAGGACCACAGTTACTGTAATTTAAATAGTGTTCTTTTATTTTTGAGAAGAATCTGTGTGGGAGTGAAAATTGCAAACTTTAATTTCATTTTATGAAAATTGCTTTGGGCAACCTGGTCTAGTGGAGGGTGTCCCTGCCTGTGGGGAGTGGAACTGGATGATCTTTAAGGTCCCTTCCAACCCTAACCGTTCTATGATTCTAATATTCTATGGTAATGCTTCTCCTGTCAGATCTTGGAGAACCTCCAGGATTTCAAACTATTAATATTTTCATTTATTTATGAACAGCTTTCTGTACTGCAAAATAAATAGTTAAAATTTTTCTCATCCAAAAACCTCTAATTTAACTAATATAAGAAATAAGAAAATAATAAATGAAAATTTCTCAGTCTGAGACTTATTACTGACTGTAAAGATAAAGGCTGAAGTTTTAGAGGAGTGGTAGTGTGCCATCTAAATGACATTGTTTAGTCCTTACATAACTTTGATTCCATGTAGTAACAGTGGTTGCTATATCTCAAAAAGAATCTGAGTTTCATTTTTGCTTTAGTACCAAATGTTTAGATGCCTTTTGGAAGATTGTCCCAATTATTCTATGTCTTAAATTGCTAAATTTGTCTAGCTATATTATGAAAGAAGGTATTACAGGAGTTCTGGTTTTGCATGCTTTTAAGCAGCCTAGAGAAAGCGCTGGTGTACTCTTAGAAGGCAGGAAAATAAAACTAATTTTGAAAGAAGAAACAGAAACAAAGTTGTAGTTGAACAGAGCGATTCAAGCTTAACTTGTCCTGCTTTACCTACTTTAAGGATCAGTTCAATTTCTATTTTTCCCCAAATCAACTTCCTAGGTTAATATCCTGATCTTACTGAATCAGGGGTGTGGATGTTTCTTGGTGTGTGGGTTGGTGGTTTTTTGTTTTGTTTTGTTTTTTTTTGTTTTTTTTTTTTTTTAATCTTCATTGACTTCAGTGAAAGAAGAACTTCACCCCATCTCTGATTTTTGCTGGGTGGTTGCTTTTTTGTGTTCTTGAACTGATTGCCTGACCATCTGAATCACAATATTTTAATTTGTTAATAAATATCTGCAAACAGAGCCTAAAACAGATTTCCTAATGAGTCATTTTGCAATGCTATCTTAAATGGAAAACTGTGAGAAGTTTATGTAATCCCTTTTTTAATCTTTCTGACTCTCACTGAAGAGATACAGTCAATTGCCAAATGACTGGCAACAACAAAAAGATCTGTGCATGTTTCCAGTGGTGTGCTGGTGGCAGCTGCTGGCTGTAATGTAGAAATTTTTTAGTGGTTGTGGTTTTGTTTACTTTGAGTTCATAATAAATAAGAAGTGCTAAATCCTCTCCTAGTGATGTGGCTGAATTAGTGGAGGAAAAGTATATGAGGAGACAACCTTTCTTCCTCTTGACAGCAGGCAGAACTCAATGGAAATAGCAAAACTCAGGCTGAGTCATGTAATGAAGTGGCCTGTTGTCCTGCAGTGTTGATGGACTGGCCTCCCTAGGCTAAACTGCATTTAAGAGCTTGAAGGAATAGCCAGGCCTAGAGGGTTAGCAAAGCAAACAAGGTATGTTACCATGTACAAGTGGGAAATAGGCTATCTTTCATTCTCTCTTTATCCCTAAGTGTGTGGGAATGAAGATGGGATTTTGACCAGAATGTATTCTCTGCAAACTATGCAACAAAGCATAGCATTGCACGTTTTTCTTCTGGTGGTGAAAGAGGTCTGAATTCTGCATTTCTTTAAGCCAAAATCAATAGAGTAACTCTTGGTTTATGGCAGTATGTGCAACCTGTATTTGTACCATCTACTTTTGCTATCTTATTATTTGATGTTCATGCAAGTACAGATATAATTTTGTTACACTTCAATATACATTTTGTATAATTTTCAATACTCTCTCTTTTGGTAACTTAGGATACAAAAATAGCTTCGCTTGAGCGCAATATAAGAGATCTTGAAGATGAAATACAGATGTTAAAGACAAATGGAGTTCTGAATACAGAGGACCGAGAAGAAGAAATCAAACAAATAGAAGTTTACAAGAGTCACTCAAAGTTCATGAAAAATAAGGTAAGGTCTATTAATAAAATAGGCTGATGCTGTTTGAATATTGAAAACAAAAGTTTTAACTTGACCCTTTTCAACACAAGCAGAACTCAGCGTGTCTTCTTTTGGGAAATCTCTGCTATGCAATACTCAGTGTCTATGGAGGAGTGAAGCATTTTGGACAGATAAAAATGTGTTTATGTTTTGGCTTAGGAAGAGGTAAGGAACAGGCTATTGTGCTACTTCTGCAGAGTTTACTACTATCCTGAGCCTATACTGTGTTCCCTTTTCACTTTCTTCTGCATGCTGTTTTAATGTTGGCTTTTTGAATTAGTTAATAGTTTTGACTTGCACTATTTTGGCACAGCTCTAATTGTACATTTCTTCTGGTTTTGACTGCAGGCTTACAGTAAGGGCTGCTGTTCCATAGATGCCAAATTGTAATCTTCTAGTGATTTAATGGCTTGTAATTTGATAACTTTGTTCCTACAGAGTACCTCTCATTTCAAATTACTGTACGTAGATAATTGAGTTGACCACAAGTAGATAGTAAATGTGTGGTGATGTAACACATTTCCTGGTATCAAGCTTACAAAACAGTATTGCTTGTTCATTATTTTAAAATACTTGTAAAGTGTGAAGTAAAGCTTGATGTCTAAATTGTTGTTCTACCTGGTCTTTTTACCTCCTTTCATTTTGATGTGCTCAGCTGCTGCCTAGGTAAAGATGAGCGCTCCAAATAGTCTTTCTTCTTGTGAGTTCTAACATTTATTTTCTGATATTTTAATAACTGCCTTAAAAATTGTAATAGATATATAGAATCACAGCCTGGTTTGGGTTGGAAGGGATCTCAGAGATCATAGAGTCATCATCTAGTTCCAACCCCCCTGCGATGGGCAGGGACACCCTCCACTAGACCAGGTTGCCCAAAGCCCCATCCAACCTGGCCTTGAACACTGCCAGGGATGGGGCCTCCACAGCTTCTCTGGGCAACCTGTTCCAGTGTCTTACCACCCTCACAGGGAAGAACTTCTTCCTAATATCTAATCTAAATCTCCTCTCCTTCATCTTAAAGCCATTTCCTCTCGTCCTGTCACTCCTTGCCCTTGTAAACAGTCCCTCGCTAGCTTTCCTGTAGCCCCTTCAGGTACTGGAATGCTGCTATAAGATCTTCCCAGAGCCTTCTCTTCTCCAGGCTGAACAAGCCTAAGACTTTTCGGCTTCTCATACTGCCCTGCCAACAAGAAGGCAGGGAAGGCACCCAAGAAGCGGGGAGGGGACAAGACCAGGACGGCTAACCCAAACTGTCTAAAGGGTTATTCCATACTGTATGATGTTATGCTCAGTATATAGCTGGGAGGGTGAGCTGGGAGACAGTTTACCCTGAGAAATAGCTGAGCGTCAGCACCAGGTGGTGAGCAATTGTGCTGTGCATCACTTGTTTTTTATATTCTTCTATTATTATTATTACTATTATTATTTTTACTACTACTATTATTATTATTCCTTCCTTCCTTTTCTATCCTGTTAAACTGTCTTTATGTCAACCCGTGAGTTTTACTTTACTTTTTTTTTCTTTTTCTCTCCCCATCCTACTGAGTGGGAGAGTGAGTGAACAGCTGTGTAATTTTAGCTGCCTGATGGGTTAAACCATGACAGTAATTTACGGCAAAACTCCTACTGCTTCTCAGCAAACCTCTTGATACAGAATTAATGTACAAAGCCCAGTGTTTTGTTAACAATCTTCTGATGTTTTTGAGAGGAAAAGCTTCAGCATATTTCTGTGGCACAGAAAGCAAAGAATGAGAAGACTATTAAACATACCTTGTTTCATCAGTCTTCTGATCTTTGATAAATGCCATATTCTCACAAAACTTTGTCTGTTTTCTTTCACCAGTCCTTCCACTTAAAATTGAGATTTGCAGCAGAAGATATTATTTTTATCATTCTTCTGAGGACCTTTCAAGGTGGAAAAGTATTTATGTAGCTGTCAGCAAGCAGATCTTATTATACCTGATCTGTTGAACCTGACATTATTGATAAATTCTGATAAACAGAAGTCTTGATTGCTGGCAAAGAGAAGAACAAAACCCTTCTCACAGTTAAAAATCTTAGGTGCTATAAAGCTCTTAATGCTTCATATTTATTCTTAAAGTATAACTTGTTTTAAATCTGTTCTTGATTTAAATAAATTGGAAGGTGTTAAATGCAGGCCAATACTGAATATTATTTATTGTACATGAGTGGCAGTGAGTATTGGGAAGTGTTCTTTTCTTAACTAATTCATACTGATATTTGCTCCTTCCAAATATATAGGCTTTAATTTTGACTTGCAATTAAATAGAAGTTGTAGAAATGAGAAGGAAAAGTTGCTCTGTTTTTAATTTTGTTTTCTTTCCCACTTGATGAGGACTCTTCCTGCTCTGTTTTTGAAGGGACAAAAATTGGCATCACTCACATGATACAGAAATTGTCAAAACAAGTCTTAAAATTTTAATGGCTAAGGGATATGAAGCTGCAAATATCTTCATTAAACATATGAAGAAAACATATAGAATGATATGCATTTTAAAAAATAATTTCTGCTTTGTAAGACTTCCTTCTTTTACAAGGGTTTGTCCTTTGACTAGCAGCCAGATATTTAAAGGAACACTGAATTTTTTCATGCGTCAGTTTGCACTCTGGAATTGAAGTATTTTTTTGAGTATTAGAACTCTCATACTATTTACAGGAATGAGTATGAAAATGTAGTGATAGTTCAGTACAACTTCAGTGAATTACCATTGAGATGAATTTTAAGAGTTGATTAACCAGGCACTCTGTCATTAATATCTGTGTAAGAACTGTTCACACTGTATGAAGGAAGCATGCAAGTTCTAGGTGATCCTGTCAAATAAATATACAGGAAAAGACCTACAGCAGGTTTTTTTGTGAATAGGCCTGGAAACCTGACAAAAAGTTTAAAAATAGACCTTGATCAGTATAACCTGTAGAATCTACAGATAGACTTGTAGAGTCTACTGTATGCAGCCACTTCTCTTCATTTACATTGCTACTGTTTTTCCTTTACTTAAATCCTTCACTTTAAAAAGCATTTGTCACATAAGATCAGATCCTTATGATGCGTAAATCAGCATAGTTTAATTTAATGGAATTATTTACTTAAAGATTTAGCCCATTAATTTCAATATGCAGTATGCAGCAGAAAAACTCTGATTGTTTTGCTTTGTTTTCTTTGTTTCCTATTTACTATAAGTAATGTCATGTAAGATTTTGGGGTGTAAAAATAATAATGTAAGAAAAAGGATAATGGTTTTCTGGAAATGCTAGCATCTAAGGAACTGAAATTATGGGAGGTGACAGAATTGTAAATTGAGAAGGAAGACAAAAGAACTAGGGTTTCAGGAAAGGAAGTGAAGCAAGATCATATTGGGCAATGTTGAAAAAGTGGTGACAGGCAAATTGCACATATGAAATATGTGACGTAGTGGGAAGGTCAGCTCAGAGGACAAACTTGGGATTCTTTAAATGCTACGGCACTTATACTCAGACCTGTAGGTTGTCTGGGTTGTAGTCTTTATAAAATACAAAAATGTTTTTGCCTTTGTATTTTTTTTTTTGTACTGACATTAGGAGACACCATTGAATCATGATTGTTGATCTTCCAGACCACTGAAGATATAGCAGTGTGGAAATGTGTGCACATCTGATAGAGACAAATTTATTTCATGCCCCATTTAATTCTTTTTATGCATGAACAGATAATGCAGATCTTTAAAATATCAAATATACCCAGATCTGAAAATGTAGTTCAAAAAGTTACGTGGTTTCTTGTTATGCCTTTGGTATTTTTGATACTTAATTTTTTTTAAATTGAAGTTTTAGTACATTTTCAGTGTTATACCTTACTTTAATAAAACACCAGCCAAAAGCATAATTATTCAATATGGAGTTTTTTGTGGTTTTGTTTTGGGTTTTGTTTTGGTTTGGTTTTTTGTTTTAATTTTTTATTTTTGAGCTCTAACACATTTTTAAACTCCTGGCAATCTGTAGGTCTTGTTGCCATAACTTTATACTAAACAGATTCTGTTTCTAAAACACAAAAACATACCTGCAGTGAGAATGAAGTGGGGTTTTTTTGTTGATTGTTTCTCAGGGTGTAGGTTGTGTCATGGAAAAAAGCAGCAAGAGTTTCTAGGAGAGATTAAGCGTCTGTGATGTTCACATGGGTCTTGTATAAAGCATGTGATGTAATTCAGATTGGCTGCAGGTCTACGTTTTGTCTTTATATCTTGTAGGCAGATTTTCCCATTGTTCGTTTTGTATATATTTTTGTCTTGCTATACTTGCTTACATGTTCTGGCAAGGGATGGAGGAAGGTGGTTTGCTCTCAAGAGAAAGTTTTCTCCAGCAGTTTCTTAACTGCACTCTTTACATTTTCTTGACATCTGTTTTTTGTATGTTCCTTTTCTTATTTTGATATTTTCAGACTGTGAAGGTGATGGCTTTTAGTGCCAGTAATGAATCTTGATTTTATACAGTAGCTGAGGGGTGGCTAGCCAAGTACCTTAACTAGCTAGACAAACGTACCAGGATCTATCAAGAGATATAAAGAATAAATATATTTTGACATGCATATGGACTATGGTAGAAAGAGACTTTTTTTAAAAATTTGATTTGTAAGAATACACTTGCAATATAAAACAAAATAGAAATATCTTGATCAGCAGTAAATGTTTCCAGTGACTGTGTCACACAATGTTGAATCTATGAAATATTTTAATATTCAGATCTTTAGAATGTGGTTGAGTAGGATCAGCCTGTGGATACATAATCTTTTTTTTTCCTGGGGATTTTTGAGTCACCTACCATGTAACCCTTCTAGATTTCTTGCATCCCAAATGTCTGTTGGGATACAACTGCTGGGAGAGAATGGAAAGAGCTCTTCTAGCTCTTCCCTGCTTGTTGTAGAATTGAAACTTGAATTTTAAATAAAAAAAATATAGGCCTTACAGTCACCAAGAAAACTTTCCAAATATGAAGGAAGTGTGGCTTTTCTGAGTTATACAGATGCAGTGAGATGTTTTATTTTAAACAATCATCATGAAATGATGCATCTGAACTCATCCTGTGACCAGTGTTACTTGACAGGACTTGAAGACAAATATATATGTCACCTAATCCACCATCATTTAGCATCATTCAGTATATTGTCCAGTGCTTATGTTCAAATTCATATATTCTAAATCCACCACACTTCTGCATTCTGTGTCTAGCCTTCCCATTTATCATTGTGGAAAGGGAAGAATAATCACAATTCCATTACATTTACTGATGAACCTTAAATTCACTTAAATTCAGAAACTCCTTCTCAGTGACTGGGTTTCTGCTGTTTTCCATAGGATATGCTTTTTAAATCTCTCAGACCTTTCACTCTGTGGAATTTTTTATAACGTTTCCCCCAGATTTCTCTAAAGTTAAAGCCAAGTCACCTTGGCTTGACTTTCCTAGTCCTGGAGAATTCCATATGAACTGCCAGGGAGCAAAAAGGGAGGTGGGAATGGTGGGCAGCAACACACTTGCAAGAATAGCAAGGTTAAAATTCCACTTCTCTGTTTTCATGTCTGTACTAAGATGCCTGCTTTTCCTTATCAGGCTCCTAAAAACCTTGATTTACTTTGGCCGGTGATAATTCACAAGAACCATGCTGTTGGAAGGAATAGGTTATTGAATTGAATTTATACTTTTATAAAACCTTTTTTTCCTGTGCATTTTTGCTGTCCTGCCAGACTTGCCTTCACACAAGATAAATTCCTTTGAACTTAAGTCCATGGTGAATTTATGGGCCGAATAATCGTGTATAATCTTTAAGAGTTTCCTTTTAACTTCTGCAACAGCAGGACAATCATTCTTAAGAGAAGGTATGTTAAATTACAAGAAATTCAAGTTATGAGTGTCAAAAGTCTGAATCTTAATTATCTTCCAGAATTTACAGGTATCTGAGTTATCGTATCATGGTAGTTTACACGTTTCATATTTTGAGTGCAACTATGAATTGGAAATGAAATTAATGATCTAACCTTTCCTCCCTCTCCCATTACAGATTGACCAACTGAAACAAGAACTCTCAAAGAAAGAATCAGAACTTCTTGCCTTACAAACTAAGCTTGAAACCCTTAGCAATCAGAATTCAGATTGCAAGCAACACATTGAAGTGCTTAAAGAGTCACTTACTGCCAAAGAACAGAGAGCTGCCATACTTCAGACAGAGGTATTGTGTCTTCTAATAATAAAATGTAACAGAAATAGTTAATAGCATGTGTCAAGGCAAGGATCTGTTGCAAGTCTGTGTAGAGGGCAATTTGTTAAATAATAGCGAAATAATTTAAAACCTTTTAAATGCCAATATATTGGGTATATATTTTTTGGTAGCGCACCATCTCTTCTTCTAGAATTTTTTTAGAAGCACTTATGGTTGCATTTTAAGAAAATGTTTGTGCCTCATTCTCATTGTCTTCAATGGGGAGAGCTTGAATGTTTTTAATTCATTTCTCCATCTATTACTTGAGTTTTCCTTTTGGTTGCTCTGGCTCGGTGTGTCTTTCCTACTGTGTATTTCTATGCTGAAGACTGAAGCTATCGATGTATTTTGAAGTGATCTGTTGAAGAGTACATGATATTAATCTGTGGTTATTGTTTTGAGTGCAGTCAATATTTATTTTAAAATAGGAATATTTTCAGTCTTTGAAACAGATGAGTGCATTAGTTAAGTATGTATCTACAAAGTAAGATGATAAAAATATGGGTAATGGAATATGTGGTTGAGATGGTTGTCGCAATTGATGGGAAGTGTAAATCCAGTGTTAAAAATCTTGTCTGTTAGTTCATTTCCTTGGGTTTTAAAAATCTTCATGGACTTGGAGCACACAATACTGATTAGATTGATTCCTATAACTGCTTCATTTTATTTTTAATGTGTGCAGCCCTTTAAAGAAACAGGAGTTACTGTGAAATTCAGTCATACAGTGCAAATAGTTTCTATTCAGAGAAGTATTCTCCTGGAGAAGCTGGCGGCGCATGGCCGGGACAGGTACAGTCTTCGCTGGGTTCATAACTGGCTGGATGGCTGGGCCCAGAGAGTGGTGGTGAATGGAGTGAAATCCAACTGGCGACAGGTTTTGAGTGGTGTTCCTCAGGGGTCAGTGCTGGGGCCCATCCTCTTCAACATCTTTGTTGATGATTTGGATGAGGGAATCGAGTGCACCCTCAGTAAGTTGGCAGATGACACCAAGTTGGGGGGGAAGTGTCGATCTGCCGGAGGGTAGGATGGCTCTGCAGAGGGACCTGGACAGGTTGGATCGCTGGGCAGAGGCCAACGGGATGAGGTTTAATGTGGCAAAGTGTGGCCAGGTCCTGCACTTTGGCCGCCACAACCCCAGGCAGCGCTACAGGCTGGG
>VWZZ01006371.1:0-190353 GCA_013399095.1 Psophia crepitans | reverse complement strand
AGTACTGTGTCCAGTTTTGGGCCCCTCACCACAAGAAAGACATCGAGGCCCTGGAGCGTGTCCAAAGAAGGGCAACGAAACTGGTGAAGGGGCTGGAGCACAAATCTTATGAGGAGCAGCTGAAGGAACTGGGCTTGTTTAGTCTGGAGAAGAGGAGGCTCGGGAGACCTTATTGCCCTCTACAGCTACCTGAAAGGGAGTTGTGGTGAGCTGGGGGTTGGCCTCTTCTCACAGATAACTAGTGACAGGACAAGGGGGAACGGCTGCAAGTTGCGCCAGGGGAGGGACAAGTTGGAGATGAGGAGAAATTTCTTCTCAGAAAGGGTGGTTTGGCATTGGAACGGGTTGCCCAGGGAGGTGGTGGAGTCACCGTCCCTGCGGGTGTTTAAGGAAAGGTTAGACGCAGTACTGAAGGACATGGTTTAGTGGGTAATAGGTGGTGGTGGGGACGGTTGGACTAGATGATCCTTGAGGTCTCTTCCAACCTTAATGATTCTATTCTATATAATTTAAGGTGTATGGGAATCTTACAGAATGTTTCAAATTTCTGGCTAATAAAGCTCTAGGAGAAAAAACAGCTTAAACTCTTCATTCTCATGGAAGCAGGAAATAAATATTTCTAAGATTCTGGTTATGCCTCTGTGCTGTATGTCTTATCCTCCATACACCAAGAAGGTAAAGATGAAATCTTGAAATTTCCAGCTCGTGCTTAATAAGCCAGCCAGCATGTGTATATAATACAAAATAATCGTAATAGAACACAGGTAAAAACTCCAGCAATTTTGGCAGATCTCAATCTAGCTTTTGAGTAGTAAATATTACATATTTTAAATCTTCATCTGTGCAAATCTGTTTTGCAAGGTTTGTATTACCTGTCATGCTGCTGAGGTTGGTGATGGCATTCCACTAATTTGATTTCCTAATTCTTTATCAGATTGGTATGTATTCATACTGGCATTACAGTCTTACAGCTGGCAGATGGGCAGTGGTAAAGAGAACTGAATCTACAGTGCTCTTGATGAAAGGCTGCTGGGATTGTGCAGATCTGGTGGAGAACCAGTTGATCTCTGACAAGTATTCAATTCCTCTTCTTCCCGGTTTCTGCATAAGGCATTCGAGCTTGGACTTTTTACGTGAAGCAATTTAAGTTAAAATTCGCTGTAACTGCCTGTTGGTGTGCAGGTGAGGTGTATGGTGGAGATGTAGTGCATCTCAAATCTGCTGAAAAAGATCTTTACTTCTGTGTTATGAATAGAAATAAAACACACTGTGTACCCATTAGTTTCTCAAGCCAGGACTTAGCAGGAAAGAACAGTACTTTTCTTTGACATTTTAAAGCCTCAAGGTTGTTGTAGGCACGTCGCAGGCTGTACAACTTTCCATCTAGAAAATTAAATATTCAGGGTTAGATGTTGGATATTTAGGGTTTCTGGAGTTAAGTAATATTGAGGGTCGCCAAAGATATGTGATTAGTCTGGATGTACCTTTCACCTCTTTGGAATAGACTTTGAATCAAGAGCTCCTTAAAACTACTAAGCTATCCAGTCTTGTTTCCTGGAATAGAATCTTTATAGCCGCTTTCAGGTGATAAGACACGTGCTCATATAACCAAACACAGGATTTGTCATAAATTGCTGTGCAACTATATGAGAATGCTACTTGCTTTCTCTAATGATCATGGAAGCAAGTGACAGATCTCTGTGTCCAAGCAGTTTAACAGATTAGAAAATAAGATTTTTCAAGGCTGATGTGCATGTTCTAATGATGTTCTATTGTTACATGTTTTTAAGACCCTTAGGGTTTAGGCATGTTCCTAATCACCCTTCTGTATACTATTTTTTCTGGTTAAAAATGATTGCCAGGGTGTTTCTTCTTCACAAGTTACAACTTCCAGACTGGGTGTGCAGTTTATTGGAGAGTCTGTTAAACTGTGGGCATTCAGGAGAAATGTGCTGGAGCTCTGAGCAACACAAAAGCTGGACAGCAGCTGAATTTGTAGAGTTCTACGTCTACTCCTGTAGGCCAAAGTTCTTATTTCTTATCGATATATAGACAAAACCAGAAAGAACACATCCTTAACGCAAGCGACAAGAAGACATCTCAGTAAAAATTAAAGACATTGGATGCCATAAGTTTGATGTTTTTTAGAGCTCATCTTGTTCCTAGTGTTAGTCAGTTATGAGATGGTTGAAAACAGGCTGGTTTTGCTACTTGTACTTTTTTTTTATTCTGGACAGAAATGGCTCCTTTTTTCTTTTATTTCTTTTGCCTGATTATTTGCCCTTCATATATTTTGACAGACCAGTGGGTCAATATGTGGCAATAAGAATTAAGTATTTTTATTTTATTATTTTTTTTTAACTGTATAGTTTGTTATACATTTCAATTAACAAATCCATGCCTTCAGGCTGCATTCTGCTGTTACATCCTGCAAAAACTAAATGTGATACATCAAGACAGGAAAATTAAAATGATACCTTAGAGTAAAATTTTCCTGAACTCCCTTTATACCTACTCTTAGTTTTATGGGAAGCCTTTTTGGTAATCACTTTGCAAATCAACTTCATATAACTCAACAATGTCTGTCTTCAGCGCTCAGAAATATCCCATATTTCAAAAGCACCTTTTCCATTTCCATTTAATCTTTAGTTTGGAGAACTCTGAGGGAGTAGAGGGAATGTTTATCTCTCATATGAATCTTTACTGAAAATGTTACATTTGGTTATGTGTGAGAGGCTAAATGTGAGCTAATTCCAAGTATCAGGCAGAGGCCATTGATGTTTTGTTTCTGGTGTGTGTTTTAAGCTGTGTTAAATTAAATAACAAAATAGGGTCCGGTGAAGGGTCACAAAGCAATTAGGGGATTGAAGGCTTTAATAAAGAATTGGAACATCTCTCACATGACAAAAACCTGCTCCTCTAATGAAACTCATACATTTCCTGCAGAAAATAAAATCCCTGCAACAAGAGAGCTGTGAACAGGATAGAAGAGCTTTCTGTGCACTAAAACAGGATCCCTCTTACCAAAGTGGGTAATAGGTGGTGGGGGGATGGTTGGACTAGATGATCCTTGAGGTCACTTCCAACCTTAATGATTCTATTCTATTCTATTCTAAAGACCTGAACATGAGCAAGTGTCATTTATGCAATGATCAAGCATGTGGCCTGCCGGTGTAGATGGGTGAGGAATAAAAATACTTCTTTACCAGCGGGGCTGTCTCCAAGGCCTGAGTTTTAAGCTGACCAAACTAAGGCCTTGACTGTGCTGTGGTAGCAATTCAGCAATGATTCTAGACATTGCAGGTTTAGTTCTCTGCGACTGGGAATTGGGAAAAAGATTTTGTTTGCTTAGAGCAACTGAATCTTCTGTTTGCAGGCCTCAGGTCTTATCTAAAGGGAGGGCAATGGACTTCCAACAGCAGATGGGAAAGCAGCTGCAGAGGAGATACAGGGCAAATGGGAGAGTTCCAGCAGGTGGAAATCATTATGAAAGGAATTTTGTACTGTACAAGCTATTGTTGGTCATTCCCAAATGAGTAAAGTTAATAACATTTTGGCCTGCATTAAGCCATGCTCCTTTATTCCTGCATATCCACATTGTCTATTTGTAGAATGGATAGTTTTTGTTAATTTTCACTGCAGACTTTTATGCTGTCCTAAAACATGCTCATAACCTGCCTTAAAGGGCTTCTTTCTGGAGGTGAAACTAACTGTCAAAGGCCAGTTCTAATCCTGAGCTGAGTTAAGGTATTCATAGTTGCAGTGACAACTTCCTGCCCGAATAGGATTACTTTGTAATCACTTTGTTGTAGTTAAATCAGCATAGTAAATCCTGTAATAAAAGAAATTCTCAACAGGATCTCAGTTACTTCATTACAAGCCTTTTATTATTACTTAGCTTAATAATGGTACTCTGCAGGTTATCTTCAGGTTTTGGAGACAGCGGCTGTATATGAGGGAACAGGATGTGACTCATAGAATCACATAATGATTGAGGTTGGAAGAAAGCCCTGGAGGTCACCTGGTCCACCCCCTCCACCCCGCTCAAGCAGGACCACCTAGAACTGGTTGTCCAGGGCCATGTCCAGATGGTTTTTGAATATCTCCAAATATGGAGACTCTACAACTTCTTTGGGCAACATGTGTCAGTGCTCGGTCACCTTCACAGTAATGTTTCCTGATGTTCAGAGGGAACCTTCTGTTTTTCAGTTTGTGCCCATTGCCTCTTGTCCTGTCAGCCAACACTACTGAAAACCCTGTCTCCATCTTCTTTATAGCCTCCCTTCAGATCTTGAAAGACAATGATAAGATGCCCCCTTCTCTTTTTTAGACTAAACAGTCCCATCTCTCTCAAGTTTTTTGTCATATGAGAGATGCTCCAATTCTTTAATAAAGTCCTCAATCTCTTAATTGTTTTGTGGCCCTTCACCAGATTCTCTCCAATATGTCCCTGTCCCTCTTGTACTGGGGTGAACCCCAGTGTATACAAGTGCATGGACCTCACATTTCCTTTTGCTGAACTGCATGAGATTCCTGTCAGCCCAATTTTCCAGCCTGTTGAGGTCCCTCTGGACAGGAGCATCACCCTCTGGGGTATCGGCTGCTTTTCCCAGTTTTGTACCATAAGCAAACTTGCTGAGGCTACACATTGCCCAATCATCCAGATCATTAATTAAGATGTTGAGCGAGACTGAATGCAGTATTGACCCCTGAGTACAATACCAGCTCTATTGAAGTCCCCTGATTCTACTTGATACTCCTCCACCTCCTTCCATGGTTCTCTCAAGCCAGGTCTAATAGGGCATGAAGCTTAGAAGTAATCTGTTGGTATTAATTATAGTTTCTTGTAGTTCAAGTATCCCTGGAAGTTTGTTAGTTTCACTTTGTCGGTGAATTCTGTCAGTGTTAGTTATTCAGTAGAATCGATTTTTTTTGTGTGTGTGTGTTTCATTTCTAGTCTGGAGTTTTCATGATGGCTTAGCAAAATTAGCTCAGAAAATATTACTACTTTAAAAGTATAGTTTAAGTTTGAGCTAATTCTTACATAGTTGGTTTTGATGGTCAGAAATGAAATATAAGCAGTGTTATAATTATTTTTAATCTCTGCAGAATGTTGACTACTATTGAGAGGCATGACTATTGTGTCTGTTTACTCAGAGAGTTCTTTTACGTGTATTATAGTAGATCATCAGAAATAAGAGGACATCTGGGTTCTTTTGATGAGTATAGTTAATTTCCTTCAAACAATGGTAATTGGGTCAGATTTCAAGTACAATAGCACTTTGTCACATGATGTGAGAAAACTTAAAATCAACAGTAAATAAGTCTAAATCTAAACACGATGTGCTTTTTGCAGTGTTTCTGTTGTCTCCTTGATGTCAGTGTTTTGGGGTTTTTAAAATAGGTTTATTTGACTTAAAAAGCTACAATTTGAAGTTTTTATTGACAGCTGAAACAAAAAGATATAATCCTGTAAAGCAATAACTATCATGGTGGCCAGAGTTGGGAGGTCTGAAAGTGGTTTATTGCCAGTAGGAAAAATGTTTGGAACCAGTCCTCAGAAGGTTCACTGCCTCTGCTACGTGCATTTCATTTTGTTCCATTTTAAGGGTATATGTGATAATAGTGCCAAACTATGCAAACTTTTCCTGCCCTAATGTATATAGCCTTTGTTTTGATTATCTCTCTATTAATGATGTGAAAACCCTGAGGTCAGATAAAAATGAGCCAAGGGCAGGCTTCTCCAGCTACAAAACACTGAAAATGTCACTCTGCTTCATAGAGAATTGTTATAAAGGAAGAACACTAGACTTGCTGAGATTTTCCTTGCCGTTGTGAAAAAGCTATAGATGTTAATTTTTAAATGAAGCCTTGTACTGTTACTGCAGAGGGAAAGAGGTTAAACAGCAAGAATGATCCTTTTTGAGGATTTGAAAAGATGAGACATTACTATCTGTACGCTTTAAAATGTGGTACGTGGTACAGATGGGGACTATATTTGCATTGACTGGCACTGAACTACTACTCTTATAATCAGGAAAAAATTTACATAAATTGATGCAAGTACATTAACTTCAGCTGGGTAGCTCAGTGGAGAAAAACATTCATTTCATAAGCAATTCTGACACAAACATACTTAGCACTTTATTAGTTAGTGTACCATTGCTTTGGATAACACACTGTAAACTGTCAGGTGTGCAGTGTGAAGGTTAATGAACTGTGAAATAAGTAAATGTCTACAAAGAAGTTTTGTAAATTGTGAGCATAGCCCTGTCAATGGAGAAAATGGATTAGAAAAATAGGTGAATTCTGTACTGTAACTGAATACTGATGTGTTCAGCATACATGTATAAATATAGAAAACCTAATAAACATGAAGAGGAAAGGTGATTATAGAAGGTATTTATTGCAATCTGTTTTTTCTTTTAAACAGATCTGTTTATAGAGAAGGGCTGTGAAGTGACTGACTTCTTGGCAGTTCTTAGTTTGCATAAAGAACAAATAAAAGCAGAAAACAAAGCACAAAATACTTGAAACAAAAATAAAAATGCTTTATTTTTCTTTCTATTACAATGTTGATATTTGATGTTTGAAATGTAAATCTGCTTTTAATTTCATGGTAATAATGGCATAACTACAGTTACTTCACTCTTGCATTTTTATTTTTCCGAGTTAGAGCTTTACTTTGAAATTGTATTTTTCTATTGTTTTGTGACTTTTCTTTTTTTCTCATTTCAAATCAAGTTGGGCCAGATATTTCAGTGTGGTCTCTGCTGTACTGCCAGTGTATTGTTCTGATAGATCTGTGCGTGCAAAGGAAAGATCACCCCTATTCTGGAGGCTTGCGTACCATTTACTCTCACTCCACAGCTGTTCACAGCTTTCGTGACAGTGTTGCATGTTTCAACCCGAGCTTTGTCTCAGGTGGAATTTTTCAGCCATTTCACTTTGTATACAGTTTTCATGTTTTGAGGGCCCCTGTGACAGCTTAGAACAGGACAGAGGAGCATAGTGGCAAGGTGGTAAATTCAAGGTGTTAAACTGAAAGAACATTTACATGAGCAAAATTCTGTGTTTAAACAAGAATAAATTGTGGAGCCAAGTTGGATTTTCTTGTTGGTTATTTTTTTTCCCTATCTATTGGAGGATTTTAAGACTTGACTGTTCAAAGGCACATCAGACAGCATGGTCTGATTTCCGTGTTCATGCTCTGAGCAAGAGGTTGGACTGGTTGATGTCCTGAGACCCGTTGCCAACCTCAATGACTTTATGGTACAGCAGATTACATACTCTCAAATGTGTGATAGGTAATACTGTCCCAAAGATGCCTGTTTTCTGCTTTGTGAGTCATGTACCAGCATTCACTTACCTAGAGAAAGATTAAATGTTGGTTTGATCTATTTACACCACTGCACCCCCAGATTGAATCCATTCTTGATAATAGCTTTAGATGTTCTGTCTTTCTTCTGGGGACATCATTATTTTTATTTCATAAAAAATTGAAATGGAATTGCCTGAGGGAAAGGTGACTGAAAGAGTGAGGAGTTCCATTAGAAACTAGTGCCTGGAGACAGGAAAGCACAGATAAAAAGAAAATGGGAAAGATGAAAGTACAAAGATAAGAGCTGTATACTTGCTGTGTAAAGAATTTATACAAGTTGTTTGGGACAGATAGATTAATAAATGTTAGATTTATCTCAATGTCAAAACACTCCTCATTTCCATGTATTTAATTTAATTAAAGTGATAAATAACTGTGTGTGTGTGTGTGTCCAGTTTTTACATTTACATAAAATTACCTGGTTGCCATTTAAAATAATATTCAATTAGACAGCTTTAATGGGTTTTTATAACTGAGCAAAATTTACTATGATAAAATAAATTGTACTTCAATTAAGCTTGATTTTGGTGGATGGAAATTATTAGAAAAATAGTACTGTTACCTGCTAGTTTAAAAACTTTGCTCTAACATCGATCTAAATGATTCTGTGTGTATTTTAGCTATTGCTTACATTGTGATTAAGTCTAAAGGGGCCCCCTTGTTTAACTTTTGGATGGAAAGAAATCTCTGGGTCTTGGTGTCACAGTGGAAAATGAAAGTAAGAATCTAAGCTTGTGAAGGATCAATGGTTTCACAGGTGACCTGATAATATTTAGAAAAACCTCTAACTAAGACCAGCTAAGGCAAACAAGTTAAATACTTCATATCCTATGTGATAATATAATGACATAATACTTTACATTGCTCGAGTACTTTCCATGTTTAAAATCATCAATTAATGCAGTCTGTAAGAATTTTTGAAGTATTTAGCATTGTTATAGGCAAAAAGGATTTACAAATTATCCCCTGGAAAAGAATTAGCAGCTGCATTTACTCCCAAATGATTTGATTCTGTCATTTTTTTTGTATATTTTCAACTAGCTGGTTGGTAAATTTAGTGGAATTCCAGTTTTGTGGCTTCCATTTTTGTTTTCTGGAAAACTGAAAGCAGCTCTTTCATTTTATAAGTTGGATGAAATAGGAACCCAGCCATAAATGTACTGTTTCATTTAGACAAGCAAAGGATAATGCACGTGTGGCAAAAGATCTTTCTGAAGTAGATTTGGTATTTCACAGCTCTGCCATGATAAGTCATGGCAGTTAAGTTGTGTAACCTTAAGGCTTTAGTAAATAAAAATCCTTGTGGACCGTCGGCTGGCACAGACATGTGGGAGCAGTCTCCTTAGTTTTCCGTTGTTGCAGGGAGGAATTACAGTTGTGCACAGTGAGCCATGAAAATCATGGTTGGACACTTAAAAAGAAGCTGGGCTAAACAGCTGCTGTGCCTGATAGCACCTAGTTAAATAAGGATACTAATGTCCTTAGAGCAAAACAATTTTGAAGGTATGTATTTAATGAGAAGGCTGTGAATTTAAATTAATTAAATACCAAACTGTTCTCAAAGGCAAGATGCTAATTAACATTTGCTGGACTTGACTATGTAAAAGTGCTTGTAACAAACTTCTGAAATTATCTGTCTCCTCTGAAAAATGCTCTCTTGATAGCTTTGGTCATTTGCTCTTTTGGTCTAAGAGGTGAACAATGGCACTAAACTGTTGAGTTAGTTGACTGTGGTGCAGTTCTCCATTTGTTTGATTCTTTTCTTGTGGTTATTTTAACATATGGCATTATAACTTCAATATTAACACTTCAAACAAATCCTTCGCATTTGTGTTTCCTGTACAGGATCATATACCTTCTTCCTAGTAACATGATTTATATTCAATAAAACTTGTAATGCAGTAACACTTGCTAAAGGAAATAGCATTACGTGGCATTATATAACCTGAATCTGTAAAATTGTCTTTGGATTGTTATCTGTTCTGTGAAATATAAAGAAGAAAGGCTTGAATTCTTTCCTCTGTACTTGTGGTAAATGTGTGCTCTTTCTCGCACAGAAGACTAATTTACTCCTATCGTTCTCAATGTTAATTTCCATGTTTTTGGGAAGGAAGCGTGGGATATAAAAAGTGATGAGAATACAAAGGTTTGCTGATGATGTTGTAAACACCATATATTTTTAGGTTTCTTGCTCTTATATGATTGTACCTGTGTCCATTTCACCAGCTGTAAATGTTTAAAGACTCTGTGTGCATCCTGATGAATTCCCACTGTATGCTCTTTGCCACAGATCTGTGTCTCTGTTTTTGAAAGATTCTTGCTTAACAGTAACTGTGAATATCTTCAGTGTGATAGTGTTTTTAGTTTTAGAGAAGCAACTATGTGAGCAGTGCCACGCTAGAAAAAATAAAGATTTAGAAAAGTAGAAAAAAGGTTTTAAAAATGCCAACAAATATTAGATTTTTTTTTTCCAAGTTCAGAAATAATTTTCCTTTAAAATAGGTTGGTTTTGTAGATACTCATATGGCTTGTGAATCATCATTGCCTTTGCTAGATTCACTTCTACTTTGTTTCAGTGGAGGTAAGTTTGATGCACGCAAGGTGCACATCAGATACCATTACAAGAGTCGGCTAGAAATAGACTGAAACAATTCTGAAGATATTGCATTTATGAAGACTCTTTTCTTTCTCATGTCCTTTCGCTTTTGTCTTTCAAATTCTTTCTCAGGTTGAACATGCATAACAGCTGTTTCTTATCTCTAAAGACTACTTTCTTCCAGCTGCCCTACATTGTGAGCTCATGCACAAGATCTGTATAGGGTGGGAAAGACTGGGGTGCTTATAAATACAAACAGTTCTGGATCATGTTCACTGTATGCTTATTTTCCCCTTTAAACTGTTGAAGTTCCAGGAAAATACTTAAAGTACTTTCCACTAGTTTAATTACTTTTACACTGTATCATTTACTCATTGTTCTGAACACCGTTAGCGCAACACTGAATTGGATTCTGCTCAGATATATTTGAGCTCCAGATTATGCTGATCCTTTACATGTTTCAGAACTCTAAAACACAACGTAGTGTGCAGTTTTAAATGGACCTGCACTACATTGGGTTTCAAACAGAACATGTATTTTGTGTCTTGGTATTATTCCACATTCTTTTCTGTCTTTGAATATTTACAGCTAAATTTCTCTGCTTTGTGTCAGGAGCATTAAAGTTCCTGAGATTAGACAGTATGAAAGTCAAAGGTTGAAACCTGAATTCGCTGCAATACCTGGTCAGTTCCACATTATATGAGTTGCAATAAAGTAATCTTTTCCCCTTACTATTCATTAATTTCATTTTTGAGGCAACAGTAAATGTCATTTTACACTCTTGGCTAGAAGAAATTAAATTTTCTTCATTAAGAGACACAGACAATTGCTAAGATATTTAATTGTGGAGCTGTTTCATCTTTCTACATAGTTGATATAAGGGAAAATTGTTTCTTTCTTAGTGATTTTTTTTTTTTTGCAAGTTTTCTTTCCTGTAAATAAGGTCCTGGCTGACCTTTCAATAGAAGGATTGGTTTGCTTCCTTGTTTATTTTGAAATGTTGCCAGAAATTAGGGGGGAGGGGTGAAAAGGGAAGTTCCCTGTATTTTATCCCATTTTAGGATTTTATGCATGATTTCATGAGGTTGTGGTAAATACAATAGTACATATTTAATACAGCTTGTACATTTATGTTTGCAACAGACTGGAAACAATTGAGAGTAGTTTTCCTAAGCATAACCATAAACATAATGAAGTTTATCCTGCCAAGTGTCAGGCCACAAATACAGACACACACGTGTGGTCAAACTACTCTCTGTTTCTAGGAAAAGCGCCATTGGACCAAATAAACTAAGTTTATATCAGGCAGGAAATCTTTGCCAGACTTGACCTAGGCTCATATACGCTGGTGACTCATGGTTGTTGCCCAGCCCTGCAGCTGTGTTGGTTTATGAGCCATGCAAAAGTTCAGGCCTATCTGCACTGACGTGCCAGTTGCCACTGTTACCTTTTTTTTCTTCCAGCATGATTCTGTGTACTAGTGGTCTGGCAGTGGGCTAGTTTACTGTGTATCATCTTCTGTCGTAAATTTTGAAGCAGTCTGTCACATACCTAGTGAGAGGGTAGGCTTAAATGATGCATATTTTTTCCTGGGCAATAAATGCTTTCATGGATTATTAAAATATATGAGAAAGTTTTGCTACCATGCGTTTTTATAAATGATCACTTTTGTATAACTGAAATTAGCTCTCATTCCTCTGTCTCTATTATGAAGGTTAAATATAAAGGAATGATATGGGGAGACAGCAGGCACAAGTGACTGGGAGGAATAGGGACACCATGCCTTAGCATGCAGGTATAGGATTAAGAAAACCAAAGCTCGTCTGGACTTGAGCATAGCAAGAGATGTAATGGCAACAAGAAAGGCTTCTACAGGCACATCGACAGCAAAAGCCTGGGGAAAATCTGGGCTCACTGAGGAATGGGGACCTGATCCTAAAGGACGTGGCACTAAATGCCACCTTCACTTTGATCTTTACTGGTAAGACTGACCTTCAGCACTGCTGGGTCTCTGAAACAGTGGAAAAGGCCAAGACAAGGAAAGCTTACTCTTGGTGGAGGAGGGTATTTAAACGGGACACACGCATGTCCCTTTACCTTGCTGGAATGCATGTAAAAGTGCTGGTGGCATTGTGTCAATTCTCTTTGAAATTCTCTTTGAAATTTCATGGTGGTTGGAGGTGGTTTCTGAGGACTCAAAGAAAGCAAATATCACTTTTATCCAGGAATCAACAGGCTGGTAAACCTCACATTGTTCCCTAGGAGGGTCATAATAAGGAAGGAGTGATCCTGAAAGCTGTGTCCAAATATGACAGACAAGGTGACTTGGATTTATTAAGGGGAAATAGTGTCTCATGAACCTGCTAGCCTTCTTCAATTGCCTCTGTCAGGGTTGCACATAAGCATTTACTGTTGATGACAGTATTTGTATTGGATAATTTGTGTTGGATAATTCTTAGACATTTTTCTCAGAGTATTTCTCTTTTGCAGTTACTGGCAAACTCTCTTTTTAAATACTTCATGTCTATAGTGGTTCTAATAGTTTTTAGGCAAGTGGGAACCTTGGAAGGTCGTCTTTGTTTAACTTCATTGTGTAAAGAATGGTTTAAAGCACAGTTACATAATTCTCACCACTTAACTCATGAACAAAATCACAGGATAGCTGGGATTTTGGGACCTTCAAACTTGCTTTTATGCAATGCATTTCATACTCAGCTCATGCAGCCCAGTTGCTGCCTGTCTGTCTCTGACTTTGGGGATATCCTCAGGGAAGGTTGGTCTGCTGGCACTTCCTCTTCCAGTGGGAACTTCCTGTTGTGGTGCCAGGATTACTGCGAGCATGTTGTCTGTGCTTTTAATACAGGAGATATATGAGACTGATAGATTGAGGTGTAAGTTCAGGTGAACCATAGAATCATGTACCTTGGGAGGGGGCTGTAGAGGTCATGTAGCCCAAGTTTCCATTCAAAGCAAGTCTTAATTAGAGGAGGTTGTTCAGTCCAGTCAAGTTTTGGATATCTCGGAGATGGCGATTCCATAACCTCTCTAGGCACCTGTTCCAGTAGTTGAACAAGCTTGTGCTAAAAAATGTTGGTTTTCTATGTCAAAGCAGAATTTCCATATTCCAGTTGTCTCATCCCTTCTCCAGTGCACCCCTGAGAAGACTTTGACTCTATCTTCTCACATCCTCCCACTAAGTGATTGAAGTCAGCAGTGAGATCTCCCTGTGGCTTTTTCTTCAGGGTGCACAAACTTGAAGCTCAACCTCTTCTGGTACATTTTGTGCCCCAGTTCCATGATCATCCAGATGGGGCCTCAGTTGACTCATACCAGTATTTCAGTATCTGTCTTGTACTGGGCAAGTCCAAACTGGGCACAGAGCTCTGAGTATCATCTCGTGAGTTCCAGAGACAGGCTCCACACCTCCAAGGCAAGTGTTACCTGTTCCTCCTGTTAGCTGGCTTTTTTTGTGTGAGTGTGACAATTTACGTATTGTTGTGAAGAATTTTGTGTTCTAATGCATCATCAAAAGAAGAATTTCTAGAACATGCGTTCAGAGTTGCAACGTGTTATCAATTCCAATAATTATTATTAGTCATACATCCAAAAATTATTATCCACGTACAGTTTTAAGATAGGCAGTTTGATGAAAATCTTGTATTATTATTCGATGTGTTGTTTAACAGTTCAGTGTATTTAAAAAAACTACATAGTAGTCTGTTAATAAAAAGAGAACCTTTCCTATCCAAGCAGGAAAAAAAATTATTAGGAAAAATATTTCAGTGATGGTATCTTATTTTCCTCCACTGAGACAGATGCAGTTTTTATGATTTGAAGACTAGGGTGTGTTTTTCAACCCTTGCCTTGGTTAGTTGCGGGACTGTTGGTAGATGGTTTTCTTGATGTTTTTGTATTTTTACCTATTTGCTTCTGTGGAAACAGTGAGCAAATGGTTTTGATGATTAGTTGCTCAAAGGGAACATGAAAAGAAGCCATGACAGCAATTTAAGTCAATCTGATAGCACCCGCTGTCACCTGGATTCATCTCTTCATAAAGGAGAAAACCATGCCCTGCATCTCTATGTGGTTCTCTGCTTCCATCTTCCGTCACTGTAGTGAACCCCATAACCGTTTCATAGGGAACAAGAATAAAGGCATGGTGTACTTGAAGTTCAGGGTGTCTCTTTGTTTCACTGTTTTTCAGCTGTGTCAGCAGTCACATGTATATGGGAGTTGGCCACATGGGTAAGAACTGTAACAGAATTCAGATCCATTTTGTGGGATTTTCCCTATCTAGGAAAAAGCTCTAGCGTGGCTATAATGGTTTTATAGGTCTGAAATGTGGCAATAGTTAATGCAAAATTTAAAAATATAAACAATCATCATTTAAAATGTCAAATGGCACAGCTGAAAGGGAACTCAGGATGGCAGCTGTGATGTGCCATATTGATAAATCAAAATAATAAATTCAAAACATTTGTTGTGATCTCAGTAGTGTAATGCAGATTATGTAACAGTTGTGCATTTTGAGGGCTAGAACTTTACTGTGCCTTTGACCTCATGCATTGATGTATACTAAAGGTACGGTGAGACTGTGTTGTGATAAATTTTGTTTGTGCTCAAGTGGTACTATCAACTTTTTATTCAAATGAGATGAGTTTGGTATAAGTGTAAAACAATAAAGATTCGTATTCCATAAGAATTATATTTCCTTTTCTTTGCTGCAGAAGATGCAGATGGGAATTTAAGGTACCAAAATTGGGAGTGAGGGAGGAGCAGCTACTTGCTGTGGTAAAGCCTTAAACTGAGTGTGAGAGCATTTTTATACAAGTGATGAGAACCTCCTGGACATGATTGACTTAAATTAGCTTGATTGCTTTTTATCAATTGCAGCTGCACTATTTAGCATAAAAATGCAAAACATCCAAAAATCATTTGCCTTGCAGTGTAGTAGAAAGATGGTTTTAGTTAGTCTTTAAGATGTTTCAAATGTTTACTCTACACAGATTCTCTGAGAATGGATCCAGAACATATCTAGTTACAGAGAATTAGTACAGATATTGTAAACTTTGAGAAAATTAATTAAGGAAAATATGCTGCTTTATGAATTACATATTTAGGATTTTGGTATTTTTCCTTTTAACTGTGTTAGTAAGTTAAACATTTCAAAGATATTTGTTATAGTGGGATAATCAGGCATCTGCTGTTAAAAGCTAAAAGAGAAAGACTAGAACTTTTTGCATCATGTACAATTGTCTCACTTGCTCTCTCAGTCAGTGACATGGTTGAAAGAGAAATCTTGAAGTTAGGTAAAAATAAATTTCTTTCTAATTAAGGGCAGAGAACTTTAGACCAGTGCTGAGGATTGCAACCCAGTGTTGAAAACTTGACCAGGGAAAGGCTGCTACTGTATTTAAAGGCCATGTTTTGTATATTGAGTTTTGATATCTCATGTCCATTTGAATTTCCTTTTTGTAGGACTGTACTGCTCACCAGCTCAGGATCCCATCTTTGTTTCAAAGCTTTCTGTTTTTCAGTGGTTTAATGATTTATATAGCATGTGACTTCGAGGCTAATTAACTGCTTCTTTGTATTTCTTGGGTGCTTATGTTATCTAATTCACATGAAAAATATTCATCTGTGAATATAAAACTTGCCTCATTTACTGTCATTAATTATAGCCAGCAATCATGCTGAGGAAGAACCCTTATTGTTATGCCAAGGAATAAATTGTGTTAAAGAATGAGATTACCTGAAGTCAATCTTTCATACACTTTTAGTGTTTTTGATACAGGATGGATGCCTACATTGAGGTCAAAAGCTTTTATTATTCTTTAGATTCATTTACTCTTACATGTTCCTAGGATAATGATGCCAATTAACTTCTTTAGATTCTTGGAGTTAAGATGTTCAAAATGCAAAAATAGCCAGTTAAGGGCATACTTAATGGTACAATTTCAGTGGCTGAATGCCTCTTAAAGGCAAAACCTAAAATATTTATATATACTTATATATAAAATACAAAAGTTTGTACATTATATACAAAGTAAGTACAGGAACTATTTTATTTCATTACTGTGAAAAGACACCTTGTGCTCCTCAGGTTCTTTCTTTGTTAACATTAAAACCCACATCTATGTACATCATTCAGCAAATAAAGTTTTAATTTTCTTTACTCCTCTATTAGGTCTAGCAATCCAGGATGGAGATGAATGAGAGTAAAGGGTTATATTTCTTCTTGCATAAATAATAGAAGGGTTTAGAAAGTTTCAGTTACAGAGTCACTTAATTGCATCTGGACAAGTTTACAGGCAGACTGCAGAGGTATTACTGGGGTATTATATATGCAGAAAGAAAAAAAGGCTGACTTTCCCATCTTAGATTTAATTTTCAGGAAGGATAGGCCTAAAAAACCCCGGTTTTTTTGTCAAGTGAGATGGAAATCAAAGAAGCCAATACACCTATGTATCCTCAAATATGCTTTTGTAATGCAATCTTAAGGTAGATCTGTATTAAAAAAAATAATTATATTGTACGTGGTTGGTTTTATTCTTTAACTACTAGCTCTTCACTTGTTTCAAAAAAAATGACTCACTAAAGGAGTACTTGAAAACTAAATTCTCGGAAGCATCATTTTAAGCTCCAAAGTGCTTAAGCTTTTTGCCGTTCAGCTGAACTGTGTGAAATGTGTGTCACTGCATGGGAGTATATAGGGAAAGGCACTAGATATTGTTTAAGAACTTGACAGCTACGAAGAGAAATATTAGCAGTTCTTTAACATGTTCTTTTTAACTTACTGGGTCAGAAAGGTGGGGAGATCTGTTTTTTGGGGTTTCTTTTTTTGCAAGTTTGTTCTGGGTTTGGTTTTTTTGCTTCTCTTTGAGATGATATTCTGATACTTGTATGTGCTGATAAATATAACTGAATTTGCATAGTGCTTGGTCCCATGTAGTTAATCTATGCTAAACTTGACATTAAGGTTGCTTTTGTGTGGTGGTATTGTCCTATTTCTTGAAATGTATCTTTGTTTTCCCAGTCTTTTGGGGAGGTTGGAAAAAGCAGCAGAATTTCACCCATGTGCAGAATAATCTATGTCTGGAAAAAAGATTACTTTTAGGATGCTTTTCAGGAAAAGAAAAACAGATGAGCAGTGATACTTGCTTTACTTGTTTGTTTGTTTATTTATTTATTGTATAGTTCTTAAAGAGTAGATTTATAAGGCTCCATGTTAATGTCAACTGTCAGAGATCGGGGAATTAATTTACATATTCAGGTTTCATTTCCATGACTAGTAAAATTTCTTTCACGTAGCTGCTGCTTCTGTGTTAAATTATTTATACCCTGATTTTCTTAGCATTAATATTTGTTTATATGTGGATATGCATATACATCTCTCTATATATGACCTATGTACATATTTAGACTAAAATGAATATATGCTACATATATATACTATGTACACTAAAAAAAAAGAAGAATGATTAAACAATAAACATCTAAAAAATTAATGTTTCTTCCATGTTTTCTATGGCGTAATAGCAAAATCCATTCCACAGTAACTTATATCTTCATTTTTAAGGATAGTTGAAAGAGTTAAAATCCTAGAAGGTTCAATCCTAGAAGTATTTCAAAGCGATACTTTCGAGTACAGAAACAGTCAACAAAAGTATTTTGAAAGTATTCTATTGAAAAAGCAGAAATTCTGGTGATATTTTATATGAAACAAAATAGTTACTTAAAGTTTGCAACTTCATTGCTAGCATAGGATTTAGAATAGGATTTTACCACTTTTATTCCTAGATTGGATTGCAAGCTTGAAACTAATCGTAAAAATGCATTTGTATCTAAATTTAAAACATACATTATTCTGAGTATCTCCATTTGAATTTCCTCTAAAACGTTATTTCTCTGGTATGGAAAACACCTTTTAATTTATCCGTTTTTAGAGAGCCACTGTGCATCCATTTTGCTTATGAAATCTGTGAAGTTGGACTAAGGCAGGTATCGTTCTTTGATAAAAGTGCTACTCTTGGTAGACCAAGACAATACATTATTTCTAATCTAGCTGAATCTTAGTAAGGCTTTTCATGCTGTACCATATTGAAAGTTGTTAAAGTGGGAGGAGGTTGAGTTCAGTGCAAGAACTGTAGAATTGGTGAAATACTGGCTAATACAGAAATAATGTAGGCAGTATGAAAGAGGAAAGACCAGGTTGGGGGAAATTATTGTTGAAGCATCTCAAGACCTGATATTGCAACAATGCTTATTAAATATTTTCATTGCATAGTGTGCCAGACTTTGGAAGCACAATCTTAAGATTTCATGGAGGTGCAAAGATTGCAACCACTAGTGATGCTGGGGAGATTTGGATGATCTTGGATTCTGGAGTGAGAAAAATGGGTGAGATGTGGTAGTGCGAAATGCAGGGTTACGCCCCCCTGAGGACTGAAAACTAGAACAACTGTAATGTAAAGATTGAAGAAGACGTAGTAATAGTGTGTTAGAAGATTGCTGCTAGTTACCAATAAAATGTGGCTCTGGAAAATCTGATCGCTAAGGAGAGAGATTTCTGTTACAGATGGGGAATGTTTTAATGTACTCTGTGAGACTTCATTTGAAATGCAGTTCATGGTTCTGGTCACCCAGGTTCGAGAGAGATTAATTCAGGATAGGAAAGGTGCAGAGGAATGTTAGAGGGATGATCAGGAAAATGGAAAAACTTTCTTATGCTAAAAAGACTTGGCTCAAACGTGTCATCGTATTGTGGTTTCATTTGCAGGGGTCATTTCAGCCAACTCATTTTGCTTATCACTGCTGTGAACTGGTGACATTTCTCTTTCAGTTATATCTTTGCTAAGGAATAGTAATTTCCAATTCAGGGAACAACAACAGGAATCTCAACTTTAGATTGTTTATTTGTGGTAATCTGACCAAACTCTAAAATACTTTTTTTTTTTTTTAAGAAAAGTTTTTACAAGGTTGACTTGTCAGTCTGTGCTCAGAATCTTGCAGTATATATATGATGTGATTTAATCATTTAGTGTTATTTACATGTCACAGTCTGGTGTTCCAACAATTTGTGTTTGTTGCATAGAAAAAATCTGTAGAATGTTTCTTTCTCCATCCCCCTTTAAAAAATAGAATCTATCTCTCTCTCTTTACCAAAAATGGTTAGAATTTTTGTTCAAGCTTTTCCCAAATTCACTTTTTAGAGCAAACCAGGTTAAGAATAGGTTTCATATTGAATGGCTCAAAAAAAAAAAAAGAGTTGTCCATTGTGCATTTTTTTTTTTTAGCTCAGCTGAATTTTTGCTTCAAGCTTTCAAATATCGGAAAGTTTTCACAGGCTACCTGAGTAGGGGTACATGTCACTTTCTGGGGATAATGATCAGATTTTTACACAGTGTTTATAATAGCAACACCCGCACAAGTTGGTCTGGAGGATATCTGCTCTTAAGATGCTGCACATGTGCATTTTTTTCTTCTAGCCTGCTGTTCTAAAGTATAATAGCAGTTCTTTAATGTGTCTATCAGAAGTCTTGCAAATACTTCTCAGGCTTCAATGGGAGAACTGTCATTATGGGACTCTGTATCTCTCCTTGGGAATTCTGAAAGGAATCATGGTCTTTCCAGAAATGGTTCAAGCTTCCTGTCTGCCATCCTGATTCAACACTCCACTACCCCATTTACTTACACTTTTTTTGCCTTTGTGGTATGACACACCTCAAGCTTTTCTTGCAAGGCACTTTTTAAATGTTTTAACGAAGTGTTGGAACTTCATAGCATGTCTGAGATACAGGTGTAGCAACTACTGTGTTGGTACGGACAGGAAAGCTGAGCTGGACAGAGTAGAATCATCTTGCTGATGATTGCCTGGGGTATTGTCTGAAGACACTAATTCCTTCTACAGGAAATGGTAGAAAATGTCATGTGGACCCTTACATGATTATATACTTTATTGTAGTGACTATGTTGTTTTCTCCCCCTGTGTTTTCTCTTCCTGGAAAAAGAAAGAGAAGTAAAACACATGGAGTTTATATGTGCAGTTATATATCCAAATCAATTCAATAGTGTTTCACTGTCTGTGTAATAACCACAACGTGATGTGTTTGGATTTTCTAATCCAATTTTTTATCTAATGTAATTACAGGTTTTGTTTTAGTTTTGACACCAGTTCTTCTATAGTATCAATTTTGTGTCTTGTCCTTTCCTCTAAGTGGAAGATTGTTGACATGCTTTTGGGAGGAGGTCTGAACAGAGAACTAATTCTTAAACTCTCTAAAAAGCATTTATTTATCATTTTTTTATCTTACTGTATTTATTTTAAGTTATATTTTTGATCTTCTATGTTATGTTGAATGATATGACACGTTTCTTTTCTAGAAATGCTGTTGAAACATATCCAGTGTACAGATTATACATTTGACAAACATTGCTCAAACTAGTGGTAAGACCTGTGCTAACAAGATTTAAAAAAATAAAAATAGTAGTAGTAGATGGAAGGTCAATGAATTAGCATTTTATTGCATCACACTTAAATCACACTTTTAGCTAAGTACAGTAAAATGAAAAGCCTTTTAAAGTGGTTATTTTTTGATCCTTTTATAATTGTAGTAGTCCTCATCTGATGAGTCTTATTTTAGGGAAGGCTTTAACTGGTGTTATGGATGAAGGCTCTTCCAAGCCAAGGATAATGCAGATAAACTCAGTTCTGTGTACTTTTGACAGTTGCTGTGAGAGAATTAGGCTATTCTGGAAAATGCTGTGGGTTGTTTGTTTTTTGTTTTCTTTTTTTATCCACTAAGTTCAGTCATACAGTCTTATTTTGTAAGTTGGATATTCTACAGGGGTGATTGCCAAATTTGTAACTGGCCTTGGGCTCTCTTAGGGACCACCATTTTAATCACAGAACTAACTGAGAAGTTTGTAGATGTTACTTTGTAGCTTTGTGCTGTGAACCATTTTTAATGGACATTTTAATATCCAACAGTTATATACTTTATTCCTAGGCATTTAATTTGAAGTTGTTTTGCAGGACTTTCTAGAGGCATGAGATTCAGGAAAAAACTGTTTGCCTTGTGCAAAGCTGTTTTCTTGTAGCTAAATAGTTCCTCCACTGTCCCATTGGTTGTTTCTGCTTCTTCATTATGATGTATAATGCTAGTTGTGTTTCACCAATGTATTTTTCTTTATAGCAATTAGTACATTGAATCAAGTATATTTAATCCTTCAGAGGCATCCAAGAGTTTTATAAGTCTGGGATTTGTTACTCTGTGACACTCTGGTTGTGTAATATCTATACTAGCCACATTTTATTTTATTTTTTTTTTCTGATTACGAGCTTTATAGATTGGAGGTTCCTTGAAGAGAGCTGGGAAAGGAGGAAGGAGGAAAGATTTCTTTCAATCTATTCTAGTTTAGATGATTGTGGTTTAATTTTTCCATGCTGGTTCTATTGCAGCACAGGATCAAATGTGGATATATAGTTCATGAAGTTTCTCTTTTTTGAAATGTAATAAAGTTGACATGATATCTAGTATTGTCTCACACATTTTGGAGAAGGAAAGGATATAATGGCATCCTGGAAATTACAGTTGAGATATCTGTGGGTTCTAGACTTTCTTGTACTGTGAAGAAACAGAGATGGCTTGTATTCTCATTGGGGTTCAATTGAGGACTCTTTCGTCCCTGTGTCTTAGTTGTCACTCTTCCTTCTTGTAGGTTGTAGGGCTCTTTCTCTGAAAGTAGTTTTTGAGAGTTATTTTACTGCTGATTCTTTTCTGTGAGTATCCCTTACATATTTGACAGTGTAAGACCACTTCTGTGATAGTTTGTTTTCATATCTAACTTTACATAGCTTGTTTAGCGTCGAGACTGTTACGAGAGCAGCACATATCAGTTTTGCTTTATCTTTCTCATGCAGATGCTATTCTGTCCTGAGTGTCTCCCAGATGGAATATAATTGTGGTAAACTAGTAACTTATAGCTTCCAGCTGAATAATAAATAAATGCAAGATCAGATCTTGACATGTCTCTGACTTGCTGCTAGATGATCTGGGAGACTGGATTCAGTAAAAGTATTTGGCAAGCTAATCTCTGCTAGTGTGTTAGGAAGCCTGCAACTAAACTTCTGTCTGATTTCATTCTTGCATAACTTCTTATTTTTAGTTTACGATGTGACCTCTATTATAAGCACTTTGGGCAAAGAATAAATTTGTTGCTTTTATGTCACTAGTTCTAATCTCATGTTTATTTGCAGTATTGTTGAGTCTCATTAATTACTTTAAACTTTTCAAACACTTGAAATATGAAGTGAAGCACTACCATTTCTGTGATGATTGGCCTGTTTTCAAAGTAAAATATCTTCTCCAGTTCTACCTAAAATGCCTAAAGAAGGTTACTGCAAAGATGGCATAAGAAAAGAGTTACCAATTTGGAATCTGAAAACATCTTTTTCTCTTTTCTTGACACACTGCATCTCAAGCAGCCTCTCATGGTCTAAGTAGTCTTCCCTTGTCTGGAATTCTTATCACAAGCCAGCACAATCTCTGGAAAGTGATCGTCCCCCTGCACTTGGCACTGGTGAGACTGCTCTTTGAATACTGTGTTCAGTTTTGGGCCCCTCACTACAAGTAAGACATTGATGTGTTGGAGTGTGTCCAAGGAAGGGCAGTGATGCTGGTGAAGGGTCTAGAGACCAAGTCTTATGAGGACCAGCTGAGGGAACTGGGGTTGTTTAGCTTGGAGAAACGAAAGCTGACAGGACACCTTGTCACTCTCCACAACTACCTGAAAGAAGGTTGTAGCAAGGTGGGTGTCTGTCTGTTCTTCCAAGTAACAAGCAGTAGGATGAAAGGAAAAGGCCTCAAGCTGTGCTTGGGGAGATTTAGGTTGGATATTAGGAAAAATTTCTTCACCGAAAAGGTTGTTTGTCATTGGAACAGGCTGCCCAGGGATGTGATTGAGTCACCAATCCCATTTACACCATCTACATTTAAAAGTCACCATCTACATTTAAAAGACAATTAGATGTAGTGTTTAGGAACATGGTTTAGTGGTGGACTTGGCAGTATTAGGTTAACGGTTGAACTCTATCTTAAGTTATCTTAAGGACTATCTTAAAGGTCCTTTCCAACCTAAATGACTCTATGATTCTAAGTAGTTTGGAAGTCTGTTCCCAGCATAAAAAGTAAATATATTTCCTATGTCAAAGATCGGGAAAATGGCTGCACTTCTGTTTCAGTAGTATAGTCTGCTTTTTGTTTGAGATGCGTTATTAATAAAATTGTTTAACTTGAGCAATGTTATCAAGCCTTGTCATTTTCAGCTGATGGGCCATCTACTATCTGTAAGACTTAGAGAATTAAATTAATATATGTTACAGCATTTCACAAAGCAATTTCTCAAAGGGTTCAGAATATCACTGTAAAAAAGATTAGTTTCCATAAATCTGAAAATTACTGAGCCCTCACGTTTTAAATTTTGACTCATCTGTTGAGTCTAAAAATCATATGATATCAAACATGATTTAAATTGTATTTTTATGTTTGTTTTTTTTTTCTGGTTTGAGGCTTTTAGATCTTTTTTTTTTTCCTACACTATCATAAAGACCAGATTTTTTTTGTAACAGATTCAACACTTTATTTCAGAACTGAGATTTTAAGAAAATATGTAGTTATCCCATGACTCACTATGCTTTTAATCTTCTTCTCAAGCCACTTGCAAACTAGCCTAACCAGGTTACTTGTCCTAGATACTAGTAATGCATTGACCATACTAGTAAATGAAATGCTTCCATATTATTCTCTGGTCCCAAAACTAACTGGCATAAGATACATATGGCTAATCAGGTATTATCTCCTAATATTGATAATATAGATATAAGCTCCCAGAAAAGATACTACCATTCTTGGCACTCTGGAAGGTTCTGTACATTAGATAACAAATATGGTGCTGTTGCTATTAGTATGTACTTGTTTAACTTGTTTCTGGGTAAGGCACTGATGGGAGAAGTTGAGACAACTGTATGTATCTATGCTCTTACAAGACTGGACCAACTGGCAAGTTGACAATCCATCCAAAGGCAATCTACAGTAAAACTATATTAGGGTCGCTTTTCTGATTCCACCCCCACCCACCTCTCCAAGTTGACCATTTGCAAAAAATCAAGTAATTGTGATACGCTGGTCAGCTACCTATATCTTTGAGTTTTGTATCTCAGTCCTTAATTTTAAGCAATAGTTTGCTTTTACAGTCTTAGCTTTTTCCTCTTATAATGTCAGGTCATACAAGGACGGTTCTTGTGTTATTCCTTTTGTTGTTCTCGGCACACAGCTGTTTTCCTGAAGTGAGCTATTGAGTGATATCTTGTTCTTTTCCTGGCTTATCTTTGGTATAGGCTAGTCAACACTAAAATTCACATGAGGAGCAGTGATTTGTGCAGATATCACACTGAGGCAATGCTAACAAACAGTTTTAATTGTGTATTTCAGTTCTTAAAATCTTGCCAATTATAGCTAAAATACATGTATTGTTAACTTTATCTCTTCCAGCTATTATCAAAAATAGTTTTCATGGCTAACCTTTGAGTCTGAAATTTTTTGCTTTGTGGTCTTGGACAAATTTTTTTCGGAAGTTCATATATCAAGTTTTACTTACTCCCAAAGCAGAATCACAGGTCTTGCTCTTCTTTCAGTTAAAGAAGTAGACTTTATGAGTTGTGTGTATTAAGCATTTTCATTCCTCTGGAAAGATGTTTTAATCTTCAAAGTGCCATAACTGGAAAACTAAAGCTATACCACACTGCTAAGAAGAATCATCATCAGCAGCTGTGTTCAGAATAATACCTATTATAGCGCTGAGACCATTATGGACTTGATACAGAAGCATCTCTTTTGGGGTCTCATCAGTCAGAGATTGAGTCTCATCAGTCTCATCTAATCAGTGATTTTTTCCCTTATTTCAGAAATAAACCTCATATAAAAAAAAAAATAATTATCTTTACAAACACTAGGATGAATACCATGTTTTATTCTTGATCCTGAGACACACATGCACTTACTAAGTTGTCCCCTAAATCAATCTACCACTTGCAGGAAGCAAAAGACAGTAGATGGAGTGTGTGTATTGCCTTTGCTTGAAACTAGATTCCCATTAAAACTGTCTCTGAGAATGGTATGCACTTTGCTAGTCAAAGAACTGTTTATTGCTATTTATTATATCCTGAATAGCTTAGAATATTCTTGCTGGGAGATCTCTATCTTTTCTTAAATGTTATTAATGTTTAATAGATACAGAGATACTTTTACCAGGAATGTACCTTACTACTTGCCAGAGTAGTCCTTTTAGTGTCCATATATGGCACTTTCAGTCCATACTAAAAAAAACACACAAAAAAAACCACCCCAAAAAACTTTTAATATTACTCACTAATTACTTGCATCAAACATTTTGGAAGGAGTGGTTCAACTTCGAATATGGAAATAAAGATCTGTCCTGAGGTAATCTGTTACACTTAACTTCTAGCTTTATTTCTGGAAAGATGTAGTTTAATTATCTAATATCTTAATTTTCTCTTATTTCTTGTCTTAGCAGACCAAACTTTTGAATTCTATGAAATTTGTGTACTTGGCCTGGTAGAATAAAGAATGTAAAATAATTTCATTTTTTAAGTTAGTTGGCAACTAGTCTTATAGCACATACATATTTCAGATTCAATAGTTATGATAGAATTGAGCCAGCTAGGATTTGTTTCACAGACTTTACGCAGGATTTCTCTACACAGATGCTTTATGCCATGTGGTTAAGACCCAGAACATTCAGTTTGGCTGAATCTAATGTCATCTAATTCTTACATTGGAGTTAATATTTTTGAACCTACCCTTGAGTATTGCTAGTCCTTAAACTGGACATTGTATTCACAGAAGCCTGAGGAGAGACATGGAAAGAGGATCTAACAGTTAACTGATGCAGCCAAGGAAAGAAAGAGCATGTCTGATATATATAGCATCTTAATCTCATAAAAATATTTCTGCTAGCATCCTCAACATTGTTTATTAAGATTAAGGCTTGTCAGCTATAGATTAAAATGGCTCATTATTTTGTAAAGGTTTTGTCAAAACCATTATAACCAATGTAATATTTTTCCTGTAGATGCAAGGACATTTTGGAATTCTGAACAAACAGCATTTCTGATTGCTGTCATTTTGTAACTTTATAGGGTGCTATTAAGACCAGCAACTTCTAGTAGCACTGGAATCCCCTAAGCAGTACAGGTATCCTATGACCTTTACCCTTTGTGAAAGAGGATTTTTTAAAAGTCTGTTTTGCTAGGTAACATATAGACTCAATATGCATTGAGTCTATATGTAGCATTAGGCTTTTCCTGAAGGGGAGTGTATGGGGTGTGTGTATTCTGGGCATTTGTGTGCCACTTTATTATTACATAAAGCCAGAGAAAACCAGAAGGTTGACTTATGTTTCTCATCCTAAGTCTTATTGTCTCAGAACCCTGTGATTTGAGGTCTACATGATTCTGATATGCCTGCATAGTTCAGCCTAACTTATTCAGATAAAGACAGAGAACTCTGCACACAGTGTGGTCAGTGCAGTCTGTTTCTACAGTTAGTAAACTGTATAGTCAAAATATTGTCTTACCTCCAGGCAAACACTTGCCATTTATAATTGGGACCTACAGGAAAGCTGGTGAGGGGCTATTTCTTTAGGGAGTGCAGTGACAGGACAAGGGGTAATGGGTATAAACTAAAAGAGGGGGGATTTAGATTGGACATTGGAAAGAAATTCTTTGCTGTGAGGGTGGTGAGGCACTGGGGCAGGTTGCCCAGAGAAGCTGTGGAGGCCCCATCCCTGGCAGTGTTCAAGCCCCGGTTGGATGGGGCTTTGGGCACCCTGGTCTAGTGTAGGGTGTCCCTGCCCATGGCGGGGGAGTTGGAACTAGGTGATCTTTGTGGTCCCTTCCAAACCAAACCATTCTATGATTCTGTAATAATTCTTAATTGTAGACTGTTAGCCAACTGAATCATCGTTGAGGTTTTTTCCTTGAGAAGAACTTTCTTTTTGGGTAAGTCTCAAAAATAGCCAAAATGGACATCTTAACCTATGTGACTTTTCTCTTCAGAACATTACTACTGGAATGCCACGTTTTCCCCAGCAACTTTTTGTCTATCTAATGTAGTAAAACACTGCACTCTGTTCTGTTACCAGGCCAATATCTTCTTGCCTCATATGTACATGGGGATTGAAAGCATGAGAAAGTTCTGAGTTCTAGAAGGCCCTAGAGAACCAAAGGTTTGAATTGAGGACAAGTGTTTGGAGCTTAGCAGGCCTGTACCACTTGCTGATACTCGAGGTCAATATCAAACCAGCTGAGGTTAATTGTTGTCTAGGAGATTATGGAGCCTGGATGGTTGGAAGAGAGAGGATTCTCAGCTTTTATATTTGAAAATTTTAGAGGTGATTTTTTAATTGGGGAAATTAGAAGTAGTTAGAAGCTTATTCACTCTTGACAAAAATGCAGTGGCTTGCAGAGAAAAGGCTGTAACTTGGTCTCTGGAAGAATGTGGGCAGGAGAGATTCAAAGGCCAAAATGGAGGATTTCTTGAAAAAAATACTGTGTTATAGTTGAAGTAAACAATGTATGTTTAGTTTATTGTTTTAACCTTCTTCTGTTTGCTGTGTTCTTACAAATAAAAGAAAAATATTGCCCAAGCTGTTTTATGTCTCCCTGTTTATGAGCTGGCCGTAGGTCCTGTAAGATAAGCTTGTATCCAGGCTAGTTCCAGCTGGACCTACTGATGTAGGAATGTCTGATAAACAAGTGGGTGACATAGACAGGTGTTCCGGTCTCAGAACAGGGTCAGTCATAAGATTGTCTTCTGAGAGATGTGTCTCACTCAAAACATATGAAGTTGAGAGAGAGCTCAAGGGTGCAGCTCAGCCCTGCAAGCCTAACACAGGCTCTCTAGTTCCGCTGGAGAGAGGTTTATCTACAGGCACCTGCTTTGTTTAAGTGTTCCAAGTAGGTTACAAACCTCAGCGTGCTTTTTGAAAATCACACCTTCACAGCTATGTTAACTGTTTGTAATTACTGACCTCTACTGTTAAAAAAATTAAACTGAGAAAAACAGTTCATGTAAAATTCCTATTTTTATCATGTATAAAGCTAACAGATATTTGCTGATGTTTATTACACTATTATGGAATTCTACATATTTTTTCATGAAGCAGCTAAATGCATTGGCGTGACTAAAAAAGAACATTGTGGCCTTTTAATTCACTTTCTATTAATCTGTTACAGTATAATAAAGTTTGAATGTTATTGGAGACAGAAATTTCAAAAGTTAAAAGCTTCCAAGATTGATAGTTTTGTAAATTGGTTTTAAGTATTTTGAATTTATAACTATCATTATGTTGCTAAATAACATTGACTCTGGAGTGACTGACTTCCTTTTGCAGTAATTCAAAATATTATGACAGCTATAGTTTTATAGTGAGCATAAAAATCAGTGAGGTAAGTTCAATGAGGTAAGGTTAGTGTTGGAAGTTTTATTAGCAAAACTTTAAGTATTAGCACATAAGTTACAATTCCCGTGTGTTTTCCAAAATTTGCTGGAACTGAACCGAATATTAAATTCTGAACTTTGCACTAGTTGCTTTAAACTACCTAATTTTAGTTGTAAGAGTAGGCGAAGATATAAATTTGAATAAAACAGCTGTTAGGCAGTTGGCTGCATTGATAAGCTACACGTGATCAGAATTCCTTGTAGCATATAATGTTCCGCAAGGATGAGTTTCAAACTGTCCGGGGGAACCATTTATGTCTTGGCTACAATCCCTGGTTCAGCTAAAGCCTTTTCTAGTGTAGTATGACCAGTGAGTATTAACAGGTTTTTTTATTCTTTTTCTTTTAAAGAGCAGCATAACTGGACTAGCGGAAAAAAAGAATGAAAGAAAAATCAAGTATGATTAGTAGAGAGATGGTGACTGGCTAAGCTGTTGGGGAGGGAAGCCGGGAGTTTTGTGAAACATCTAGGTGCCATCTTTCAAGGAGTCAGTAAGTAAAGGAGAGAAACTGTGCTTGATGCATTACGCCATCAGGTGGTTCTCCCATCCTTGTACAGAAGGATTGAAAGAGCTTGTGGCAGTGATTCTGTGAGGGAAATGGTACGAGATGGTATGCATGTGTGTTCCTGATGGGAACAGCCAACTCTCCTGGGCTTATAAACAGTCTTCTAATATTGCTTCTTGTCTGTTCCCCTTCGTTACAGTGTACTCAGCTGCTTTAAAGCCCTCTCCTTTTTGTCAGTTCTGAAGTAGTAGGAAGACAGTAAGATAGGGTATCCTTTAAAGAGTATAAAGCCTGTTAACTGTCAGCTCTGTACAAGTGTGATTTGCTGAATTAAAACATAAACTAGAGCAACTGTAATACCCAGAGTAATAGGGGTGGGAATATTGTTGAAGTAATGTTCAAAAGTGGGATTTTCCCAGAAGAAAGGAAAAAGCTAGCTAACTCACTGAAATTTCAATTTGGAACAAGAATGTAGAGCATATTAATTGTACAAAATTCAAGTGTCTGCAGCTTCAAAATGTGGCTGTATTCTACCTTTTCTGCCTTGAATTTTACATAGATAAGATGTTTTTCAAAGAAATGAATGTATTATATTATGGACTACCAGGTACAGCCATTGCTTTGAAAAAAAACAAAAATCATGTTTGTCATATTAGACTGAAAAATGAGGGACAAATATGACAAAGGGGATAGTTTTAATTTTATTGTTGGATTTTAGAATAGCGTGTTGGTTTCTTTTACTAGCTGTGAAGTGGAGAATTGGGACATTTTAAAGACACATGATACTCTTTCTATGCTTGTAATTCAGTTCTTGTATTTGCAGAAAGGCCCATGCGAGGATATGCTGTCTGTACTTACAGCTCAGTACTTCTGAATAGAAAACTGAAGTGACAGCTCCTTTTTTCACAGTTTAAATTGGTTTTCACAATCAAAACTTAGTATATTACAGTTCCCCAGATACAACCAAATGTATAAATACAGGCACGAAGATCTTTAATAGAAGTTTGGGGTTTTTTGTTTAACTGAAGCGGTTCCTCAAAAGATTGCTGCGTGGTACACTGAGAGAGCAAACAGTAGCACAGAACAGTGTCAACAGCCCTGTGGAGCCTGTGGTGATTATCAGGAAGGGAAGGAATGACAGTACGGAAGGGAAGAAGGCTGGCTCTTGGACACAGTGGCTAGGATTGACTGCAGTGCGTGCTGGAACAGAGGTGGGATTAGGAGGGAGATTGACAGTGGGTTATACTTTGCCTTCTATATTACTCCAGGTACTACAGTACACTTAGTGCTCGACTAGTAAATTCAGGATTAGTTTAAAGAAACACAGGCAAACCTTTGCTTTAAATCTATTTATTTATGCTAGTAAAATAAATCTTAACAGTGAAATATAGTAGTGCTTCTTCATGTTTTACTTCCTCATGGAGCTCCATAACACTAAAAGCACTTTCATAAATGCTATGTGTAATATAGCATATAAGTTAAACAGTTAACAGTAAGGAACTTTAAGAAATAGAAGTCAGTTCTGGAGCTGGTCATGAGTGGCAGGTGACGACATGAAGATTAATAAAATTCGACTTTGAATTTGGCAATTTTTGCCACTTACATGAACTTTTCTTTCTGAAGTGTAACTCAATTCTGAAATTTTTGCCAGTTACAGAGTTTATTGTATTAGATAGTTGAAATAAGTAGTTGCTGAGGAAAAAGAAGTTAGGCAAAATTAAAAAGCAATTTACTTGGATGGAGGTCTTTGAAATGCTTTATGTGTTAGCTATCAGATCTGGTTTTGCTTTATTTTTCTGGAAAATGGTGTTCTTCAGTTTGCCAAGTTTTCCTAGTAAATGTACTGCCAAAGCTTGGGAAAAATAAGTCAAAGACTCTTAAAATTACATAGTGTTGAGTGAAAAGCCAAAGAGAGATTTTTTGTGTACCAGAAGCCTTTATCCTTTCAAATATAAAAATATATATCTGATGCTGTAAAATGACCCATATTTAATTTCCTTTCAGATTATATTTAAAATGCCATAGACACAGAAGGAGGAGTGACAAAATGGTAGACACTTCTCACATCGTACAGGCATGCTCCATTTAGAATACTTCATTGTTTTGTTATTTTTGGGAGATGTGATTTCACATTACCATTTTCAGGGAAGAGATAATTTCTAATATTGGCAAATTCATCCTGGCTATAAATGAAGTATATTTTGCTTCTTGTCTTCCACAAGCTGATTTAACAGCTTTTTGGTTTTATACTATCTGGAGGTACATATTTGATTTAAGAAATGATGTCATACATGCTTAGCACCAAACAGATACGATATAGTAAAAGGTCACGTGCAGTTCAGACTGAGGTAGTTTTATTTCACATTATGAGAAATATAAAAGTCTTAATTCATGATTACTGGAGGCAGAAAGAAGAATTTAGGGAAGGAGAAAATGACTGACATAACCGATGTTCTTGTAAACCTCCACGCTGCATTCCTGTGAATAGAAAATAAATCTGTACACCTAAGACCACACACAGTATGAGTTGCCTATTTACTCTCCAGGTTGGCACTGGCTCAGAGTTCTGCCTCTCTGAAAACTCACATAGAGCACTGATTTCAGAAGGGCTCCTTGCTGTGTATGTTAGTTTGGGGGATCATATACCTGTTCTATTAAAATACCTGGGCTTCGTTCTGTAGGTGACTTTTTGTATTGAAGTGCTCTGCTGCATTGGATATCTGGCCACTGGTTGAGGAGATGTAAGAAAACAGAGATATATTTGGTAGACTTTTTTTTTTTCTTTTTTTCTTCCCAACACTGATGTCAGGACACAGTCTAATTTGAGCTCCACAAAAAATAGCTTCTGGGGAGGAAGGCTAGAGATAATTCTGTTTCAAGTACTTGCAAGGAGAAAAGAATGACAAAGATCAAAAACCATGCTGTGAATATTATCGTTTTCTGATCTTAAAGATTTTAGTCTGAGCTCTCACATGGACTTGCCTTTACTTATGATGTATAATGGTTAAAATATTTCTGCACAAAGGGGGGAAAAAAGGGAGCATCAAATAAGGTGGAAAATGTATGGTTTGCAAAAGATTAATCTGAATCTGTGATCCAGATTGAAATGTGGGAAATGCTATGTCAGTAACCCAGGTCACCAGCAGCTTATCATCAGGTTTGAGGGAGATTTCTGTTTCACCAGCAAGGTGAAATTCCTTTAAGAAGGAATTTTGTTATGACTCTGTGGAAGTCAAATTCTAGCTAGAATGGTGGAGCGTTTGCTGACCTATGGTTCATTGGGAAGGGGCTGGGAAATCAGACAGTTTAACCTCCTAATTATGGCATTGGATTTGTTGTAGCTTGGAGGTGACATCAGGACTGTTATGAAAGTGTCAGACTCCCTGACAGAGAATCTGTGGTGTAAGCCTGTCTTTTATTTCTCTTTGTTAATGATTAGGATGGCCTCTGGCTTGGGAGCAGCCAGAGAGGGAGGAGTGGGGGTAGGAGATGCTGGGACTGGAACAGAGGGTCAGTCGCCGAAGGCTGTGGTTGGACGTGCTGTACTCTTTCCTTCCCAATGCTCACACTGCCCTTGTGTGAAGTGGGGTTGCTGGGATTGAGATTCTTTGGCTGTTTCAAATCTTTTTGAGCATTTTTCTCTGTGCTGCATTTCAGTTTTGCTTTTAAGCTTTTGCTTGAAGCTGTCAAGGTTAGAAATGAATTCTTAAGTGAAAACTGAGACAATCTCATACTAAGAATGATCTTTTGTGGTAACTGGGGTTCTAGGCAGAAGTTACTACTTACATCTAAATACATTCAGATCTTAAGTCCATGTGCAACTTCTTATGTAAGAATGCAATTCACCTCAAGCCCATGAATGTTCATTAGTAAGTGTTAAAAAGTTACCATGGACCTGTAAGAATTGTTCTAAGGTGTCAGCTATTTACATGAACGTGTGTGGAGTAATCTAGTTATGGCATTAACAAGAAAACAATCTGTTTCTGCATTTAGAGTCAGTCCAGACAACTCTGAAATACTAGGTGCCTGGTACCCTGTGGCACAGTTGAGATCATAACCCTTCTGCTAACTTAGATTTTCGTGTGGCTGGCCTGAATGCTAACCAGTGAAAGGGAAGATGGCGATTATGGCTCTGCTGCAGAGTTCTGCATGTGTTTCTTTTTGGTGTGAAAGAAAACCACCGTGCACCTTCTCATCTCTCCAGGTTGAATTTATGTTTTTGGGGAATATAAAGAACGTATTAGTTGTGTTATGAGTTGACTAGTGGTGAAAGAAAATGCAAAAAGGTTCAGTCATGTGGTGTTCTTTAATTAACAGCTGTGTGAGGGCAGGACTGGGGTCTGAGAAACGGGAGTGGCCGGAGCTCTGCTCCCTTTTCCCACACAGGTTGTCACTCACAGAGTTGGACTTCAGTGCTGTCTATGCATTCCCTCAACCCTCCTTCTTGTGTTCCTGAGTTGTAAGGCTTAAAATCCCCATTCCTGAGTTGATTCTGCTGAGCCGTGATGACAGGGGGTGTGGGAAGAAATTTGTGAAGAAGAGTGAGAATTGTCCGCTCGGCCCTTAGGGTGGGGACTGGGTGGGTAGGGAATAAAAGACTGTTGACTCAGAAACTGCCCGATTCAGCCAAGCAGCAAAGACTTCTATCAGCACATGTGTGAGCTACTGTGTTATCCAGTCCCTAGGGAATGGTATCAGTCCTTTGTTAATCAGTAGGTCTAATCGCCTTTAACTCCCTTTGACTTCAAGTATTAAGCCTCTGCCTAGTGGCAGTTGGAAAATGAGACTTGCAGTACTGAAGAGAAGCCCTTGTGGAGCTCCTGCTGCAATGTTATGACGAGCTTCTCAGCTGCAGCTTGAAAGCCCAACAGAGATTTTTGTGATTTGACTTAAGGGATTGCTTTCAGACATGAAGCAAGTAAGTGATTAAGTATAAAGAAGATGTGGTAATGAGTTTCAGATGAGGTCTCTTATGTTTATTAAAAGAGGTCTGAAAGTTTGCTGCTACTACTATTTCTTGTTTTCTAACTTAAAAAGTCATCTTTGAACCTCATACTGCACACTACTTAGAAACTGCAAGATCCTATTACTGTAATATTGTAAAAAAAAAAAAAAAGTCTTAAAAATAAATCCAGTAGAATATAAATCTCTTTTCCAGTGTATAGAAAAGCAATGAGCCATTTTAAGAGCAGGAAGAACAAGCATTTTGAGATCCAATAGATCACCTAAATTGGTCCCAAACCAAGTTTTTAAAATGACATTGCAAAGACTTTTGCTTTGAATAAATTTAACATTACAAAACTCTGAATATAAATAAAAATAAATTACATCTGCTGATTGTTCCGTACTCATGTTCTTATTAACTAGGAAAAAAGTGCTTAATATGTAAGACCCTTTTTGACTATTCCAACTGCAGAACTTAAAAATGCCAAACTGACATTTGTGACCATTCATTTACTTCCATCTAGCTTATTATTATGAATAACCTTTATGAATTTCTAGGTAATGTAAAGTTAAACCCTTGTTCTTTATTTTCTGACATTTCTATGTTTGAAATTTGGATTAGTGAATCTAAAATTTCTCACTGGCCTGACTTTCTGCAGCTTTCTTGTAGGTGGAGAATTATTCTAGGTTGCCACATCATATATTTTCAATCCAAACCTTGTGTTCTCAATGGCGTACCTTGCAGCCAAAACAAGCCTGCGTGGGTCCACTTAATGTGAACACCTAGTGGTTTTAGAGCTGCAGAAGAAAACAGTATCAGGAAAATGGCCTCTGTTCAAAGAAACCTGTCTGTGTAATAACAAATGATTGCACTCTCTTTATCTTAGTCCTTCACTTTGCATGAAATTATAAGGTCATTCTAATGGCTTGCAAACCTTGCAAAGTTTCTCCAGGCCTGTGCTGCCACTTCAGTGTGCTTTGTGTGCTATGTTGTGTCTTTCTCTGGGTGGAGCAGAAGGGCAAATGTAGAAGTAGGTCTATAGCAGTATTTTTAGTATCTCCTCTCCTGGACTCTAAGTTTTGAGGTGTTAACTAGCCTGCTGGAAAACAAATAACTCACTAAGAATAAACTCCTTGATTTCCAGGCTTGAATTTGGGAGTCTAGGACTGCACGAGGAATGCAGGATTGAATCCATAATGCTTAACACTAACAGTGGGTTGTTTTGTTGATCTCTTATGAGGTTCAAAAGTGCTGACAAAGTGGCATGAGTATACTTAATTTTTTTGTATTATCTTATTTACAAATAAGCCTTCAATAATATGAGGTTCACATAAAAAAAAAAAAACAAAACCAAAACAAGTGTATCTCTTGGTCTTTAAAAACTTGATATATGATGAAACCTGGTGTTTACCCAAAAATATCCCCACCTAGTGTTGTATGTCGTGTGGCCTGTGAGCTGCTCAGGGATTCCTTTGTGACTGCATTTGAGAACCAGATTGTGGAAACAGGTATAATTTAGTGGAAGTGCTCACTGATGCACTTAAAGTTGCACGTAAAGTTCAACTCTTGCAGTACTGGTGGTTAAACACAAACATATCGTGTTGCTTTAATGAATTGAAATGCCTATTATTTTATTACAAAACCACCTTTTATTACAAAGGTATTAAGAGTAGAATTTATGTGATGAATAATTCTTCTTTTGGCACTAGTGAATTAAATTCTGTCCCCTACCCTGTCTAGCAGATTTTAGGTTAGACAAAGAAATTAATAAATATATTAAACTAGAGAAGTACATTCCGATTCAGTTTAATTTCTGGGTGTTTTTTTTTCTCTTCACAATTCTTCTTTATTTGTCTGTTTAACTTAGTCCACCCTTCCACACACTTTTTAAACATTCTTGTAGAAAATAGTGTTACTTGCTCTTTCCATTTTGGTGAAATGTATAGTTTTTCATTTTGCTAATTGTCAAGGTCAGCAAAGAATACATGCATCATATTGTGAACCCCCTATATTCTACAGTTGGTCTCTTTATATTCTTGTACTGTTATGGTATTGATTCATAATTGTCTCATTCTTCTCTACTATGTAAAGCTGAATCACTAAAACTTGTGAACCCTCATTTTCCAGCTCTACTTTTTGCTTGAACCTTATGGTTTCACCTCGACTTCACCATTGCATCATTTTAAGACCACTTAAGTATTTGCTTTGTTCCATTCCATCATTATATTTTAATTTAAGGAAGCTGTGACAAGATCTCCTGCTTGGAATATCTTTTTGAAAGTTCTTGAGAGCCAATAATCTGAATTGTATATTAGAAGTTCTCAAAGATTGTATCAGTGAGTATCTTGACAGTGATTGCTTCCTCTCGTCTTCACAGTGTGAAGGGTAACACCTTTTCCATTTGGAATCATACTTTACCTTGTGGTAACTATTCTTTGCAGTAGCCATTTACATTTTCCTTTTCTTTGCCACTTTGTTCCTTGCTTCACCAAATATTTTTCTCTTTTTTTGATGATAATATGCTGCTGTCCTTGAAGGTGGCTGCTGCTTTTTCCTCCCGCCCCCCAGCTTGGAATGGAGGAGAAACAGCTATTTTTCCTCCGTATTTCGAACTGCTTTTATGAGTACTAAAGCTTTTAATTGCAATTAGCAGTACAGCTGCTTGTATAAGTAGCTGTGTACAAATAGTAACCAGTATCAATCGATCTACAGATTTTTTCCAGACCACCAGCAAGTATTTGCCTGACCATAATTTGAGAACTGTTTGAATTGTGTTAAGAGAATAAAAAAATCACATGCTTGAGCATTTATACAGCAAGAAATGAGAAAATCAAGGCTACATACACCTTTTGTGCGGTTAGAATGCTTTTTATTTTTTATTTTTAATTTTTTTTCAAGGGTTTCTAAAGGAAAAAAGCAGTTATGTAATGCAGAGTGATTTGGTGAAGTTCTTAAGACATCTCTGCTTGGGAAAATCCTGGGAATATCCCTTATTTTGGTTGTTAGGGATTTGTGCTTACTACAGAAAAGTACAGTAAGGCCCATTTGTTAAGAGACTTATGTGATATACAGTGCAGAAAAGTGAAGAACCTTATAATTTCTCTTTTGGCCATGTCTTTGTTAAATAATTCTGTTTCTAGATTCCTGATCTGTGCCCAAACCTGCGTAGTCCATGTAGTATCTGATTGCCCACTTCATGGCTTTAAGGGGTAGACTAAAATACAGGATACAAAACACTATTTTCAATGAATTATATGTTTCATTAGTCAAGATGATTTTTAAGTCCTTTATGCATAGGTCAAGTCAGGACTGTTTTAATGCTATTTCATGTTTTGACTGTTCTTTTTCTATTCGTGCTTTGGTGCTACAAGTACTTTCATTTTTTCTTACATTTTACCGAGTAAAAGAATCTCATAGTCTGAGATAAAGTTGGAAAATCTACATAGAAAAGAAATAAAACAGTGACAAAAAAAGGGAATTAGTAAAAATAAAATAAAATATGCTAGTGACCTTTACCAAAACATAATTGTTTGATTTACTTACTATAGGTTGATGCCTTGCGGTTACGATTGGAAGAAAAAGAAACTTTTCTGAATAAAAAAACAAAACAACTTCAAGACCTCACAGAAGAGAAAGGGACCCTAGCTGGAGAGATTAGAGATATGAAAGACATGTTGGAAGTAAAAGAAAGAAAAATTAATGTCCTTCAAAAAAAGGTAAGATTACTGATGAAAAGATATGTTGTAAAACTTTTGAGGCACATTTAAAGGAAATACATTTATTTTTTAATAGGATTTTACTTTTAATATATTTAAAAATGCAAGGAAGATGATCAAGGGAGTGGAACATCTCCCTTATGAGGAAAGGCTGAGGGAGCTGGGTCTCTTTAGCTTGGAGAAGAGGAGGATGAGGGGTGACCTCATCAATGTTTATAAATATGTTAAGGATGAGTGTCGGGAAGATGGAGCCAGGCTCTTCTTGGCCTCGCTAAGCAATAGGACAAGGGGCAACGGGTGCAAATTGGAGCATAGGAGGTTCCGGGTTAATGTAAGGAAAAACTTTTTCACTGTGAGGGTGACAGAGCACTGGAACAGGCTGCCCAGAGAGGTTGTGGAGTCTCCTTCTCTGGAGACATTCAAAACCTGACTGGACGTGTTCCTGAGTGATGTGCTCTAGGTGGCCCTGCCTTGGCAGGGGGGGTTGGACTAGATGATCTTTTGAGGTCCCTTCCAACCCTTGTGATTCTGTGTGAATTATTGTCTATAATAGCCAAGTAGTTCTCTAATATAAAATGTGTTACTGTTTTCCATGGAATCATTTCTATAGTACTATATCTTAATTATATCACAAAAATATTAGATACTGCAGTTTCCACAAAATTATGGGAGTTAAATGAAAGTGTTAAAAATTCTGACAAAACTTCTTCATCAACATGAGAGATACCATTATTCTTACAAACACTGTTTGTTACTCTTTCCAAATAATGCAAGTAAAATGTGTGGGACTGCTAAAAGATTAGGATACTACTTTTTTTTCTTTTAAGACTTCTTTTTTTTTTGGGTGGGGGGAATGGGGAAAGAGGAGGGTAGTGGGGAAGGAATGTTAATTAAGTCAATTATCTGCTTTTCCTGTGATCTAAAGGCATTAAGAAGGGAGGCTCTCTTCAAAATAGCCTCATTAGTCCTATTTCTAACTTTCCACAAATTTAGCTAACTGCATTTACTCTCTTTGGGAAGTTGGATTTAATCATTATAATTTCCACTTGGGGGGTGGTGAGGACGGAATTTCCTGGAAAGGCAGCTCTGCAAGCCTTCTGCTTACAGTAGTAGAGTGTTTATTTACCATATCCTTTTGCTCACGCTCACAAAAATATTTATGCTAGCAGCTATGTTCTGTGTGTGTTGTGTGTATCACTGTTTATCCTATATAGATGCACTTGTGAGCATACAGATGTAGGGAGAAAAAGTTCTTGGCATCAAATACGTTTTACTATTCTCTCCTCCTTTTACAGCCACTCAAAGTATGTCTACTCCTTATTTTCCATTATTATGTAGGTAGTTGATGTCACTGTGGTTTTCCTCCAGGATTCATATAGGGTTCACATGATCTAGCTGTGCTTCTTTCTGCAATTGGTTAAATACAGTCTTTGAAAAGCCAATTCCTTATTTTTTAGAAATTGAGAAGACTGCTTTTTCAGGCGCAGGAAATACGGCCTATCAAAACTGGAATATAAATACTCTTCCACTTTAATCTTATTTCTTAATATCAGCATTGCTAACAAGGCAAATGAAGTAAAGATAACAAACTTCAAGCCTTTTATCCTGTGTGGACTACTAATTAGTTTTGAATGTGACTTGAGAATGAAGAAAACAATGCATCTTTTCTCATGGTTTGTATTCTGAAAAGAAACCAATGGTTTACAGTTGGTCTTGATCTTGAGGAAATGGATCAGTAGGAGGAATGTGGATTCAGTGATTAAAATTGTGTGATGAATATAACTTATCACAGAGCTGTCAGCACTGTCATGGGTATGTGCTCAGAAATATGCGACATGGGGTGTTTTTCTGGATTTAACACATCATGTCTATTTTATTACAGCTTGCAGATGGTCTTGCCTCTTTTGCACCTGCTTCTTAGTGAAAATAATCACTCTCAAACTGCACTATCTCTTTTCACTAAGTCATACAGTAAACACGTTAGTGCTGTGAGCTGTAGTATACAATGTGATAGATAAATCCTGCTAGCTAGTGGGTGCAGAATCAGAGTTGGTACTAAACTGATCCTTCAAAACTGGAAGTAGTGCCTGATTTTTTTTTTCTTTGAGGTTTTTATTCTGGTAAATACACTTCATCAGGAGACTTCTGAAGTTCAGATTTTCTGCTATGGGCTAAATACTGGGTTTAGAAAAATAGGGGGGAAAATAGTTCATTTACATCATGTAAAAGTTATGCAACATCATGTAAAAGTTATACATGGGATTTGCTTCTCTGAATCATTTTTAATAACCACCTTATCTTAATATGTAGAGGTTAACATGCCCAAAAATACTAATATCAGATCATCATTACACCTTTATTTTGTTTATAGGAAAATAATATAATAAATATTTGTAAAAAATTACTCCTAGGTCACATATTCAGCTTTGGATCATTATTGTACTTATGCCTCGCTTCCAATCTGTTTGGACATAAATTCACTCACAGATAATTTGATTAGGAAAAAATTTCTTCTAATTGATTGAATTATTATCCTGTTCTACTCACCCATGTTATTTAAATAAATCTGGAGTATGATACTTTAAAGGATGCTTTCACTGTTTACTTTTGGTGTGTCTGGTGTACAGTTCTGAAGTAGAAAAATTCTATATGCCACCAATAAAAATCCAGGCTTTTAAATTCATCTGGAAAACAATAAATCTACTTGTCTAGTTAACCCAAGTGTTCAACTTCATTTTGGCAGTGCTTATTAGATCATGAATTCTCATGGTTATCCTCCTTGAGCATCCCAGCATCCTTGGCAGCAGATGCAATCTCACCTCTGGACCATGATTCTTGTGTGTAGAAGGGAAGATATTCAGTGTCTGTCTACTTTTTTTTTTTTTTAAGAAGCTTTCCTGGCATTAATGCCTTTCTGTCCTAGATAATCTTATCCTCACTACATGAAGTTATGTGTCCTTGGGCATTCATACCTCATAAAATCTTTACGTTCTGTCAAAGGCACAGGGATCACAGCTCCCTTTTGACCATAGGCAGATTGTTCATTCAGTCATGTGTTATTTCAGAAATACATTGGACTCTGTATAGTAGTAATTCCTAGTGCTGTAGTATTCTTATTGTAGTATTTTTAAATCACTTTTCAGGGATTTTCACATAGTCTAGTAGTGAACGCTGTGCTTTAAGATCATCCATGTACCTCTTTTTTCTTTTCAGGTTTGAGAACATACCTTTCCAGTAGCAACCCTATATAAGAATAAATTTTGATGGAAAAGTATTTAATAATAGAAATTGATTGCAGTAATTTTATCCTTTACTCAAATTAATTATGCATTTATCCTTTAGTCCTTGCTGGGTTGCATATGCCTCTTGCATCCCCCTGGTTTTTGCTCATCTTCTCCTCCTGAGCATTTAGAAATTAATTTGTCCTCATCATGCACATACACGTGGAGAATTCAGTGGGTGGAAAGCAACGATTACTTAGCCTTCTAGTGGATTGTCCTGCATTGACATACCCTCTTTCAGGACCATTGCCCTGGTTGTCATCTTATGCTCATGGAAACCCTTCTGAAAGTGAAGGAATTGCTTCCACTTCTTCCTAAGTTCTCTCTAGATTCTTCTGACTGTAATCTTGTAATGCTCGTCTCCATTTTCTTTTTTTCTATCTGCATATTTTTATTTACTTTTGATATGAGGACTGCCTTCATTTATTGATGCAAGATAGATGGCTACATCTCTCTTCACTCAGCCTGAAGGGCTTCATTAATGGTTGTTCTCAAGTAATTGAAGAAGGAAGAATCAGTGTACAGTGCTTAAAATATTTGTCAGTAATAACCTGAAACTGCATAGGAAAGCATATCTTGGAAAGATGCAATTTCTAATTCTAAATTTCTCTTGTGTAAATTACTTATCTGCCATGTTGAAAAATATGAAAGAGACCAAAGCAAAACCAGGCAAGCTCCCTTTCAAAGTTGGAAGTGTTTCTTCTCCTTTCTGGATAGTTGTTATACTTGGAGGACAGGACAAGTTCTGTTGAGGGCTCCCTACCAAAGGTGTGGAAGAAACAAAAACATTGGCAACAAAACAGCTGTGGTGAGTCCCACAGGATGGCACAGGAATGTACATAAGGCAACATGTTGCAGAGAAAAGTAATGGGCTAGATAATGAGCTAATGATGCATTTTCCTTCCACAGAGTGGTTTTGGTGTAATTTTTGACCAAACTGAAAGCCTGCTGCGCTATTCCGTATAATTTGCAGGCATAAGAGAGATCCAGCACTGGAACAGCGTGCATTTAGTGGATTTGGATCAAGGTAGATTGGCATGGAGTAATAATAAACTTATGTCAATGTTAGAGGTGCAATATTACTTAATATTTCTTTCTTTTAGAATCTTTGGCACCACTGTTCCACTTTAGCGCCAGTAAAGTTGGGTATGCTGTTTTAATAGCCTTGTTTAACCTGGCAAAGCTAGTCTTACACCTCATATCTGTCAGTTTAGCATGCAGAAGGGCAGACCTCAGAAATCTTTATGTATTTCTTACCAGAACGTGCAAGTTCTATGAATATGGCCGAGTTGTAGGCTGAAGGGCAGAAGTGCTGAACTGGATGATGATTCTTTCATGCCCTTTCTGTTCTCACGTTTTCTCTTTCCTACAGTGGCTATACCTGATGTGTTTTGTCCTCTAGGAATCTGTAGAGATTTTAAAAAACAATTATGCACTCTGAAGTATGAGTCTTGGTGTTGAAAACAGTAGCTGTTGAGACAAGAACAGCGTAGAGCATGTAGACCTGGATCATATTAGGACAACAACTTGTGGAAATTCTTTTATGGGGACTATTATAAAAGAACACCATGTAAAGGGAGCTAATATAATATTCTACTTTGACTTGCAAAATAACTTTTCATGTAAAATGTTACAGTTTCCATCTTTAATAGTTTAAGCTTTGTGATTGATGAAGTGCTACATGACTGAGGGCCCTAACATACCAGCTAATTAGCATTTGTAGGAAATGTCATAAAGTCTTAGTTCTCATGTAATAATTGGAATCTGTACTTGGGGTGGCTGGACTGTGCACACTAGGTGATATTGTCCAGTTTGTGTTAAATGAAAATGTGGTGTAGCATTAATTGTCTGCTAAAAATTGTCTCCTAAAAAAGAGGACATTTACATATGGTCAGATTAGGAGTATGCTAGCATAAAGAGGTGAATCCTACTGTTGTGCTTAGAAATTTGCATCAGTATTATTGCTTGATGCAGGAATTCTTGTGGAGAACACCACTGAAATGGAAACTTTTGAATTCAGAATGATCCAGGAAGACCTGAGACCAATTTTATCTTAACAAGTAGAAAGTGCAAGCACACTGCTGAGAGAAGATGCCTTTGATTTGGTTTTTTTGGTTTTTTTTTTTTTTTGTTTGTTTTCTTTTTTTATGGTTTAATCTATTGGGAGCATGTAAAAGGGGTCATGAAGGCATGATAGAGGACATTTATTATCAACTTCTTCAAATTCTATCAGAACACTGTAAATAGACTCTTATATGAACTGGGGTTTTGCAATTACCAAATCCGAATTCTATTGTATTTCTGAAGTGAGATGACAAATTCTGAGCTGATTAGTTGTTCGGTAAAACAGACCAATATTCTGACTGCAAATTATCAGTGTTGCTAAAAAAAAAAAAGGGAGTCATTCTGATGTAGCATAAAGCTTTGACTTTTCAAAGCTGTTACGGTGACTGTTGACTTGTGCATTACACTGAGAAATATTTCTTCTAATAATATATGCCCACTTTAAAGGTACGTCATTCAGTGTACTGAGTGTTAGAAAATTGTACTTTGGCTCCTTATGCTTGCAGCTTTGCCAAATCACGTTATGTTATTCAGATAAGGCAGTCTGAAAGTGAGATTGAACTAAATATAGGCAATTGTTCAGCCAGGGTGGTGGTGGTATTGATCCCAACATGCTGTCAAAAAAAAAAGGTTCCTCAATGATTCTGCACAACAAAATGCACCCTTGGGACCCTGAAACTTTGCATATGGTACACACCGAGGCTATCTGAATCAATACAGAAAAAACTCAAGCCTAACAGTGCAGCTGTTTGGATGCTTTTGACCTGTACACTGAGACACAGAAAACAATGTCTTTAAGATCAGAGGCAGTGACCATTTTCACTTTCCTTTAGCTCCTTTAATTTCCCATTCATTGTAACACATTACACTTCTAAGTTTTTACAGATTATAAAAGGTCACTGGAAGTATGGGACTTAATATTGATTCACTTAAGGAAGTGTCGTGGTTTTACCCCAGCCGGCGGCTGGGCACCACGCAAACGCTTGCTTAGTCCCCCTCGTTGGAAAGGGGGAGAGAATCAGAAGAGTGAAAGTGAGAAAACTTGTGGGTTCAGATACAAGAGTTTAATCAGTGAAGCAAAAGCCGCGTGCACAAGCAAAGCACAACAAGGAATTCATTCCCCGCTCCTCATGGCGGGCAGATGTTCAACTATCCCCAGTAAAGCAGGGCTCTGTCATGCGTAATGGTTACTTGGAAAGACAAACGCCATCACTCCGAATGCCACTGCCCCTCCTTACTTTTCCCCCCAAGCCGCTTATAAACCGAGCATGACACCATATGGTATGGAATGTCCCTTTGGTCAGTTTGGGTCAGCTGCCCTGTCTGTCCCCTCCCAACTCCCTGCACACCCCCAGCCATCCCGCCAGTGGAGCAGTGCGAGAAGCAGAAAAGGCCCCGGCTCTGTGCAAGCATCGCTCAACAACAGCAAAAACATCTCTCCACTATCAACGCTGCTTCCAGCACACATCCAAAACACAGCCCCATACTGGCTGCTGTCAAGAAAATTAACTCTCTCAGCTGAAACCAGGACAGGAAGCTGGTCTGAATTGATCATCCAACCTAAAATCATAGCTATGAGTTTAGGTAAGTCCTTGCACCTTGATATCCAAGATGATGATGAAGTTTTCCAGGCTGTGATTGAATCTACTGTCTTTTCCTATGAATTTGCTGCCCGCTGAAGCTAGAAGCCCAGCATTTTGGTGTCTGTCCCCCTCACACTGACTGGCTTGTTACTGCTGGTTTTGTTGAAGTCGACACTTCAAAAGCAGAATGGTTGGATCACACACTTCTGCTTACTGACCTCTTTGAAAGTAAGCACTTACCTTTTCAGCAGAAAAAACTGAATTCCTCAAATGAAGTTTCACGAGATTGCAAAAATCTGAAAACTGTTTTATCTAGTGCCAGTTCTGTAAATGTGGTAATTTTTGAATATCAGGTATATTGTAAATCATGGACCCTCAAGCAAGTGAAGAAATATTGACTGCACCTGGTCTTGGTGTTAAAGCGTTTTGGAGATCTGCTCATAATCATGCCTAAGCAGGTCTCCTCTTTCTCAGTGGCAGCTGACAATTTCATGAAACAGCTGGAGATGTGTGGTACCAGCTGTTTGGGAAAGTTCAGAAGCATTGCTAGGTTTCACTATAAGTAGTTTACAGTCATTATTTCCCAGTGCGAGGGGGAAACATCTATTCTTTAGGATGGCCTTCACTCCGTTGTCAGAAATATTGCCAGAAGCAACATGTATGCAGGTTTTCAAGAAACAGGGTCAAACTGCAGTTGGTCAGACTAGTCTGGTTTACGTACCAGTAGTATACATCTCTGAAGAGGTAACAAAGGAACCTCTTTGCTTGCATGTTTGAAAATCCTAGTTGTATTTTAAAATCCTAAAAGTTAAAAATAGTAATTTGGATGCCTTTGTATGCCACCTATGGAAAATGGCATTTTGGATGTATCGTTTAACTAATTTGGAAGCTATAGGTTGAGAGATTATTAGTGAAAGTGAAAAAGTGCTAGTTATTTGAAGAAATAGGCTGAATTAAGTGCTTTAAAGAGTTGCTGTCGTATATTTATGTTTGTGTAGCTTTTAGCACAGTAGTATGATACTATAACTACATACATTAACAACTAATACATGATTAACTTTCTAAATGTTATATGTACAGAAAGGAGGCAATCAGCTGTAAGATCCAAAATATGATGTAGTACGATGTATAAATGACAGATAAGAGATGACTTTTTGGGAAATAGTAAATGTGTATGTGCAGACCACATGTATTTAGAATATCAAAGATAAATCCTTAAGTGTAAATAACGTGAGTTATTCCAGATCAAGTTACGCTAGCTAGTTTTCAGGGTTCTTTATATGCAGCTCAAATGAGAAGAATTGAATAGTTCAAGACTCAGGTTATATGTAGCATGCAGAAGTGCTCTTAAAAGCTGTATGCCATTTGCAAAGTAGGACTGAGCTTAATGAGACACTTACATAAGGGTTTCACACTGTTAGTGTGACACCAGTGCTATTGGTGAGGAAGGAAGCTGGCTCTGAAATGTCAATACTAATTAACAAAGTTATCTTTAAATAAGATCCTAAGTTTTATTCATGCCAAGAAAGCAGCCAACTCACTGGCAATTTTAAGCTGTGTAAAGAGTAATATTTTCTTTTCAACAGAGTTGGAGGAAATTTCTTTTGAAGTGTGAAAGAGCTGAATTATGTTTAATGTGCCTGGGCAAAAAGAAAGTAGAAGTTATCGTATTTGGGAGGTACAGAACACAAAGGAATTATTTAGGGAAATGGATGCCTACTTACATTTCTGATTCTCCCTCATCCTTTTTCAGATTTGCTTAAGAGAAGAAATATTATTTGTACGTGAAATAGCATTCCAAGAAATGTAATAGAAGCCTGCTGATTGGAATAAAAAATAAAGGGAAGTGTTAAAAATGTAATTGAGAATAATTTTATATTAGATATCCTGTTGTTTTCCCCTGTGTTCAGATGCTGAATTGTATGCTGAGAGTGAATCTTATTTTCATTGAAGTCTGAGAATTTTGTTGTTGGCTTCAGGTTTTTACCCTATGCTCCAAAAAAAGCTACCAACTCCCAGCTTCTCCTGCAAACCAGGAAATAATCAGTTTTTCACAAGTACCTGCTAAATGAGTTATAACAGGAAACCCAAAGATCCTTAAAGCCAATAATATATCCAATTAAAAGACGGAGATGAATTAACTATTTAGGTGCTGTTGACTTTTCTCTCAGAACTCTGACAGGAGAATTGCATTAAGAAAGGAAAAAAATGTACAGTCATTTGTAAACAAATGCAGATGTTTTCCTAATAATTTTTGGATAATTTCTTTAACTGAACTAATAATTGAATTATTTTTGGAGAAACTTTATCTGGCAATTTTCACCCAAAATATGTTTAGGTATTTATATGGATGACTATTAACATTCTATCCAAATGAAAATTGAAAAATCAGTAACAAATACCATATCTTTAAGACAAAACAAAATTACAACTTTTTAAATGCCGAGACTGCTGTGCCTTCTCTCTGGTGAGATGTACTCGCAATCAAGTCATGGCTTTTTTTGAATTTTTAGCTGCTGAGAGAGTGTATATTCATATGATTCACTGCATCTTTGAGTGGCAGCCTGACATTTCCTATCTCCACATGACAGATTGAGCTGGTTTGACACCTGCCAGCTGTTTACCACTGAATCCTTGACAACTTGTTTAAACAACACAAAACTAGGTCCTTCAAAAAGTAGCCAATGGAACAAAGTTTTGCACAAACCCACAATGCGAGTATGTCTTATTTACATGCGAGTCTTTTCTTGAAACCTCTTTCAAAAGCTCCATAGTGACTAATTTGTGGTAGGGAGGAAGGAGGCTGGGTGGCTTCTCACCTTTTCTGACCGACACTAAACCTTGAAAAGGGGATTCACAGGAACATGCTGCAGCTGCCCCTCTGAATGAGCATCCATTTCTCTGTGTTGTATCTGGGTATAGAAAGTGCTCTCTGCCAGGCTGCAAAATGTAGATCAGCTGGATTAGATTACCATTTTTGACATATTCTGCTGTAGAATAAATACATGTGTGTTAAAAGCATAGCTCTAGCTTCAGGATATATAAGGTGGCAAGCTGGGAATATGTTGCCAAGTCATACTTTAACTAAAGCAGCAGTTGTTTTATTCTGTACATCATATTTTCTTACATGGCATAACTATGATTACACCAATGTTGGTAGAGATGTTTAACTCATCTTTTTCCTTTGTGATACTAAGTTGTCACCTTCAACATAATCCTTTGTGAAGCTGGAAACTGTGCGTCCTGTCAGGCTAGTATATTTGGAGATGTTAGATGTACTTCTCACTGCTACATGCATAGAGGGAGCAGCTGTTGATGCTACTAGTTTGGGAAAATTTTTATTAATGCTAGAGTTATTTCAAAGCTGTAATTACTTCCTGCTCAAGTAAAGTGAGGATGTGACATGCAAAACTGAGCAAACAGAATATTTGGATATTATTTGTTTTCACTAATGCACCATTCATACTGGAATTTGGTGTATTAAAACTGAATTTCAGACACAGTTCAAAGGTTACTAATGTCTGTATGCAAAATATAATGATAAATTTTGCATCTAAATAAATGGTCCATGTGGTTCTGTATCATGGTTATAGCACACTGTTTCAAGTGTGTTCCTACCAGATTTATATTAATGACCCTTATTCCTTTCTAGCAGATTTTAGTTAAGAATTGCTAGAAAATTGTGAATCATAGTTTTAGCAAATTCTTCCTAGGAACATAAGTTCATCAACTTGTTAATTATATGCAGCAAAATCCATGAGAAGACAATTTTAAATCTTGAGTGATTCAGAAAAGTTACATTTTCTGTATGATTTTGACTGAGATTAATGTTTTTGTCACAGTCTGATGCATGAAATATTTACCAGTATAGTGATTGAAAAACTTATTTATGTGATAAACCATCCTGACCTTCTCCTGAGATAAGAAAATAGATCCTACTGCCCTTGTTCATCTCCTTGCTAGGATAGGCAGTTACAGTTGATCCACAACTTGACCTAATGTATATCCAAGTTTGTTATATCTGGAAAGAAAAAGAGACATTTCCTAATAAATAGAAAAAGTAGACTTATGCATTAGCAGTTGGTTTTTACTGGTGTTGTAGTGTATTAAATTTCTACTCTTTTGTTGGCATAGAATCAAGCACCTTAATTTATGCATTGCTAGGGCTCCTTGATGTTGGCAGTCATGCTTTCCTGGTGGTATTCCATTGCTGTCCATTTGACTGAGCAGTTTGTGGCTAGAGACTCTAATACCTTAGTAAATTGGATATTTTATCACTTTTGGAAAAGCATCACCCCTCACCTTTGAGTGGAGCTCTTATTGGCTTTATGAAAGCATGAAGTTCAAAGACTTAAGAGTACGCATGCAGATAGTTTAATGGTAACAATAAATGAGAATTGTTATCTTCATACTTCTCCCTTCATATTATTGTTACCAGATGTAGCCAGAGCTAGCGGTGCCAATTTGGTCAGATTGCTTTGATAATTCTCTTGTTGCCAAGTAGTATGTATTTCTTGGTGGTAGAATCAGCAGTGGTATGTTTGAATATGAGTAGAATAAATCCAACTTTAGAATGGAATCTGAATCTAATTCACTTCCTTCTAGCACACCTGACTTTAATTTTTAACGCCTAGCCAGGCACAGTGCTGAGATCAAAGTGAAATAAAGAGAATGGAGTAAAGCAGTTCTTGGAAAGTAGAAAGAAAAATGGCATAACATTGCATAATCTTTTATATATGAAAGAAATACTTGGCCTATTTGCCATTCACTTAGGAATAAATCTGCAGTAAATTTACTAAAGGTAATTATGCCAGTGTAAACCCTTATTTATCTGGGAGAAAAATCAGGCCTGCTATATTTATTGCCTAAGACATGCCTTGATTTGACAGCAGAAATCTCCATTTTCATGTACCCAGACAGGCACAGAGTCCTTCGTGTTTAACCACATGCGGAAGTGACTGTACACCAAGGGAACTTTTACACATTGCTCTCTGTAGTGCCTACTGCTGGTCATAAGTGAGGGTGAGAAGCTGCTAAAGGTCCACATGAATTTGTAAACTATTCATCTAAAGCAGCTACTTGTTGATAAACAGGATTGAGAGTATGTAAAAGCACATTTTAAATGTGAAGTGAAATACCTTCTATGACCTATCCCAAAGTCTTAATCTATGGTTAAGTCTGGATTTTTGTTGTGGCTGTCATGGGAGCCATAAATAGCTTGATTTGAATGTTTATTGAAAAATACAAAATAAGTCCATGATTTTTGAGAGTTTCACGATTTTTTTTGCATGTCAGGAGGTGGATGTGATAGTAAGCAGCTGAACAAATGTGAAGAACTTCAAAGTATAGAATCTAGACTACATAGGAAGGTAATAGAAAACAAGAGTTTGCTAATTTAGTTGCAGAAGAGATCATCTCTGTGAACTACCCATGGGAACTAGTCTTGTAAGTTGTGTTAGATTTACACAACATGGTTTCTTACATGACATTTCACATGCTCTGCAATTTTCATTGTTAACACTCTTCAACTGTTAGTAATTTTTGTCTACTGTCATTTTATGAAATGTAATATAATTCACCTTCTGCCTTGAAATGTCCGAATTGCAACACCTTCCATGAGTCCCTAGAAATGATTCCAGCTTTGGGGAAGGGGAAGGAAAGCCACCTCACAGACAGCTAGCTGCAGGCTGGGCAGCAACATGAACCGATTCATGGCATCATCCTCATGAATTGCCTCCCCCTGGGAAGGCAGGAGCATTTCTCCTTCTTTGGGCGTATTGTAATGCTGACAAGAGTGTTTAATACTGACAAATGTATCATCATCTTATTGAGACCTGTGCTACAAGTCATGCTGCAGGACATATTACTCATCAAGGGCTAAGTCTTCCTATGTTTTGGGAGGGATCAGGGTTGGGGCGAGTATGGGCAGTGCTGCAGTCGCTGGTTATCACTGTGCCTTAAGTGTTTTGCCTCAAAACCTGCTAAAAAAACCAAACAAACCCAGACCACAAAAAGCCACAGGAACAGAACAGGAAGATATGCTTGGTTTGGCTTAAGATTTTATATACTATTTACAGAATACCTGATTAGCACTCATAGACTCTCTCATTAATTTTTGGTACTAATGCTAAAATAACACTTCTCTCAGTAGATCTGTAGAAACTATTCTCTATGCTTAGTTTTGGAATAAGCTCTTCCATATGTCTGACAGTGTTTAGCATTGAGCTGGCCATCATTCAACCATTTAAAAAGTCCAGACCATTAGTAGTATCTATGATCTTCTGAATGGGAGACACTGAAAACAGAAGTGTTGTCAGACTATTACAGTGTCATTGTTAAGCAGTGCTCAAGTTTTAAAAATGATTTTACAGTTAAACACGTATTCTTGAGGAGAAAACCTGACAAAAATTAAGTTCTGTAATAATTGTAATGCTTGCAGAACTGCAGAGATAAAGTAGTCATTCTGTGTAATGTATTTTGATACAGCCATTGTGTCTAATGGACTTCAAAGTGTTCTTAACTGAAAACTCCTAAGTCACCACTCTTCTGTCAAATCCCACCATGAACAGGACATGTGTTTCAGGTAGTGACGGAAGTGAATGTGGAGCTACAAGGACTTAACTCTATGGGGGAGACAAATGCATCTGAAATTTGCTGAAGCTTTTCAACACCCTATATAATTCCTTATGATAAACTTATAAATATTTGGCTTAAAAAGCAGAGAAATATATGCAGAGGAAAAAACATTACAAGTGTGTTATCAGTTTTAGTGTAATATGGGGTCAATGTCACTGATATTACAATAGCAGATGACCTCCAAATGCATCTTCAGGATATTATAATGAATTTTCCTATAATTGCCAAAGGGATGGTGAGCATTCTTCATGGATCCTTTCATCAAGGCTTTTACAATAAATGAAAAAAATTCAGAAAGCCAAATGAATGAGGACAGCAACATTAATTAATAAATCCCAGGCATCAGTGACCTAATGAAAAACTGGCTTGGGTAAAAAAGTATTTCTGTCTCATAGATCTACTATATAATAATTTTCCTTTAGGTTTTTTTTTTATAGTTGATGGTATTAGAATGCGGCTAAGTTATACATACAAACCTGCTGTTTTTAGGAGGAGATACATGATAAAGGAAATTCAGTGACAGATTAAAAAAAAATGGACATTTTTTCATACCAAAAGCAAACTATCTTAAACACAGAACTACTTCAGATTATTTCTACTTCCTATTCAGACATTTATATGAAAGCATTGCGGTGTTACCTTTGCTGTGGAAAATCTAAACTGTTCAGCAGATGTTGATTAAAGACATCCAAGTTGCTGCGTTTAACATTTCAGTTTAAATTCAGTGGTGCTTTGATAGTTTAGACGTAGAAAGGCTGTGTCTGGCCTGCAGTAACTAATGGTGAAACTCAATATGTGCATTGTCTTTCATGCAGCTATAGTACAAATATTAAATTACATCGCATAGTAATAAGAATGTTCTCTCATGAAGAACATTTTGAATACTTCAACTCTTAATTGATAGAAACCTATCTACATTGACCATATGTTAATTCAGAATCATTAAGAAAAGACATCTTTAAAAGAAGGGGGCAGGGAGATATATTATCCTTATGCAAATCTTTTCTTTCATGTGAAGTCATTACATTGTCCCTTACGTGAATCTAGATGCCCCCTGTAACCAGGGAGCTAAAAGGAAACTTTCCAATAGAAAGGGTATTATTATTTCTGATTAAATCCTGCCTAACTGTTCAAGCTGCACTGCTATGGTATTTTTTCCACCTACATTTTACCACTGGCACTAAAGGAAACTTGTATGCAATAGTACCATGTGAAGCTGGATTCTCTATTACCACCTCTTGAATGCAGTTTCTAAGAGCAGGATGCTCTTCCCATACAAATCAACATAGATGTATTGAATTTATATAGCTATCATTTATTTACAGTACCTAGGGGGCAGGCCTGTTTTTTGCTATTACAGGTTTTTTCCATTTAAAATTATTTTCCATTTTTTGGGCTTCTCACTTCCCTCTTCAACCTGTCTGCCCCCTTATTCCTTACTCTAAGAGTAAGGAAGTGTAAAGTTTAATATTTTTCCTTCGTTGATTTTGATGAAGTATTTTATTATTATTTAGAATATTTTACGGGAAAACTGGAAAATAAGAGAATATTGGAAATCTCTGAAATACTTTCGTAAGGCTGTAGGAAGAGGTATGTAATTTAAGGATTAAAGATGACAGAGCAGTTTTAAAGTGCTGTGTTTGCACTTTTTTCCCCATCAGTTGTGAAATACCTGTGATTTATAAGTTTTATGTAATTATTATTTATCATTTAGATTTAAGAGCGGTACACTTATCGGAAAGTCTCTGAATTAAATGAAGAATTCTTAGAGTTCTCTTGTTCTGAAACAATCAAATAAAGCTTACATTGATTCTCAAGTGTCTGTACTTTTGAAGTCTTTATACCAAATATGTTTAATATTGTCATACAGTTCTATGTTATAAAACTATTAGTATAATGAGATACATAATTACTGTTACAGTGTATTTATGGACAGAGTTTTCTAGTAAAATTAGTTGTAGCATGCTGTGGTAAATGTTACACATTTGCTACACTCGTAATTGTACACGCTCTGAGTTATGTTGTCCTGTAGAACAATGTGATGTTTAAAAGTGCATTTATTTTGCTTTTGTCTAGACTCTTGTATCTTTTATAGCTTTTCATTGTAATCAAAACTATAGGAGTTGCTTAAATGACAGATGTATTGAGTTTAAAATTCAAACCTTACAAAGCATGTTAAATATCTCTTTAAACTTTCTGGGAAAGGTATTAAAGGTAGACTTTTCTTTCACTCACACTGATGGTTTAAATGGTAACCCTAAGCTATCAATAGAAATATATAATGGTGTTAGTAAAACCAAGACAGATATTCTGAAAGTATTGCAATGTATGTGTACATAAAATGAAAGTATATGAAAAATAGGCAAGAAGAACTGTGAGATTAAAGATTATGATTGAGTTTAAATTTGGTGTTCTTTAACTGGATTGTCCACATAGATGTATATGATATCTCAATGGAGCAGCAACTCTCCAGGCTAGAAATACTTTATTATAAACCATAATTCTGGAGTGAATATTGGAAAAATGAACATAAGAAAGCTAGAATAAAAATTTAAAAATCCTTCAGGTAATAAAAATTCCCTGCATTGATTGAAGTTGATTGAAGAAGTATGAAAAAGGATAAATTGGCACTACAGTTAAAATGAGGGGTCTTGCAGCGAGAAGGCAAATTTTTATCTCAGATATGATCACCTTCAATATTTTAATTTAGAAAATTTTCTTCAGTATTTCAGTTAGGGGGGGGGAAAAAGTTTAAATGCAGATGGGGAAAAAGAAATGGTGACTAGCCTGAAAAAGAAATTTGGAGTGTTAATGCCAGGAGGCTGAAGGGAGTGATTAATATCAATTCAGAAGAGTATTAGCAATGGGATGTGGTAGTAAAAATTGCCAATATTTCTGTCTGCAGAAATAGTGGGTAGCAGAATAAAAGATGATAACTTCTCTCTAGATGGCCTATGTGTTATTCCTCCTGAAAAACCATGCTTGATTTCAGAATCTCTTTGTCAGAGCAATGATGTAAATGTGAAAGAGACAAAAAGAATAGTTAGAGACCTGACAGGGGCAAGTATCTGTCTAAAACTAAGAGAGCTCAGTTTTTTTATTCTAATATTCTGAAATTATATCACAAAAAAGGAGAAATTATTCTGGACACTTTAAGACTTAGAAAGTGAGTAGCATGCAATCAGATTGACAAGGAGATCTGTTAAGTCATTGGATAGCCTAGCCTTTAAATGGGGAAGGAAATTCAATTACCATAGGTTTTTCAATGCGAGGTGTAACATAGGCATAGTCCTGGAAAGGCTCTTAAGAGTATTGCAGTGTGCTCCAGTGCCCACAAGCAGAATTTGAAGGAGATTCTTACAGTGAATGAAAATTGCATTTTCTCTGGGGATTAAGCCAGCCCCTCCACACCACAATCTGCTCAACCTTTTCACTTTGAAACGGAGTAGAGTTTGTAAGGTTTCTGCCTGTTACTCAGAACTCTAGATGATGGCTCTTTTCTGCAATGAAAAATCATTTTTCTGGGTCTCTGTTTTCCTGTCTTAATAATTTTCCTAAGTATGTGAAATCATAACTCAGATAACTCAGTTATGGTAAATCATTCCTTCTATTGTTTTTCTAAACTCTTTTTAGTCTTTCACTGATGGGAATTGTTTCTGTTTTACTGCTTTCTTTTCAATGATGAATGCCGGTCATTATCAGAACTATATTGCTCTTTAATAACTACAGTGACTTTAATAACATAGAGTAAAGTAAAATAATTTTATTTAAAATGAGGTAATATGCTTTTTAGCTTCTTTTTTGGTGATACTTTGGATACCAAAATGTAAATCTGCTTTCAGAACAGATTGGTCATCTATTTTAACACATTATTCTTCTATTTCTATATGTATTTCCCTATATATATTTGTATTTTAAAAGAATGCACACAACATACACATCTATATTGGGTCCCCCTAACCCCCCCTCTTTTTTTTCCTTGTGCTGCCTTCGATTCATGTCATTCGTTATCCTGCATAACAATTTCTCTGCGTTCATTACTCTGGAAGACTTCCCATACTGCTGTCTAACTGGTTCTTGTTCTCATTCTGCAGCTCTTGAGGTGCCTATTTTTACTCTCTTTTCTTTCTAGCTTGCATACTCCCTGTTGCCCCACACTTGTCTATACAACTCCTCTGCTGCCTCTCTCTTCTTACCATCTATTAATTTTTTTGAGACATGCTGTAATTTTTTAATCTGGCTTGCATATTACATAGTGTAACAGTTTTCCATGGAAAATCTTGAAAAAAAAAAAAGTCTTGCCTAAGCTAACATATCCGATTTTATATGCACCTATACTGAATAATACAAAACTGGGCATGAGTAACAAATTGTCAGATGTCTTCAAATACCTGAAATGTAGGATTGAGCAGAAAGGTATGATATTTCATAGTTAGTTTGGAGATGTAATACAGGTCATATTTTCAGGTGCTCTCAATGTGCAGTTGGGCTGGACTTCAAAAAAGCTCAACAATCTGTCATTACTCTGTAACATGTAACATGTTGTGAGATGTATGAATTCATTCCCAAACAACCCAGCATGAAAATCTGGCCCTGACTGTATACAGACAGTTGTTATAAGAAGCATTAGCTTGTTAAGAATGAATGTCCACCTCGTCGTATGTCATAACTGAAATTATGTGTTAGTCCATTTTGTATTATTATGTTTACTATCTGGAAAATACCTATTGCATTTTGAATTACATCACAATAAATACATATAATGAGAGCAAAAACTTCTCAATGGATGTCTGACAAGACTGAGAGTCCTGCTAAGAAGAGTCCAAGAGTCAAGCTGTTTTGTTCTGAGAATTTATTGGTCCCTGAAGAGAAGGAGACAGAGACTGAGTATTTCCAGATACACAAGTGGATATTATCAGCCCAGGCTTCTTTTGGCTAGCTTCCTGGTGAAGGTTAATTTTAGCATTAAGTTCCAGCTCTTTCTCAGCTGGAGTCTGGCAACAGAAGCCAAGCTTTCAGTCCAGGAGCTCCTTTCTGTGTGACAGGCTTCTCCTCTCTTGGCTCAGTTTGCCCACTGACCTGCTTTTATAGCCCTGTAAAAGTATCAGCTGACTTGAGGGCAAATCCCTTCCCTGAGCAGCCTGAGGGAAGTTTTCTTCTCTCTGTATGAAAACTCAGCATGCACATTTTCTTTCCTAATGCTTGTCAATTCCTCTGAATCCTTCCTTAACCTGCGCATTCGAGTCCTGTATTATGGAAGGAGTCTAGAATCTCACAGTAAAGCAAAAAAGGGTGAAATATTTCCTGCACTGATTGCACAATAAAACAAACATACATGCTTGTTTTGGGTGAAGAAGAAAAGATACTTACTGCTTTGGATCCCGAACTGTAGTTGCATTTGCGTCTATTGATGCAATAGGATGCTCTCAGTTTTTATATGTTACATGTTCATGAGATAGTAGGCTCATGTTTCTGATTATACAATAAAGAAATTTTTTTTCTAGTCACATAAAATGGAACTTTATTGCAGGTACTGACCAGAGAATATGACTGCATATTCCCAGTAAATGATATACAATTTTTCTTAGTGATCAATCTTTTTCTTTTTCTCTCCCAAATTAAGGGGCACATAAATTTTTCTTTAGGTAAACTTTCAATCCTATGGGATTTTTTTTAGATGCCATAACGATACTTCATGCTTCTGTATTGTTTTCCCTCAGATTTTACTAATACTTAGTTGATACTCCGTGTGTTTATCAAACTGAATCATACAGAACATACGATGACATGGGAAATACTTGCACATTATGTGAGTAGATCTCTTGGTTCTAACACTGACTTATTTGCTATCCTCAGCCTACTTTAGGAAAGTTTAATTACTGTGTAACATCTGTTCAGAATTTTGATATCAATGTAAATTTCATGTCTTCATTAATCTTATCCTTTTTGTTCTTTCCAGCTTTACAGCCATGCTGTGGTGTGTGTGTGGAGTGGACTAGCAAATGGATGGGTAGACAGAGTGAACATATGGGACTTAACTGTTTAGTAGCAAGAATGCCTTCTAGACCTTGATGTATCCCTGTATCCTTAATCACTTGCTCAGAGACAGGACAGAGATTAGTTGTAAGCAAACGTGACAAAACACTTGTAGTAAGTTACAATATAGAAGCAACTATTAGTCCCGTTCAGGTGACAGAGCCCTACAGCTATGTGTTTCTGTGACAGCTAAAAGGGGCTCAGGGGCTGAAATTTTGTTTGTAGAGCTTCTATGGAAACTGGGCTTCAGATACTGCAAATCTGTGAAGACCTTATTTCTTTTCAGGTTAATGTACCTGTGAAGTATGTGAAAATTTTGAAAACAGTTCATTTAGGTATTAACTAATAGGAAGAGGAAATGCAAGAAATGCATTTTCTTATTATTTTATGGAGTTCTGATAAAGTATTTGCAATCAAGTTCAATGTCTTACTGCATCAATACTGTATTTCAGATATTGTAAAAATACAAAAATATAAATAAAAATATGAATAATTCTGTTTTTCCTTTCCAGAATAACAATTAAGTATTGGGACCAATTGTTAACATTTCACAGAATCATAGAATCATTTAGGTTAGAAAAGGCCTGTAAGGTGATTGAGTGTAACTGTTACCCAGGTATAAAAATTGTATATGAAATTTTCAGCCTTGTTTTTTTTTATTTAAAATGAAGGAGAAAAATCAAGACTGAAAGTCACACTGGAAAAGAAGTATCTGAATTCTCATTAATGGCTTTGAAAATACCTCAAACTTTGAAGTTTGAGAGAAAAAGACATGCAAGTTATTTACGCAGGGCCTGCTGCTATTACTAATAATTCAAGCAGGAAGTTTAACATCTACAAGCAAGGGAATGCCCTGTTCTGGTTATTCTGCTCTCTCCTCCTGGAGGCCTTGTTGGTGCTAGTGGGGAGTTCAGCATGAAGCAGAGGAATTGGTGGAGTTCTCGGGACAGACTTGAGAGTTTATGAATGAGACAGCCACTTCTAGTGCTGCCATCTTCTAGTTTTTACCTTCATGATTGTTAGAAATTTATGTATCCATTAAATATTTTGGGGAGGGCAGTCTTTTGTTCAGTGTCTCTTCTTTAGAGATGATGATTTTTTTTGCAGTAAAGGCATTTGATGACTTAGTGATGGAAGAGGGTGAAATATTTCAGACCATTTTAAAACACATATGCACGCTGACTTTAAAATTATTTGCTTTCTGTTTGACTTGTAGGTTTTGGTTTTGTTCATACAAAAAAAAAAGTGTATATCTTGAAGTAGAACTAAATTCCAAGCAATCTTGAATGTAGCATTTCTCATATTTTTCTTAGAAATGCTTTTTGACCTCATTATTAGATGTGTAATGTTGGTCCTTCTGGCCAAATAAAATTATCACTGCCCTCTGCTTTTTTTTTTTATGTTTGATGCTGCTGCCAATGTTTGTTACTTACTTCTTCATAGCTTTTGTACCTCTTCCTTCCTGTCTCTTGTTCTTTTTTCTTCATTTCATTGCTTTAAAATTCCCATCTCCAGATGTCAGTGTCTTTGTAAACTCTTGGTTTTCTTTGTCTGGTATTTTCTTTGCGTTTGGTTGCTACTGCAGCTTTAGTATTCAGTAGTAAGAGCATTATTTTTTAATCCAAAGTACTAGTTTCTGTATTCTTGTCTTTGGTCACATATTTGGTATATTTTCCAGCTCCCTCTTTTGGAGGTGTGATGTCATCTTTACCTGTCATCTCGTATGTCCACTTTCTCTCTAGTGGTAGTATCTTCAGATGTTTTTTCCTTATTCAATCACATGCGGAGTTAGCCATGCACACTGCATAGCTTATTTCTTTTGAAGAGTGTGTGCAGTTGATAATCTCTGTCTCGTGTCCTGTTGACACTACTGTAATTTTACACATTCAGCTTCATAAGTTGTTGCTTGTGAATAAACAAAAATTAGTTGCCCTCTTCTTTCAGTATTGTTTGATACCACGTGCAAACATATAAGATCCATCTCCATTCTATCGATTTGTTTTTCTGTTAACTTTTTATGTGGGCTGATTTGCACTATGCATTTTAGTGCTTTGTTTAGTATGTTAATGGCAGGTTTTGCAAGTTAACAAGAAATTGGAGATAGATATGTGAGTGAAGAGCTTTCACAAATCTTGGATAGTCCTGGAATACAAATCGTAACAAAAATGAAACAAGCACTCTTTTTTCTAGCTCACAACTTCAGCTCAATTCACAGTGTGCAGTTTTTTGAAGAGAATTTATTCTAGCCACTGAGTAAGGCAAAGATCAAATTCCCATGCAGTCTTTCACGACTGTCTTTATAGAGAATCTTGCCTAACAAAATTACTTAGTATGTACTTAGCATGTCATGCCAAGACTTGATGTTTTTTCTCTATGAAATGGTACGCTTGGCTTCCTTAACATGTCAGTGCATATTACAAGGTGCAGCATAAATCCATGGGGTATAGTTTCCCCGTAAGTTTTTGGTGGTCAGTGTTAATATTGGACAATAGTAGCATTTTAAAAGTATAGAGAAAGGTATCTCTTAGGGAAGTTATTGGTATTTTATATGGAATTGTTTTTAAATGGCATTATATACCTTAATACAATAAATAATGCGATAACATTACTCAGCAAGATGTGATAAAAATAAAGATTAGTTGATTGCACTGAGAAAAAATTTAATGTCACAAATGCTCCAATTTTGTTTGTGAAATAATTTAGTATTTTATGTTGCACTATTTATGTGAAGACACCAATTAGAATTTGAAGCCTTATTTTGCTTAAACACTGTATAAACTAACATCCTCCCGGCCCAAAGCACTTGCTACTTTGTCAGAGACATGTTCGCATGTAAGGATTAGCGACTTCAAACAAAGCAAAAGGGAAGATGTTTTCGTTACATTGGATCAAATGGGCATGACCAGCTGGTTGTTAATAATGTAAATGTAGCAGGTAAAAAAAAAAAAAAAAAAGAAAAAGTCTTTGGTGGTATAAGAATAATGAATAACTATGAAAGTAAGTTTTGAAACCGTGGTGTTTTGAAACCATGTGATCAGATGTGTAATCCTAATGGCAGAAACTCCATGAGCCTGAAGAAGCAGAAAATGTGTTTACAGAAATACTGTAACAGTGTAAGTGTACCTCAGGAAAAATATTGTTTCTTTTTTTCTTTCTCTTTTTTTTTTTTTTTTNCCTTTCTTTTTTTTTTTTTTTTTTTTTTTTTTTTTTGTTTGTTTGTTTGTTTAAATATTTTTTTTTGTTATGGGCTTGCATCTTTGTGTTTTAAGCTTGTCAAGTAAGGCAAAATTCTGAAGAATTATTTTGTTTCCTGCTTGGATTATGTGAGCTGGGACGGTAGCAATAGGGTAATTACTATCTCATGCCACTTCTCTATTGCTCTTGTCATCAGGTTAATGTGAGGGCTGATGTCTGAAGCAGCATTTGCTTCATTAGCTCCTTTGTGACAGTCACTGTGCAGCTGCACTTTGCTACTTTGAACTGTAGTCCTGAAGGAAGTTTGAGGTAAAACCTATTCAGACAGATCAGTCGTCTTTTGTGAAAACCTTACAGACCACTGGTTTGGAGACTGCTTTCTCCTTGGGCACACACCGTATCTGTGGCTGGAAATGTTTTACGGAACCTAAAGGGTTATGCAAAATTTATGGACAGCTTTGCAAATACCTTTGTTGTCTCTGATTTAGTAACCCACTAACATAATGACAGCGCAGGATTGAGCTGGTCATATGCTTTGGGCCATCTAAAATCTCTGATGTTTAAGACAGACTTGTGGGGCAAAATAACAAACTATAAAGCTAAAAAGACACTATTGAACCATGAGGTATGTTGTAATCTGAAGCAAGTATAAAGTTGCTGTATGACTCCAATTTGGAAGGTAGTAACAGAAAGACACTCTGGGAATGTTCTCAATTTAAAATATATTGTGAATAGGCAACTATAGGTAAGAAGCTTTATTTTATAGAGAAACAATCAAGTATTGGAACTGCTTATGAACTCCAAGAGTATTTTATCATATCACAATAAGATTAGCAAGCTTTTTTCAAATTGCTTGTTAAAGCCAACGATTACTGCAAATACTATACTTGAATAAATCTTTTTAGTTGCAAGCAGCAAACTCCCGGTTTATAACATTTTAAAGAGTTTTATAATATATTTTTTCAATATAAAATTTAATTTAAGTTTTAGAATCTAAATATATATGAATTTTGACTTTTGAAAAAAATATTCCTCATTAATGTTTGCCTGTCTACTTACTTAAAAGGAGGAAAGCCAAAATGAAAGTTAGTGGTACCGAGTGATGAAGCACTTTCGGGGCTGGTCTCTTTCAAAACAAAAGACATTCTGCAATGTCAAACTGTTGAACCAGAAGTTGCACTTCAATGAACTCATGTTGTTAATTGAAATCCTGCTTAAACTGAAAAATGTATGTAGGTCATATCATGAACGTTAGTGGAAAGCTACGGAGCCGTAGCTTCTCCTTGTCTCATACACTGGAATGCAAATAGCTGCTGCACAACCTGTTAATTTTAAAATACCTTGACTGACTTGATAATTTGTTAAACATTTCTGGCTAAAAGTCTATAGTGCTTTCCAAAACATATACCTGTATATTGAGCTTTCAGGTAGTAATATTTTTACAGTCTTGGTAGGGAAAAATTACTTCAATTTTTCTGGGCATTACAAACTATGCATGCACATACACACATATGTAAATGAACAGAGGTGTTAGGACATCTGAAGACACGTCTATTTTGCTGAGTGACTACCAAAGCTGGTTTAATGTCCTGCTGTATACTGAGATGTTTCTGGAAAGGACTATATGAGACAGAACATTTATCATGAGTCTTACTAATAAAAATAAATTGTGTGTAAGTAGACACTGAGAGCATTTTCATTTGAACAATACCTAACTATTTTTTTCTGTTTCAATTAATAGTTACTTATTTTTTGTCTTTTGTTATGTTTATCTGTGAGGCATCAGCTGAAGTCTGTGAATGAATACTAAGGTTTAAAGTAGTCATAGGTAATGCTCATGTTGGATGAGTGCTGCTGTTTATTAAAGCTCTTTTTCTCATAATTCCATTAAGTGTTTAAAGTAAATTGTAACAGGAAGTAGTTCAGTAAAATTTGCTTTCTTAAAATAGTAAGATTTTTTTTTTAGTAAATAATGAAAATGATATATACAAAAGTTTGGCTTCTTTCCCTGTTTCAATTTTAAATTTAAATTAAACTAATATTATGGATCTACTTGACTGAGATGACCTGTGTGTTAATACGAAACAAGTATCAGAGTTCTGCCTAGAGAAATTTAGAATAGAACAAAAAGAATTTTAGGAAAAAAAAAGCCAGTGTTAGAAAATACTTGTTGACCGAGTTATTTAAAACTGAAATACGGAACAGAGAGGAAAAATATATGGAGCGAAGTTTAAGTATATGGCTTTAGGTTTTCACTGGCTAGGCCTAGGAGATCTCAGGTAAATTCTCTCTTACACTGTCTTGAACTCTCTTATACTTTAATGCATACCTCTAAAGGCAAATTGTTATAGCATGGAACATTTTCTTCGACTGTATAATTTTCTTGCAAATTCCATAGTACAGTACCTTAATTTTGATAATGAAAGTAATTTTCTTTTGAGAACTTGGGTAACTGTGGAATTTTAAAGCCTGTCTGCGGGTGAGATTTAATTTAATCCCTTGAGTATTTAAGAAGAATTCCTGAGACCGTCACCAAAAAGTGACAAGATTAGCACTTGCAGTTTATTGACAAGATGCCTCTTAGGAAAGACATTTATCTGTAAGGTTATTGTGTTTTAAAAAAGGAATCAAGTCTGTCCTAAGATCTGGAAATATACGCACGTTCTGAAATACAGAAAGAACAGAGCAGATTTTTTCATCCAACTCATGGCACAGGGACATAGCAGTTTACAGAGGTAAGAATTACCTGTTGACAAAACTGCACATTAACTGATTTCCTATCAGATAAAAATATAAGTCCTTGAGGATTAAGAAGGTCTTAACAGTCCCTGTCATAAATTGAGTTCAGGCATGCTCAAAACGAAGTCATCATTCGGCAATAAAATTGTATCCTTACATACGTGCCTGTACCCAAATATGTGTTGGAGAATGACAGAAGTTACCAAAGGGCTTGCTGTTCTTTCTTGGTTTAAAAAACCTGGGAAGAACTAAATCCTATGTTGTGTTCCAAGATTTTAGCATGTGAGACTTCTCGATCTCTTTGTCTCTTGTAATCTTTTTGAGAGGACTCTGTGATTAAGTGGTCATAAAATCTTGTCTGCATTAGAAGGTCTTTACTAATCCCATGCCCATCCCAACAAACAAACAAACACTGGGCAGTACTGATTCTACTTCCACATACCCCATTGTGGTCCTGTTCCCATCAAAGTATTTCCTTCAGATTTATATAGCACAAATAGAAGAATAATCAGATCCTTTCCTCTTATTTTATCTATGGACTATGCATTGAATGGCTTCTTTTAAAGCAGTTGTGATTCAATGGGGATGTTTTTAATTTGCTGCCTGTTCTCTTTACCTCTGAGGAAAGAATTTTGTAAATGATGAATAATTTTAGAACATGTTTTCTTGGTTAAGGGTTGGATCATATTTTAAATTAGTTTTAAGAGGAAGGAAATCGTGTAAATGCTGTGGAATTCAGATAAGCACTGTGCATAGGAAATAAGTACTTTAATTTAGGGTGCCTAGAATTGGTAGGTCAAGCTGATGATAATAAAGGACCAGATCTTAACTTTGTTTCAAAGAACATGTAATCAATATTCACTCTCCTGTTTTATTTCCTTTTTGCTTGAGAATTTATTTTGGTGAAGCAGAAATGTGCAATTGCTTAAGTATTCCACAGGGTGTCATGCGGTAGTTGTTGGAATCATTAATACTTGGATGAAAGTAAAGAAAGAAACAGTATGCAGTCCTCTGAATGCCAGTTAATGTAATTTTAGATGTGACTAATACACATGCCATAAAATAAAAAGTTCTTAACTCATTAACACATGCATCCTATTTCTGTATCTGTATAAAATATACACGTGAAGAAAAATATTACAAGAGGTCATTTACAAGAGCGAACTATTCTGTTAGATTTACAAGAACAAACTATTTTGTCAGATCTTCCCAAAAACCCGTTCTGCATATACACCTTAGTATTTTATAGGTTACTGAGCAAGTGGATTCTGTGGCCCACAGCAGTAACCTGACATACCAAACTATATATACAAAAAACCCCTCAAACAAAAAGTACAATACTTGTATTTGCCATACTATTATAGAGAATTTCTAACTGGAATGTACTCCTCCAAATTTACTTTCAAATTTTATTTTAATTGTTAAGTTCTTTTAAAAATTTAAATGTATTTAAACAAACTTTTTACGGTGCACACAACTGTACTGTGGATTTTACAGTCTGTTAATTATAGATATATATGATGTCAAAACTTCAGGCTTTTTTTTCTGCACATGTATAATGTAGTAGGAGGAGAATTTTTACCAAAGTATCCCCCAAATTACAGTGTGTTTGATTATAGTGATGCATTTTTGCATATGGAGACCAAATTTTTGACATGACTGCTGACTTCTGCAAAGCTGCACATGCATTGAATTCAGCTTCAGGTTTGTAAAAGAAAATTTAAAATTAGTTTAACAGTAATTATGAAGGATCCTGCTTCTCTTAAAGTCTGAATTGCTTTAAACGGAAATGACATTGGCCATGAGAAAAAATACATTACTTTATGTAATGAACAGCAAAACTTCATTCATTTCAGTAGCAACAGAACGTAATCCAAAGTGTAAAATCACTGATGAAAGTAAGAATTTGAATCTCTGTTGACAGTAATAATTTGTCTAATTTTAACAGCACGTTTAAAACCAATTTTGAACAAATGATACCTTATGGATTTAGGCATATTTTGTCATATTATATGAAGTGGCATACTAAAATAATAGACTAGTTAATTTTCTTGTTACTATTTATTTGTGCTAAGTATTATGGAACAAAGTTTGGTTTTATGCCGGTGGCATAATTAGTGAGTGACACTGAGAGCATAGGATGAAGGGAAGGTGGTTCTTCTGACAGACAATTAATAAAGGTTTACACATATGAGATACCACATGTCGTCTCTGCACTATGCCTGGAAGGTCATAGTGTCTTAACAGCCATAGAAGGTGATTCCCATGATGATCAGAAGCTGAGTGCTTTTATTCAGATTTGCTTCCAAAATCCGTGTGGTCCTGTGAGTAGTTTTTTATGCTAAACCTTCCTGACTTAACCACTATAAATCATGACCTGTTTAACAGACCAGTATGTTTTTAGTTACCTTAGCATTGTATTTAAATGCTTGCTAGAGGAAGAACTAGACCTGTTTGAAGCAGTTTTACTGTCCAAAGTGCAGTGACAAACCTTAAATCTTCATGGAGATGAAAAAAGTGAATGGAAATGGTGGCCTTTGTGTTGTTTGGTTTTTGTGGGGTTTTTTTTGTTTGTTTGTTTCTGGGTTTGGCTTTTTGAAATATAAACATCCCGATCTCTGTCCAGGTGAGTGTTTTTTACAGCAGGGCGTTGTGGAAGAAGAGGTTTTTAGATAGGTGGGTTACCATCTTTCTTCTTGCTCAGTTTAAGGCTTGCTGAATCTGCTTTGCCTCTCCCTTTCTTTGTCATCCTTATTGCAACTGGAATAATCAAAAGGGGTAGTTCCACACATGCTTTGAATCTGAGGTAATGCAGTACCTTAAACTAAAGTGATTAATATCAGAAAATATTTGAATAATAAAATACCTGACTGCACTGGATTTTTCTTAGAATTTATTAGAAAGTGATACTTTTTAACAAAGGAAAACAAAATAGAAAGGACAGAAGTTGAAAACTGTTGATATTATACCATGGCAGTGTGCTGAGGCATGCGTATCATATATGTGAAATGTATATATTCAATTGATCCTAGCACCCAAGCCCATCTTTGAATGTTAAGACAAGGTTGATGAATATTATAATCTGTTTTTATTTTCAGATTGAAAATCTACAAGAGCAACTTAGGGACAAAGACAAACAACTAACTAATCTAAAAGACAGAGTGAAGTCATTACAGACGGATTCTAGTAACACAGACACAGCACTAGCAACCTTAGAAGAAGCTCTGTCAGAAAAGGTAATGTTTTCTCATGGAACAGGATTATGTGCTGCTCTTGTGGGTGAAGCCTGTCTGGAAAATGTCTTTTTAAATTGGTCTGGCACCTGTAACAGCCTATGGGCCTTGTCAGGAATGCAGGTGGCTCTGTTCTGGTAGGATGAACAAGGAGTGATTCCCGGCTGATGAACTGAAACAGGACTCTGAGGTAAAGAAGGATGCCCTTTTAAATGGGGACACAGTAAATGGCCCAGGATGTGGGAAGATTTTCCCTTAGTCAATGGGATGAGCAGTTGTTCCCTGAATGAACTGAAAGGCATGGACTCCTGACTTAAAGAAGGTAAAGTTTTCGGTATTTTTATGGCTTTGTGATCTTGATTATCCTGTTCTTTTGTCTGTTAAGAGCCAACAGTGAGTGACTGCACCGTTACCTTGACTTGCCGTTAGCACTATTGGTTTCCTGCGTGTAATTTATAAGAGAAAGTGTTTTTCATAAAGACGCGGAGAATTATTTTTTTTCTTTAAAAACTATATGCCTTTAATTTGAAAATACCTATCAGAAGGAATAAAACTGGACTGTTTGAATTGGTGGCAGCATTCCTACCAGTTTCACTGAGGTCAGAGTTGTTGTTCCAGTTAACTTTGAATACAAAGTAATCCATGTGAGTTTATATGCCAAAAAAAATCATACAAGTATCCACTTTTGCAGCTCACTGATCTTCATATATATCATCTAAATGTGCACAGGTGAGTGCAACTAATTAAACTGTTACGTGCCATTCTGCAGCGTGCAATCCTAGGAAGGTATTTATGATGGCATATGGCTTTAAAATGCCACTGTGGTGTTGGCACTAACACCTAAATTGCTAATGTTAGATTTTTAATTTTTTGGTATGTTTAATCATCTTACTAACATTTGCTTGGTTAGCAGCAGTGGAAGGTGGCATTACTGTTACTTCTGTGGCTTCGTATGGATAAGCTTAGGCTATTTATGCAGTAGCGAACGTACACACATTTTGTTAATTGTTCACTGCTAGTCGGGACACAACTGCTCACCAATCTCACAGCATGTTATTAAAAATGACACAAAGTATTTTTAACCTGTCTTTTCTCCTTGTAAACAGTCTTTTCTGGATTAGTCTACGTTGTCACTTTCCTAAAATGCCCATGGAGATAGCTGAGTGTTTAAAGCAGTCCTTTAGCTATCGTCCTACTGTTGTCAATGTAGGAAGCAGCGTGAGCGTCACAGCGCAAACTTGCCGGTTCTCTTGTGCAACTGAGCATGAAGTAGATTGGCAAAAGCCAAAGAAATCTTGTATCCCACTTTCTGCCTCAGCCATATCTGCAGCGCTCATGAGAAATAGCACCTATGCAATACCTCTCTTAGCTGCAGTGATTTGCTAAGTTGCAATCGGACTTGAGTTGTAATGTATTTCTCTGCTGAAAATATTAAATTTATGACAGTTTGCCAGGGTTTGTAGTAGGAACAGCGAGGGTGGAGGTGTGGAATAGAACATGTATAGTTGTCCTCTCACTGCCAGAAATAGAAAAGGTTAACAAGTACTGAGTTAAAACCTAACCCAAATTAATGAGTAGCAATTAGTTGTTTTCAAGTCATTTCGTACCAGCACCATTCAATCTGTTGAAGTAAATTAAAACTAATAAATAAGTGTAAATTTTTAAAATAATTATGAAGTCTTCTATGTATCTGAAAATAAAATATTCTATTGTTCTCAGACATACAAATTGTAAATTTTACTAACCTCAGGATGCATTATTTCTGAATATCATAGTGACGATTTGTCCCAGGTTTTGTTTAAAAATTGTGCTGTAGAATTTCTTTGTGTATATGACAACTTGAAATGTGACAACACTAGAGACCTTGAGGGCATGGAAATTTTGTGTCAAGCTTAATTTGATTGCTGCAATGAAGGTTCAAAGTCCGATAAATGATTCTAGTTTTAATGTTTTGGAAAAGTTAGATAAACTTAGATCCTTCTCTGAAATGTATTTTTGCAATTCATGTCTACTTCATTTGGAATTGCATGGATATATATGAAGAGACATTTTTAAAAAAAAAGAAAGTCAGCGTGATTAGTGGTTTTTCCAAGTGGAATTGATTAGAACTCACATGGGGGACCTAAGGTTGAATTCTGCACAAAGTGATCACTTTGCTTCTGTACAGTGAGCTGAGAATGGCATCTTTCCTGCAGTGTTTGCAGGCTACTGAGAGGCACATATACAGTGAATAATGTCAGATGTTTTCCTCTACCACAGAGATTTCTGGCCTTGTGCAGCTGGTGCACACAATGGTATCTTGTGTACGCCAATGCTGTTGAGAAGTGGCATGAAACTGAGTTGTGCCATGGTGTCTGGTGACTGTTTCAATCACTTATGGCGAGATTGTTACTTACAAAAGTTAGGTGGCAGTATATAAAGAGAAGAACTCTATATGTAAGTGATATGCTTATCGTTCTATATTGCTTCAGAAACACTATTTCGTTAACCTAAGGAAAAGATACACAGAATTATTAAATAATAGCCTTTTTCTACAAACAAGCTTTCTAACAGTGAGTGTCAATTATTTTGACATGCCCAAATCATTATACAAATTAGTGTCGGTGTTAGAATAGGAACATACGGGTTGAATTTTTAAAGAAATTTTTGTTTGAATTTGTGTTATTTTCCTGTGACTCTCTTTCTGCATTTTGAGATCTGTAAGCTTAATTAAATTGTTAATGAAATCACTAATATTTGCCCGGTTTCTGGAAAGATACATAATAGTGTAGCTCCTACACAGTTATTTGATTTACGGTAGCTGGCAGTCTAGGTAGCAATATTGAAGGTAAACTTTAAAACCTAGAATATCAGTTCTAAGAGAATTAAAATATTGCCTTGTCCTTTAAGTTCATTTGCTAAATTTGCTTATGAGAGAACCATGTTATAAAAAATCAACTTCATGATGATTCTGATGGAAATACTCCAAGGGCATCATGGGAAGCTCTTTTAAATAGAAATTAAATTTTTTTTATACCAATTTGGTTAACCACACTTCACTAAAATTGAATTTAATTGTTTTTCTTAGTTTCTGTGAGAAGAAAGAAGTACTAAAACATGGTCATATGATATGAATGAATTATGAAGCTATTTTTAAAGCGTATAACTCAAATGTTTGAGCATTTATGTTTTCCCTGCACTGGTTATGAAAATACTCAAATTGAGATTTTGGCTCTGAATTAGAAAATATGGCTTCTTAATCTTAATGAAAATAGATTTTTCCACTTATCTGTCTCTGATTTTCTTTTTGTTTCATATTTAGCAATTAGGTAGCTTGGTAGCACTAAATAAGAAATTGCTGTTGGCATCATAAGACAGGATCAAAATTTACTGATATTGAATCCTTTTAATATTTGTAATTTTTCAGCAACATTGGTGATATAATTTGTTCTCTTGTCAGGAATCAGAAATGAATCAGCACAACTTCAGTCACTTTTGAGTGCATTTAAACTGAAAAAAGTATTCATTCAATTGGGAGCCCCTCCTAAGCCATGAAAATCTTTAACAACAGTAAAGGTTACATTGCAATAAAAAAATAAATTCACTCTTATTAAAAATCCCAAAAGCTTGAAAACAAGGGTATGCAAAACTGCTATCAGCTTTCTTGATGTTTTAACAAGAAACTTTTCAAAGAATATCTCAGCTCTTGGACTGGCCCAAAGCAGCTCAAGAGGTTGCTTTCATGAAGCTGATATTTATAAAGTTGGTCCTACTGTAGCAGCATACAGCAGATAAGCAATTGAGTATGTCTGATAATAGAGCTATATGCTGTGGCAATTCAGTTCCTGCTTCTGTGATAAAGTGCAGATAGATTAGACCTGTGAGGTCCTAGATTAGTGCGTAAGGAAAGCTCGCCAATGCAAATAAGACCTAAACAAGAACACATTGTTGGGATTTCTGCAAGTTAGCTGTTAATCAGGTAAAACACGGTATATTAGGGCCTTTTAAGACATTTTTGACATTTAACCTTATGCAGCTGACAGATAAATTAGTCGTCTTTTGTGATTGACTGAGAAAAAATTTATACTGCTCATTAATAAGATGAAATAATATTTAATTTGTTATAGAAGGAAAAATTAATTTAGGTAAATAAATCGTCAAGAAGGAACCGGTGTAAAACTAAGTTTGAATATAACTAGGTGGATTCTGACTGATTATTAAACTATTCCACTTAGTGGAGACTGGCATTTTAATGTTAATATTCAAGGGATTAAGAGTTTGTATTATTTGTTACTAGGAATAAGCTTGAAGTTAGTATCCCGTATCATCCTTTTCTTGCATAATCTATATAGTAAAAGCCAGCTACTAGTAAGATTAAAAGAAAAAAAAAACCCACAACTAGTACATTTGGTGGTTTGTCATTTGTGTAATACTCAACAACACTGCTGCTGAAGGTCCTTCATTCTGTAGGAATGCGTTTCCACCTGACACCCTGCCAGATGTGAGGCCAAGGGAGATTTTGCCATTGGGGGGAAGGAAGCCAAGAGTCATGTACCTCTGCAGTTCCTGGGGTCTCAGTGCACACGCAGGTGCTGCTGTCTTGGGAACAGGTTTAATTACACATAGCCTGCTACCTTTAGTTCTGGCCATATCTTTTTTCACTGAATGCAAAGTGGAATGTAGTATGTCATCAATGTGTATTTCTTTCTGAAATAAGTAGGAAAATGAGTTTTATATCAGTAGTCAACGCTGTTTTCTGTGAAGATTCTTACAGTAATGCTAATGTGGTGATATGTGTGTTCAGTAAGCTAGATGTGAAAGGGAGTCCCAGATGTCAGGGGAATGCTAGATGCAGAGCACAAGTAGCGCTATGAACTTCCAGCCCTTTGAAATGGTTTTCCTTAGGAACTGAGTAGCAAATAACAATAGTAATATTCTTATTCAAAATTATTCAATATAGTGCTGATTGATCCAATGTCTAAAAGATTCAAAATACATTTATTTACAAACTTAATTATAACTACTTATTTGGTAAAGATCCTTGATTGTTTAAAATATTCTAATAATATTTAACATTAACTTTACTAATACAAATAATTACATTACAAAATACTCCATGTGATACGTTTTTAAAAATTTTAACTGTTGGTGAAACAAATTATTACAGCTGAAAGCCAATATTATATAACTGAAAGGGAAAACCATGAATCTGTCAGAGGAACATAAATGTTTGAAGTGGCTCTATAAGAAATATGTTTGGAATAGATTGTATTTTGCACTTAGGCCCAGTTTCACATCCAATAATAGGCTAGTTATATAGCTAGCATGTATGAAGATTAATACCCCGCATCTGCTTTCGATACTTGATCTTAATATCTCATGTTACATAATAAAACATGTTGCATCATAGCTTGTGTTTGCTATATAAACTTAATACAAAATCTAAGTTAGTTTTAAAATATTTAAAATAAAGAAATATAAAAATTGATCTAAATTAAAATTCTAATATGCTTAATTGCGCTTTACACTGGGGTCTGCAATTAGCTCTCTAATACGCAACCATAAACATTAGAGATATTCCAAATGAGATCAATATTAGAAACTGAACTTTTCTGTTTTTTGAATTGGCATTTAAATATTTTCAGGGAAATGTGTAATCCATGAAAGTCAAATTGATTAAAATGGAGCCAAGTTTTAACTCAGAAATTTAAAATAATAAAATATTTCTTCATCCAGAAACTGATTATCAGTTTTAAACTGTATATATGCAGATAATATGCAAATGATAGGAGAGTGAATAAATGGGAGATCTTCAAAACATGCTTAGTGAAAGACAGATATATAGGAGCTGAAAATACAAGGGGACACTTAGCGAAAACTTCCCAGTCTTCTGAAAACACTATGGGTAGCTTCATTGATCTGGTAACTAGTTCCTTTGATGTACTGCATGAAAGGAGGAGCAGACAACAAGCAGAGGCAATGGACCCTTGTCAGCAAAGTTGCTGATGTGGTCAGTATTGCGAAGAGATGAAATGTGAAAATGGGGGCACAGAAACTGAGCAGAAGAGAAGCAGCCAGAGTTTGAAGTACAGAATCTAGAAAATGTCTCTGCCTATTCCACAGAACCAATGAAACTGGAAAAGACCTCTGGAGATTATTTAGTCCAAACAAGCTGCTCAAAGAAGGGTCGGCTAGAACAATTTGCTCAGGATCTTGTCCAGCTGGGTGTTGAATATCTCCAAGGTTGGAGACTGCTGGGGTGAAAATCACAGCCTTGAATTTAGGCTCTTTTTTATACATGTAAGTGTTGACAGTTGGCTTTTACAAAATATGCCTTGAGCTTTAAAAAGCACAGAAGCAATCTTCAGAAGATTGTCTAGGGCTTGGAGAAACATCATACCCAGTGTGTAGAGAAAATGAATGAATAATCAGGATTGTTTGATCAATATATGCTTTTTAAAAAGTGCTGTTACTATTTAAGTGAACTTTGATAATGAACTAATTTTTTTCTTTCATTATAATGACTAAGTTTATTACAAATCAGAATGGGATATACAGCTGGTGAAATGTTGCTTTCATTGTAATGTTTGAGATATAATAACCACAGCTGAGAGTATATTGATATAAGCAAAGGTAAACTTTATGTAAATGTGTAGTGTGTGTGTATATGTGTGTGTGTGTGTGTATGTATCTCTGTATCTCCAGTGTGTGTGTGTATATGGCAGTATAAGGAATCATGGACAGAGGGAATTAGCACAAGATTTGTCTCTCTTTCCAATAATATTACACTTCCGTCAGTATTGCCCAGTTCTATAGAAATAGTATTTTAACTATTGATCCCACTGTTAAAATCCTTCTTGGAGATTTCAGGTGTAAGTACAAAAGGTCTTGATTAGGATCTGTGAACAAGCTGGTGGTTCTACCTGAGCCACGCACTGACAGTGTAGGACTTCATCACTCAGCATGTAGTTTTGTCCCGCATTGGTTTAACTTTCCTAAATGATGTTGCTTCTACTGCCCTCTTGACTACCACTTCCAAAATGATACTAGTAGTTCACTTGATACTCTGCTTAAATTGACCTATTCCCAATTAAAATGCAACTCAAGTGGTTATTTTATTTTACCCTAAATCTTGTTCTCTGTTTAGTATTTGTACTCTTCAAGTATTGGTGGAAAGTGATTTTGAAGAATGTAATCAAAGCTTAACAAAACTGATTTTGCTTTTTATTTTTCACCCTTTGAATTTATCACCCAATCCTTGACTGATGATTTTCAGCAATCCATATAATAGTAACTGGAAGTCAGCAAAATATTTTAAAAAGTGATTGAGTTTTAAATTCATGTAAGGTTACTGGTTAATTAAATGGAGAAAAATTTTCCTTTGGATATCATCAAGGTACTTTTTCCGTGTCTTGGACAACTCCTTTTTTTTTTCTCTCAAAATATAATACTTGTAAACTGTAAATTACTGATAGTTAGCAAGTGATTGATTTCTAGTTAGATTTGGAACCTTTAAAACTTCTTGCAACCACTATAGAGGATACTAGCATTGAAGAAACCACAACCAAATTCAAGCTGAGTAAACCTATCCTGGCCTCTCTGTTTTTAACTTTTATTCAAGACTTCAATCACTTCTGAATACAGGAAATACGTTACTGAGATGAATAACTTCTCAAATCTATCACAAGACTAAACATACTCCTATCCGTATAGATATTTAGTGAAGTTTCTCTAGTACATTACTCTTAGCAAGTATTTAAAACTTTGATTTGATGCTTTCAAAATCAGGGGAAATCTTGCACTGACTTTAATACCATTAACTCAATCATCCTGTACTTCTGAAGGTTTATTTTTTTTCTAAGTGCTACTTAATGTAAAGAAATTTTATTCTCTTTTTAAAATGATACCCAACTTCTCCATTTTGCGTTTTTTTCTCTTGTTAGGAAAGAATAATAGAGCGCTTGAAGGAGCAAAGGGAGCGAGATGACAGAGAAAGACTTGAAGAAATTGAATCTTATAAGAAAGAAAACAAAGACCTGAAGGAGAAAGTTAATGCTTTACAAGCCGAACTGACAGAAAAAGAGGTCAGTCTTTTCAGTAAAATCTATGTTCTATCTACATCATTATGATGAAAGTAAGTGCATTAGGGTTGCTCTTGAATCATTTTAATTCTGCCACTTCAGTGGTCAGCTTCTGAACTGCTATTTTCTTAAGCATTGTTCATAGTCCTCACTTTTGTACATGAAACATTGCTTCAGTTGTGGTATAGTTATGTGTCATTATCTCTACTTTTTCTTTGACATAAACCCTCTGTTGGCCCAAATATTCTATTGTTGCTCCTGTTTTCATTTGTCGGTTAGAGCAATAGACTTCAAAGTAACTGTACCTCCAGAATATAATGTCAGCTCATCTATTATGAATGTTTCTGTGTTTCACTGCATGCCTGCTCCTGTGGTCCCGATTGGTTGTATTCTCAAAATGGTGTCTTTTGCTATCAGTTCTTATCTTTGTGTCAACTCTTTGGGGAAGGGGAGGGGGAACAGGATCCAAGTGATGACTAAGTTGGCAATAAGTTAGTGTCCTGGTGACTAGGAATTAACTTTTTACTCTTGGTCATTTTTCAGTCTAGTTTAATCGATCTCAAAGAACATGCATCTTCATTGGCATCAGCAGGGCTGAAAAGAGACTCCAAACTTAAGTCTTTAGAAATAGCCATAGAACAAAAGAAAGAAGAGTGTAGTAAGTTGGAAGCACAGTTGAAAAAGGTAAGTTCCATCTTAAAACAAACAACAACAATCAGAAAAACAAAATAAACATCCCACACCCTCATTTTGAAAAGATGAACTTATTTACTCTTCTGGAGTAAATCTAAAAGCTACCCATCTTATGCTGTTTGCTGATGCTTGCATCAATACTGCTAAATTTTTCTTAAGAGGCTTGTACTGAAGGCTCACTAGTGAGCCTGAGAAGTTATCTTGAATTACTTGTATGAGGGAATTTGGAGAAGCTGCTACAAATAGATGAACTGGGAGCAGGACATTGGAGGGAAAGTAGAAGGGCAGAAAGGAATTATCAAACCAGCTATTTTTCTGTACATGAATTTATACTGCTATTTGAAGTAGACTGAAATGTTTGTAGCATGGGAAAAAATTAAAGGCTTTTCCAAGAAATGGTGTACTGCCTAATCAAAAAAATTCTGTTTCCAAAATGGAAACTCTAGCTAGGTTTGATTTTGGCATTTTTTTACTTTGTTGGTGAACACATTTGTGATAAATAAGCAAAATAATGCATAGTTTATCTCGGCTAGAAATTCAGTATTTCTATTCAGCAAGTAGTGGAAGCAAGCATTTAAAGTAAAACATACAAATCCTGTATTTTATAACATGGTTTTATTTAAATTAATGCATTAAAATAATTTTTGCTTAAATGGTTTACAAGTTTGTTGATGCCTTTTCTACCATACGTTGTTTCTTTGACTTTTTTCTGTGTCATTTGGTAATGTCTGCTCTCATTGTTCAAACACAAGTCTCATTACATATTTGATGGGTTTAGGCATTGTGTTTGCCTTCTGCAATTCATGAGTAAGTGTCTGTCAAATGTTATTTTTTTGTATTGATACCTAATGTTTCATTTTCTAGAAAAGAATATTTATTTGTTCCATGAGTGTTACCACTATTAGGATAATATTCTGACACTCTTTTTACCCAAGTTGAGTAGTATCCTGCTCTGTGTTTAAGCAGGGTCTCAGTAGCCTTACCTGTGAAGAAGGTATTGCAAAGTATAAAGGATATCAGAATGTAAACCTTATACTTCTATTATTTTTTAATTCAGAACAAATATGTGCGATTAGGTGCCTGTGTTAGATGTTTAGTCTAGAGGAAGGAAGGGAATATTTTTCAATAAATACATACAAAATCTTTTAATAGAAACACAACTACTTTAAATGTTTGATAGCTTATAAATGCTATATGTGACAGAATGAAAATATCCAAACCAGCTATTTCTCTGGAAGCCCTTTATTTTGTTTTCTTTTGTTAAAAAATGCATTTGTTTACTTTGCGCTTCACTACAAAATATACTTCATTACAATCTGAAATATCTTATTTTCATTTTAAAAAAAAGTTACGCCCCCAACCCACAGATCACTTAAAAAAAAAAAAAAAATCCTCTAGAAGGACTTGAAATCCTAAGTCAATCTTTTATGACTGTACATATAAACACATCATCCAGTCATGGAAAAATAAGCACTTATAAAAGTCAGAGAGTGTCTGGGACGTCTTTCTTAGAAAAAGGGAGTATGTTCCCTGTGTATAAATACAAAGGATTATTAAATGAAATTTGAAAACATAATACTTTTATTATATCATAAATACAGCATAAAGCCCCAATGGAAATTCCCCCAACATTTGTAGGAGCCCAGGTATTTCCACAATAAAATGTAGTTACAGCCTTCTTTGTGGGCATGTTTGGTTGAACGGAAACCGTGACTGTTAATGATAGTAGACTCCAAACAGTAATTTTCAATTCACATTTTCTCTAATAAAATACTTTATGTTCAAACCTGTAAATATCCTGTGTTAAAAGTAATTGGTCCCCAGAAATCTACCTTTGCCATGTTTTCACTTCTTAGGAAACTGACTGAAACAGAAATCAGGGTTATTCTTGTACATGTCTATGTTAGAGTAGGAGGGAACATCAACACAGTTTGGAGTAAATTAACCTGCGTGTCCCATAAGTGTGCTTATGTATGAACATTAACCACTAAGGAAGCTAGAGGGAACAGGCAGAGTTTTTATATCTCTTTTGAAAAAGTGACTCCAAAGGCCATCTGTTATTTTGAGAAATTTGAAAGTAATTTCCGCTTTACTCCTCTCTAAAATATCAGAAAGAAGACACTTTTCATTACGGTATTGTAAAATCATCGTAGTTTAATGTTAATTTATATGTTTCAACAAACTATACTAATAAATATGAAGATAGTGTTATGTGCACATTTGGTAGGAGTTAGTTTTCCTTGAGCACTAATGGTAGTAAATACTATGCCTGAAACAAAACATGTACAAGGGGCCAGTCCAAACAAAATCTGTATATTATAAAAAAAAAAAATATTTAAAGTTTCTCTTCCCTTGTTTCCTCTCCTTCCTGTTTTTGGAGACAATAAGATTCCTTTATTGATAATAAAGATGTTTTTGATTGGGTCTGAGTAGATCCAAATATTTTTCTGTATCACATAACTGGATTGTTTGCATTTCAGCAGGAGAAGACATGCTGATTCTAAAACCACTGGTTTAATTTCATAGAGTAGACACATTGCAAAAACTAATAAGTAGGATATTCATAATTATTCATGTGACTGTGCTATATTTTGGTACACAAAATAATGTTTAAAACCATAGACATGCTTATTAAACCTTTTGTGACAAAGCTTACAGATTGAAATTCATAAAATTGAAAAAAAAAATAATCTTAAACCCCAGAAGAATGCTCAATGATTTTTTTTGCCAAAATTCCACAGACTTTTTGTTGACTTACTTTGTATTGCTACTAGTGAAAGAACAGCGGGAGTTACCTAATAGGTTGCGAAGTGTTCTCTCTCTCTCTATATATATATATGTGCGTGTATATATATAATCTTATTATCCACTGTAGAATTTCCTCCTTTTGTTGTTTTTCATTCTTAAATTTACTTGCTTACTGACATATTTGCAGTTGCTAAAGTACTTTTTGCCAAGCTGTACTGTTCGAAAGTCATTCTGCATAGAAAATTCAGTCTTGTGTTAAACAAAAGTAATAAATTTAATGATACAATTTAATTAAACTTTTATTATTACCATCTTTGAAGCTTTGGTGATAAATTGCAGCCTCAGCCAAAAGCACTTCTCGTGATTCATTGCTTGGGACTAGCACTTAATGTATCATCAAAAGTGGACACCTTTCTTTATTTCATGGGTTATTTAACTTGAGAAAGGGAAAGTAACACAAACCTTAAATTCCTTACTCTAGCTATTCTTTTTTAGGAGCCAAAGTCAACATTTATATTTCCTCTGTGCCTCTCACTTTCACCAAGGAATGTTTAGAATCTTAAATTTCTACTTTTTTTATGACAAGTTCTTCTGTGCAAATGCACTGGTTTTGTTGAGCTAATGCTGTTTTCCTGGATCTTTCCTTCTTTTCCTGTCTGTGCTTCACTCCCTTCCAACTTTGCAATGTAGCAAGCTGAACAGTTGTTCAATCAGATGTACAATCCAGTAAGTTCTTTTTTAAAATGCCCGCTGTAACATATGAAAGCATGAGGATCCGTTACTTTACTGTGTTGTGCTCTTCCTCTGTGAAGCTTTGCAGATTACTTCTGATGCTCACTATGCTATATTCATTATATCTAAGTAAATCAACTTTGTGGACTTCAAGACCTTTTTAAGAATATGAAATGTATTGAATAGGTACATACAATGTTTCAGAGAAACAAACATCCTAGCCTTTAGGTCCTCAACTTCTCCATTAGAAAAAGCATGCAGATGATTTTGATTTTTTTTTTTCTTTGCTTTTTACTTCCTCCTTCTGCAGTACTTTATTTGATCCTTCAAACTTAAATAACTTCTAATTTATTCAGCTGAAGTGACTGAGTTAATTAGGTTTTACTCCTATGCTGACTGTATATAGGCTTTTATATATGTTAAGAATTGTATTTAATCGAAGAAAGTGCTGAAATCTACAATGATGAATGCTGAAGGGCAGTATTTGGAAAAGCCAAACAGTATTACTTTGTCTGCTTTAATTGCACAGTATCTACCCTTTTGACTTGACTGTGTTCTTTTTTTCAATTTGAGGAAGAGCAGTAACAAACATTTTCTCCATAGAGAAGAATGTTCATTTTTTCTTTTTTTTTTTGGCTGAGACTGTTACATTTAAAGTGCTGTGAGCATCACAGGACAGAAAAAATGATGTAACTGTAATAGCAATTTACAAGCTATAGTTTACATAGTAATCATAGTTGGAATTACCATGTCATTGGGATAGTATATATAGAACAACTGTTTTTGTAGCTGAAGTAATGTGATACTCTGCATTAGAGAAGGTATTGCCTTCACTGAAGTCAGTGGGAATTTTGCCATTAATGTCAGTGGACCAGGAATCCAGCTTTGGAGTCTGTTACTGCTAAGTTTTGTAGCTTCTAACCATGTAATGGATATATCATGACTTATGCATGGGGAAAGAGAGTCCCACAGAATGTGCTGTATATACTTTTAAAGTTATTGGTTAACTGTTTTTAGAATCCAAATTGATTGTAGGTAGCCTAAGACCTGATATTATCACTTCTACTATCCAGCACACCGCTGGTCACAGAGCTTTTTCCTTTGATGGGTAAACTCCTTTTTTCTGTACCATCTTTAGTCACCTTCGTGTTTCTGTTCATATCATTTGCACTCCTACTGTGCATGTAGTTTCAGACTAGAGTCTTTTCTTTGTGTTAGCTTTTATCTTGATTTTCGTAAATGCTTTCCAGTCATTATTTCAATATTAGTTATTCTGCTGTATGGAATTTGTTTGTTACTTCCTAGTCTCTTTGTGTGTGGTATTCTGAAGTCAGTCTTTTTTTTTTTTTTAAATTTTATTTTATCTGCGTTTATGTGCTTGATTTTCAAAAGGACAGCCTGTCGCCAGTTCCAAAATAATGGATGCAAGAATCTTTTCCTTTGGCACCAGACAGCAATTGTAGTATATCCATGAGACAAGTTTTCTTAAATAAACTTTTCTTGCTCATCTTCTTTCTTCTCTTAGGTTTATACACATCTACTTTTAAAACCTTTCTCCCCCAAAACCACCTAAGGTTTTGAAATGGAGTTGTGATTTGATTGAAGTCAATGGCAACATGTTGTTTGAATTCTACAAGGCCAAGATTTCACCTTTGTTCTTTGAGATGACATAATAGCAGTTACCTAAAACAGTTTTTTTTGCACTGCAAATCCTTATGATATTGAATAGAATGTTTCCTCGTCCTTTTTTTGTTTGTTTGTTTGAGAATAGTAGTATTATAAAAAAAAAACAGATGGAAATCTAATCTTAAAACACTGAAGTTTTAATGCTCTTCTGTTTATATGTGTTGGAGAAATAACGGTCAATCTCTGAGTTAGATCTCTTTTAGCCCGTACAGGAATATAGCGCTTTTTTTTAGTGGTGGAATGTTTTTTCTACTATGTCACACAAGTATCGATTCCAAGACTTTCATTTATTGCCGAATCTAATGTTTCTAAAATACAGCAATGGATAGGAGTATTTTATTCTTATACACATTTGGGTACCAAAGCGGAGATTATACAGAAGGATTGCAAATCCTATAGTAAATGTTTTCACAAGGTATTCACCTATGTGAATATGGTGTGAGCAGAACCAGACACACGTTTCTTCACGTGTGTCTTGAAAGGTGAACCTTTTGAAATATCCAGTGAATTCTTGTGCAAAATTGATTATAAGAAGTTACATGATTTGTTTTGTCCTGTAATGAAAATATAATGATGTACTTCTTTTGGAGTTCTGGTGAACCTTTTTCTGAATAGTAAAGACTTAACTTTCCAAATGCTTCATGAGGAATGTCAGATTAAAATTTACAGTACTTGCAGAATCCACTCTAAATTGCTTAGAGCAGTCCCTGAAGTTAAATAAAAACCCCTTGAATTTTAAGGAGACTACAAAAAAAATTAAGGTGACAATTATTTTTTTTAGTTTATTGCTGAAAGTAGTAAAATTTGAAGGATCTTACAAAGTAATTTCTTGCATGTAAATTCCGCTGTTCCATTTTTTTTTGTCAAGTACTTGGTTGATTTCTGTGTATGTTTGTGTCTGAAGCTTTAAAATTGAAATACTGTATTGATCCATCCATTTCTGCTATGCAGAATAATGCATGAATGATTGTACCATAAAATTTTAATAGATAAATAATGCGTGTTGCATGTCTGTGCCACACTTTTATGGTGTTTCTGTAGGAAATTTGTAGTTTACATAAGGAATTGTTACTTCTAAAGTATTTGTAGGACTTATTAACCAAATATCAGAACAGATACATAATTGCTGTACGAATTAATGAAATTCTAATAGTAGTATCATGCAGTTTTTGTTGAATTGTAAAAATAACATACAACAAACTCACAACACATCATAAACCAAGTGTGCTAGTTTGAAACTGGCCTGATCTGCAGACACAAGTATTATCATTTACAGACACAGATTAAGCGATCAATTACTTTGCTGCTGAAAGGTATGCATGAACCAGTCACACTTACCCATGAAAGCCCCGTATAACCACAAAATGTGTTCTCACAGTTTATCCCCAAGAAGACAGAGAATTTAGAGGGGAAAAAGGGGAGCAGAAAAGAAAAAAACAGTAGATAAGAGGACAGCAGTAATAAGTAGAGACTTTCCGATTCATCTGATAACCATGCAGCTTCTGATTAGAAGGGATCCAAGCCTGTCTCCCATAGCCTGCAAAGAAATCTGCCCTGTCCAAGTGGGAGCAGGGTCAATATCAGCTGAGCTGCCTTTCATCTCCTTTGGGCCTACTGTTTGACCTCAAAAGTCAAGTTCCATCTGTCAACAAATCACCTCTGATCTGTATGTAACAATAATAATAAAAAAAAGTGCCTAGTTCAAATCCAAACACATCTTTCAAAGCCATAAAATATAATGGAGCTCTTATAAGTAATTCTATGCCTTTGTCCTGGGAATGTCAGATGGATTGTGTTTTGCTCTCGTGTAGTATCAGGAGCTTTGTTTACAACATGAGGATTCCCTTCAAGGAACTTACTGCAAGTTATAGTACCACCTGCAGAAAGCTCTTTTTAAAAAATGTTTTATGTTCTTTCTCTCCCTTTTTAACTGACTTTCCTCCTCCTTTAAGGCAATGCCGTTGCAGAAATCCGATTCCTGCCAATAGTCCAAAAATATGCTATGTGCTTATAAAAGTAGAGGCAAGCAACTTGATTTATTATGTGGCATTATGGATAACTGTGCTGCACCTCAAAACCCTGTATAGGTCAGATACTTAATCATATTAGATTTAGTCATATCTTATAGGTTCCACTTCCTGTGGAGAACCATAGGGAAATACAATTAACAAGTTCATGCTACGGAGTTTTCAAAAAATACATCCCACAAATATGGAATGGGATTAGTACTACAGAAAGCACAAGAACTGAAAATGCTTTTGTGATGTAACGTTCATTTCCTTAGCACGTTATTGAGCAGGGATTCTAGGACTAAATTGAAGAATATAATTTCTATCTTTTATTTCAGGTGGTGTTTTAGTTATGAGATGTGCAGCAGATAATTTGTTCAGTAGATTTCTGAGCTGCTGTGTGACAGGGATATTCTATGCTAGTTGAACATTTTGCACCTTTGCATTGGTGACACTATCAGGTTCTTGCTCAGTTACGGATTTTCATCATAGATGGTCCAATGTGGCAATGAAAAGAAAAAAAAAAAACCCCAACAAACAAACACCCAACACCCCCCCCAACCAAAAAATCCATCTCTTCTGCATTGTTACTTGTCCTGGGTTAAAACTAGAGTAGAGGTGCATGGTGGGGGGAAAATTGGGCTAAAGCTGAGAATTCTTCTCAGTAAAGTAAGGCAAAGACTGGTTAGAAGCAGGAAGGTGGGTATTCTGTTTTGCCTGTTTATGAAACAATGAAAGTGAGGCTGGTAAATGAGTGATTTACATACTGAAATAAGCAAAAGGGAAAGAAAGATGATGGAGAGGAATCTCAGAATGGTAGCCTCTAGAGGGGAACAGTGAAATTTTGGTTTTACCCTTAGGAGAGGAGGAGAAATCTGAATAGTGATAAGGAACAACATGCCTTTGTTTCGCTTTATTGGTATCTTAAAGGTGGGAGTTGGGCTGTTGATCCCCCCCTCCTTTTATAACAGATAAAACTGTCTAATTTCTTAATCGAGCTAATGGAAAATTTAAGTGGTTTGCAACTGGAATTTGGTACACAGTCTCATGTAATTGGCCCTGAGTCTGAATATCACATTTACTTCAACAAACTACACAGCTAGCTGAAAGTAAATCTCTTGACGTAATTAACACCCAGTATAATATGTCAAAGTTTATTATTAAAGCAGGAAGATTTATGAGTATGAAAAGGAATCTGTTGCTAGCATCTTACCCAAACAAATCTTGAGTAAAATCAAGATACTAGTCAGATGTTACCTTGTACTGAGGTCAGTGTTAGGAAAGTCCTGTATCTGCATAGAATTCAGAGCTGGAGCATATATTACTGTCCAAAATAGAGAATTTGAAGCGCAAGACCAGTAAGCTTAGTAGTCTTCTCATGTCATTCCCTTGGCTTATTTTGGTGACCAAATATTTCTTCTGAATAAAAATTCTGCAGTGGGAAAAATAACAGTTTAAATCTACTATCTTTTTTTCTTATTATCCTCATGCTTAAATGATATGTTACACGCAAACCCCCTAAGTTTCTTCCATAGTAATTTCATTTTTTTTTAATTGTGGTATTCATACTAAACCTGGACTTGTTCTTTATTTATACAGAAAATTTTAACCATTGCAAAGAATATGAACCTTCTAGTATATCTAGTTTGTATCAATTCTTTCCAAAACACGCATGTTTTATTTTGATCTGCATTTCTTTCTTTGCTTGCTTGCATTGTCTATTCCCTGAAATTAAGAAGAGAAATAAGTCCACGTCTTTTCTGCGTAATAAGATAGTTGGAGGACCTTCAGTTCTAAATATCCTGAATTTCTGTAAAATTCCTGTATATTAAGAGAATGTTATCTGAATTTTCTATGTTTAATGTGCACTGCCTTAAACTACTTGTTTTTTCCTTGCCTGCTCTTTCAAGATGCCAATTAGGAATAATGGGAAGCAAGGGGTAGGCTAAGCATTGCAGTGCATTGTTGTTTCCATCTGTCTGTGATTATTCCAGCCAACAGTTTGAAGCACTTGATGCCAGATCATGCTCCCATCGAAGTTAATTGCACTTTTGCCATTAGGTTTGATGGGAGTAAGATTGGGCTCTGCACTGTTGTTGTATTCATTGCGTTCTTTCTTGTCTGTGAAACTGCCACCCATCCATGCATGTATTTGCCAGGTTTGTGCCTTTTTCACCAATGGGCTTGTTCTTCTGATGTTTCAGGTTAAGTATTAACAATAAGAGAAAAAGGATTATTGGGTAAAATGTCTGCTGAAAGCAATTGGTTTGTCTTTTAAAAATAGGAGTGCATAAAAACAATTTCTTCCTTTTAAATTCTTTGTATGAAACTGCATTTGAAACATCTGGTAATAGAGATGACAATATGTATATATGTATCTGTGTGACTGTATATATACACATGGACAAAATGTGTGGGTATATATGAGGAAGAGAGAGGATATGCATTATTAGGAAATTTCGTATATATTTGAAACACTTAAAACCTTAATGTGAGTTAAATGAATTACAAGGTGATTTTTTCACACACTTAAAAACACTCTTAAAATATGGTCACTCTAATGTGTAAAAAAACCTTAATAAATCCATCCCCCTTCAGGATGACAGCATTGGACTAGAATTTTAGACTATGAGGATACTTTCCTTCCTTTTTATAATGCTTCTGTAGAACATGCTGTCATCAGACAGAAATACCGATAATCCTTTTTAATGAAAATTTGAACTCCAAGACTGAAGAATCAAAGCTCTTAAAGCTATATAAATTATTGTCTTCCTTATTTTTTTTTTTAAATATTGATTCTGAAGGCTCATGAGGCTGAAGAGGAGGCACGGATGAATCCAGAATTTGCAGACAGAATGAAACAGCTTGACAAAGAAGCATCGTACTATAGAGAAGAATGTGGAAAAGCTCAGGCTGAGGTTGACAGACTTCTAGAAATACTCAAGGAAGTAGAGAATGAGAAGAATGACAAAGATAAGAAAATTGCTGAGTTAGAAAGGTAATCCTTGGTTGTTTTGGTTTTTGTTGGTTTTTTTTTTTTACATTGAGTGGCATTTTTATTTACTTGAGCTTCATTGCAGAGCAGAGAAATTAAGAGTAGAATATGTTTTCTAACAATATTTGTTATGTCTTGTAAAACTGAATCAGAAATGAAAGAAAAATAGCTCCCTGAGAATTGCGTCACCTGTCTGCTGACTTTGGAACAATATAAGGCTTCCACTTTTTTAGTAGTCTGCATAAAAGGAACACATATAGGAGAAGCCATAGGCACTTTACAGTGGCAACCACCCTCCCAGAAAACCTTGTGGGGAACAGCCCTGCTTTTCAATAACTGGTAAATCAAAACTGTCCCCACATGTATTTCTTCAGTGTGAACAGCATTACTGGTTCTCAGAGGTCCTGAAAAGTATTGGTAAGTATTTCTAGCAGTATCATAACTATTTAATAATAGTTGTAATTATTTCTCAGTGGTTCTGTAATCTTTGTCCACTTCAAATTAATATTTTCTGGCGTTGGCCAGGCAGCGTTGTCTTATATCCAGGAAGGTTGTACAGTCTTTCCTTAATGGAGACAGGTGGGTTTTGGGATCCATTTGTTTCACCCCTTTGTAATTGATTCTTGGAACCTTCTCTCATATGGTATGCTGCAATTTGTTTGAATGATAAGCAATTTCTGTGGATCTAATTTCTTTGTTCTCTTCCTGTGCTGAGTCACTCTTACGTAAATGAAAGAAGTAATTTTATGTTTTCAAATATTTAATATAATTATTTTCTAGTGATTAAACCAAAAGAAAAGTGCTTCATGGTTCCAAAAAAGAACTTTAAGGGATCTCATTGTTGTGATTATTGTCAAGGCATAGCACTGCTCTGTCCCATTAGAGAGAATTACCATGAAAGAGACGAGGATCTGCTGGAAATGTTGGTTATCTTAGGGGGAGGAAAACAGCCAGCTTGGAAAGGAAGATGTATAGAGCAGCTGCTGCTGCTGCTGACTTACTAACCATCACAGTTATCCATTGCCAAAACTTACTTTTCTCTGCAGACATTTGGCAAAGGTTTAATAATGATAATAGTGAATACTGTTATAGTCAAAGTGTCATGAGAAGTGAGACCTCCAACTTAAAGTGAAAAAAGAAGATTTGTACTCAAAATAGAACTGAGTGTTTTACACGAGGACAACCTTAATTAGCAGGGGGTTTGGACTAGATGGTCTTTTGAGGTCCCTTCCAACCTCTAATATTCTGTGATTCTCTGATTAGTTACCTCTCTCAGCACATCAGGAGGAGTTTAGAATAATCTAGTGTTTGCATTGGTTTCAAGGGGTAGATACCAGACGAAGCTAGTAATGAAGAATGGTCACTTTGTGCACCATGACTGAGAGTTGTGCCGAAATTCTCCAAGATCCTAAAGCAGCATTTTGGAAAAAGGTGACATGATTAGTGAATTTGTGTCGTAAAGAAAGTGCTGCCTGTTCCAGCCATCAGTGCATGTAGTGCACGGGCAATTACAGACCCAGACTTGTAACTGGTGTGACCGAGGAAACTGACTATATAGTTTTTACAGAAACAGTAACTGATGTTCTCATTAGGCTATCATGTGACACTAGACCCAACAGTAGGCACGCGAAACTTTTTCCAAGAGGATAATCTTAAGAGATTTATTAAGTACCATTCACCTAGGTGAATGGTTAAATATTAAAATGACAATTAAGATTAAAAGATGAACATGATGGTGTGAAGCTTGTGATCTAAAATTTTACTAAACGATAATTTGATTAAAATGTTTTATATTAAAAAAAGAGATAAAGAATGTATGTAAATCAGTAGATTTATCTGAATTAAATTGAGAATGATTGATTACAAAGACCCAAGGAACCAAGGAATGCAGTGATATTGCTATGGCCTTGTCAGCGTACAACCTCTTATTGTCTGAGAACCCTGTAATGGGTTATGTAATGGACAGAATTTTCTATTTTTGTACTTTTTCTTTTGAAAATTCAGTGCACTTTTATCAATGACATTTTGGGACACCGATTTCCAGTCTGTGGTTGTTGATGAGGGTGTTGATCCTGAACTAACTTTTCAGAAAATAATTTGGTACCACTGAGTAAGCACAGCCTTTGAACAGGATGTACTGTACTTTGTAGTCAAGCTTTGCTATGAGCCTTTCGGTGCTTTTGCAATGCTTGCAGTAAGATAGTTGTGGCATGGTATGTTGCAATTTTTGGGAATCACCATGCTCTAAAATTTGTTTATAAATTTTATTAGCTTTAATGCAGTTTCTCACTGGATTTAACTTAGGTACAGCTTTCAAGATTAATTCCAAATTCCTGTACACATGGTATGTGTAAGTTAATTATTGTAAACTGGGAAAAAAAAAATTATATAAAAATTGTCTGTTACTGATTTCATCAATAGAAGTTACTGTTTTTATTTGCTAATGGAGTCTTAAAGCTATTTTCCATCGTGTATAAGCACAGGCACAAATTCATTGATTGGCTAGCGATCTTTCAGCAATATAAATTTCTGATAGGGAAATATTTTTAAAGAGTGGATATCTAACCCTTCTTACTAATCAGGATCACCCTAGGTTTCTCTAAAATTTAATTTATTTTCTCTCCCTGTTTTTTATTTTCTAAAAACACTGGCCTAAAGATCTAAAACTGTATATAACTGTGCCACCTGTTGGTGTCCCTAGAGAGGGAACTTTGATGCTGAAATTCCCCTTTCTAGGGGGTTAGGTGGAGTGAAAATTGCTGTAACGTTTTATGAAGTGCTACTACTTTTTCTGTATGTAATGACTACTTGATTGGCTCATTATTGAAGGGAGAGGTGGAGCCAAAGCTCAGTTTACCCGCTTTATGGGAACAAAGCATCGTGAAAATGACTGCGACTTTAATAGAAACATATTTGAAAATGTTTTTTCCTTCTTGTCCCACTGTTTTATAATTCATATAATGTGTTTTAGGTTGCTATTTTATATCCTTGCTTTTTTCTCCTTTTTTTTTCTTGCTCAGAAACAGAGTATCTTCAACATTTCCCGAACTTCAGATGCAAAGGCTTCTCTGGGGTTTTGTAGGAAAATGAATGCTCTTTTGCAATGTATTTTGCTGGTTAATAGCTTACTGGAATCTATGTTCACTGCTATGCCAACATCTTTATATTGCAAGTTATTTGCAACAACATAAATTCTGAAAATTTATAAACAGAAATTTCTGAGGAGTTATAATCTAGAGTATTGCAAGCTGTGGTATGTTCACAGTATTTATTATTTTCACATACAAATTCATCAGCACAATGATGTGTACTTGTATAAGTCAGTTTGAAAAGCAAAAATGTTTGTAATAGTTATTTACAAATTCAAGTAATTAAAACAAGATGATAAATGATAATGTTCTATTTATCAGGAAGTATTGACATGGTGTCGAATATTCAAGGGTAGAAATATCTGCTTCAAGACATTGGCAATTAAATATAAAAGTATATGCTATTTGGTAGATGAATGTTGCTAATAATCCTGGAGAAGATTTCATATGAATCGTAATTCTTTTGGTTTGAATGTGTTTTACTTGCATCCACAACTATCACACTTCCGAGTTGCACCGCTTCAGATTCATGGTTCAAACTAGTCCTTGTGTATAGAAATATATTGGTCTGTTTCTTAAATTACTCCACATATATTAATTTTGTATTTTATGATGTCTTATTACTACATAGGAGAATGAATTCCTCCTCCTATACTAAAGCTGTTTGATAGCTTTTATTACATCTTTCATGATTTATCTGCTTGTAATGAGAACAGGTTAAAATTAAATGCAATTTATCACAGAGTAATGTACTTTCGGTAAACTTAGCTTGATGTTTTTCTGTGGTTTTCTTGATGAAGTACATGAAGGAAATGTGGTGGGGTGTTTTTTGTGATTTTTTTTTAATGTAAATTTTTTAGTGTAAATGAAACTGAATAAGCTAGTGATCAGCTTAAATTTTATTGTGAAGGGGCTAGCCAAAGGGAGGTAACTGCATCTGAAAAAGAACTGTCAGGATGGAAGGAGTATATTATTTAATGCTTTTATTAATGGTTTTAGAATGAAAAATATATTTATGAAATATGCTAAGGAGTTTGAATCATGAAATTAAATGAAATACGATAGTACAAAATACATGATGGTGAAGTTAGGACCAGTAAGGCAGCCTTCTGTAGGCTGAGGCAGATAGTGATACAGTTCAGGAAGACTGGGTGAATTTACAGAGGGCAGTGTCATTATGAACCATCTAAAATAATGAAGCAGAGATCTAAATAATGAGGTGTGAATCCTGATATGTCAGAATAAATGTTTGCAGTAAGGGTAGGAAGGTATTAATGTCATCAAGAGCTAGCAAGGCTCCATGTGGAACTCCACTGTGTACTTCTCATCAGTCATATTTGAGAAGGTTGAGTTAAAACTGGAAACAGGTGCAGAGAGGGCTGGTGGGATTATTAAGGGAATGGAGCGATTATGTCACAGGAGGAGTCTAAACAACAGTGGTTTGTTTCTCTGGCAAAACAAAGGTTCGGTAGGGATGCTTGCTCTCTATAAGTATGTGAAGGGGTAAGCACTGCGGTGAAAGAAGAGTTATTTAGATAAAAGAGTGTTGACACTTAATACAATGGATATAAATTATCCATTAATAAATTCGGGCAGAAAGGAGAAAGAAAGGAAGAAAAAGTTTTCTAATTCTCAGAGGAATAAAGGCTCTGGAACAGCTTTCTAAAAGAAACAAAGGGAATAAGAAATTTAACCAGTTTTAAAATGCAGCTTGATAAATTTATGAACCTAATCATGACATGTGGCTGCCTACAATTGCAAGCTCAAATTCAGTCCTCAGAACCAGATTATTCCTTACAGTCTTCTGCTCATACAAGAATAGTATGTTGTTAGCAACCTGTGGGCATACATTTCTGCATTAACTTTACCTTAACTTCCTACAAATATCTGTGGAAACACCTTGTTTATATTGAGTGGTTTCTTAGGGACGAGAACTGTAACTCAGTGCTCTCAGAATGCAAGAAAAGCAGGTATCCAATTGCCTGCATTGTGCCCTTTGGATTAAATCAGAATAACTGGGAGAAAAAAGGACACTGTACAGGTGTGTGTGAAACACGATGGAAAAGGTGCAGAGAGGCTGCCCTTGATCAGGGGTCCCAACACTCAACAACATTCCAGCAATCCTCCAGAACCTCATTTGATGGGACAACAAATTCCATGCAGGAAAGCAATGTAGAGCAGTAGCAGAGGAGAACAACTAGATTAATAATTACTTTATCAGGATGGGCCATATTTAAAAATCCCTTGTTGCCAATTGCTTTGAGTGCCCTTACTGGAGAGACCAGGCTGCCTATCAAGCTGCAAAATGCAATTCAGGGCACTGTGGTCTCTTAGCTTTAGTCATGCCCAGGGACACAGAAAGAATTTGGGCAAAAACTGATAACAAGAGATAGAGCAGGATTAGCGTGTTACCTACCTCCTTTTTTTGTCTTTTATTGAAAGGGCATGTTAGGTATTTTTTAAGAAATAAGCTATCAAATATCAGAGTATTTTCAGTGATGAAGTATTAACCTTATTTGTCAGACTGAAGAAAAAAAATGGCTGTCAGCATTGGAAGGGGCTGTATTTCCTGGGGGGGGCTCTGTGTGTGTGTGCAAATCTCTGGCTTTTGATTATTTAGAGTATGGTGCTTTGTGAACTTCTAACTGATATCTTTGAACAAGCTACCAAATTGTTTAGTTGTGTTGGCTTTCATGGAAAGATTTGATAAACGTGGCTCATCAAACCAACATTGGTTCAAAAAAAAAAAAAAAAAAGACTTCATGGTATATGATGAGACATTTGTATGGCAACAAACACTGCTGATATCCACCTAATTTATTTGTTTCATTCAGTGTGTGCATGCGTTTGGGTGGTTATAAATATGGATGATTTTCCACAGTTGTTTTACTTCAAAATTTCTGTTTTATTCAGTGCACAGCAAGGATGCTGCTACAGAAATTTTATTTTCTTCTTGCTTTTCCTTCCCTACCCTACCCGTTCCTTTTTTTTTTTAAATAAAATCTTCTGATATAACATCTGCTTGTTATATTTTTAAAAAACTAATGTGTTCCTCCCTTTATTCTCTTTTGCTGTCTTCTTCCCTATCTGTTTTTCTCCAAACTGCTGCTTTCACCCCTACTTCAACCAGCTTGACTTCCAGGTCAGTATTTTCTGCTCTCCTATGTAATTGCTCCTTCTGCAATGAAGTTTTTCATTGATGCTTCATTTATTTGTCCATTTTGATGCCGTATTAATAACTTCTGTTTGTTTTTTTGTTTTTATTCTGCTTGCCCCTGTTGTGAAGTTTTTGGTCATTCCACTTCTAGATCAGAAACTTTACAATAAATGAATGCTTTTGTCAAAAGTTGGTAAGAAAAAAAGTGTTTATTAACAACATACTTGATTCCTATGTTGTTTTGTGTGAAGATTTTTTTCTTCTTTCAGTTTTACTTTTATTATTTTTCTTTAGTGAGTTCAACATTGGGAATAACTTTTTGGTAGATAACACAAGCCAGTAGGCAATGGATTTGAACAATAACAAGAGTACACAGAGAGATTTATACTTTAGATCAGAAACTTATTCTTAATATTTTATTGTCACCACTTTTACTGTTATTGCAAACATGATAGGATAAGTGGGAGTGGTTCAGCTTCTAGTTCAGAAACTTTAAGCTGTTCGGGCTGGCCAGATTCTGGACCAGCACATAACTACAGGGAAGGGAGATGTATGTATGTGTATGTTTTATTTGCTGTGTTTGTATACAGCAGCATTTAGGCACATTCACGTTTGTCTTTCTTCCAGGTTTTAGATTAGTTTAGCTCGTCTTTGTGCTTGGACACTGATTTTGAGTAATCTTACTGTCTTACTAAGTATTATTACAAGTCTTGTGGTGCTTGTTGAAATTAAAGGTTGATCTGGTCAACATTTTTTTTTCTCTTAGTAGGCCTTGTTCTTTCTCATGCTTATGAATGGCTGTAAAGTGTAAATTAGTGAAGTCTTAAAACATCTACTTGGTATTTTAGAAGCTAATAACTGTAAATCATTTGGACTACAGGTTCATCTGTTTCTTCCTTTCCCCGTTCGTTTCAGAGTGTGGCTTTTTTTCTTTATCCTGTGACAGGTATTTAAGACACTTCTGTACTCTTAAGCTCATCCCATATTTTTCAATTTCTGAAAGTGGAGATTTTGTTTCCTGTGATGAAGGAGCTTTGCTTTAGGCAGGAGCAGATCTGGTTTTCAATCACTATCAAGGTAGAAAGTTTACTTCTTCATAATCAAACTGGAGTATAAAGGAGGGTGTATATTACAACGACTTTCCAGTAGGATTTCAGGTAGTGAAGTTTTGCATTTGCAGATACAGTTCCAGGTATCAGGTTGCCATGCAGCACATTTGACTAGATTCATGGCAAATGTCCAGTCTGACTTTATAGTACGTTCAGATCTGAAGTTTTTGGAGTTCTTATGTCCATGTGTACTTTTTGCACAACGTTGTTCTCCATTCATATAGAAGCAGAATTTGCCAGTTTGGGAGAGTTTTGGCATCTTAGTTTCAAAACCAAGAACAGTTCTCATTTCACAGTTCAGACGTGTCAGAGCAGTTGCTGTTGGGGTTGCCTCTGAACTGTATGGCAAAAGATGGCTCATTAGGAAAAGATTGACAAGAGAATTTTTTTCTTGATGTGCTTTAATGCACATCACAATCACAAGTTACTTTCCACCTGGAAAACTTTGCTTCTGAAATTCTGAGGCTTATTGATTGTAGTAATGAATCAGATGAACATTTTATTGTCCATCTACTACAAGCACATTTTAATGTACTTGAATGGATAGTTATTACACCTGAATTATAACAATACTTAATTTTGCAGCATCTTTCTTTCTTCCAGAAATTAATTAAATGCATTTACTCTGGAACTGACTGTGATGAAATTATTGTCTGAATGTGGCCACTCTGAGTATGTTCTGATAGAAATGTCAACATTGATTGAAAATTTCTTGAGCCAGAGAGAGCTTAAAAAAAGGTATTATTCTATGCGGTTGTCATTATGGTTGATTTCACTGGAATTCAATGATTAGTATGCAGAAACATTTGTTCAGCAGTTGGAGGTGCAATTTCTGTTATGTTTTATTGACCTAAAAAACCAGCTGACCTTGCTGAAGCAAACTGTCCTCATAACCCTGCCAGCTTTCATCCCTAGAGTCCTAGATAAGTTGAGGTGTATGATTAGAGTTTATTGTGGGATTTCAGTGAAGTGTTAAGTTTTTGCAGCTTGAATTGTCATTAAGGTAAAAACTTAATTTAAAAACCAGATCTATTAATTTCTTTAATTTCTGCTAATCAGTATGTTCTTAGCTGTCATTTTATTAATCCGTATTTATATGGGGTTAGAATGACCAGAAAAATGCTACATCTGTTTTATAACATGACTGGCTATTGATACTGATGGCAAACAAGAAAATTAAATATCTTGATATACTCTCTCTCCCCATGTGCATCTTCCTGCGCAATACAAAATGTTCTGAGCACAAGAATCAGTACATAACTTTGTCTTCCGTGTAAGTTACAACAGGTTACATACTTCCTGAACTTTTCCGCCTGCAGATAAAGAGGAGGTGGGTATTTTTTCCGTGTGTAATATACTGACCAGAGCTAGAAATTTTCCCACCAGCCTCTGATGTTGGCCTTCTTAATTGTTTCCGTGGGAGGCTAGAGCTCAATGAGATGTGTAAGGCAAGGTTTAACAGAGTTTTAAATTTAACTTATGAGCCTTCCACAGTTTTGTCAAATGTCAGTTTGATGGTTCCAAGGGCAGAGTGATATGTTGTTCAAAGATAATTTCCCTGGAGAAATTGAGATAGTGTACTAATGAAAACGGAGAGAATCTGTGATATACATTACTCTTCTGAGAGACTGGTTATTCTGAGTGAGAAACATAGTTGTCACATTGGATAACAGGCAGATTGTTGTCATGTCTTTCTGTTTTAGTCTGTTTACTACATATACAGAATCAACCTTTTAACATTGTGAATGCTTAAACATTTAAACATTTTGAAAGAGATGAAGATTTGAGAAGAGATTATTTAAATTTGTGATTATAGGTGGGGTTTTGAATTAGTATAAATTTTACATTTCATCTTTAGGAAACAGGAAAGTAGAAAGTTTAATTCCTTGGAATTCTGCTTCCTTTAAAAAAAAAAGTAAAATAATAATGTATTACAGAATAAGCAGAAATCATGGTGTAAACAATAAAAAGATACAAACAGGTCCCTGGGACAGGATAATGCATTGTTGTTCAGTTTTATCCCACTCACACCTGAACCTGACTGCTCAGTTCTATACTTTGCCCTTTCAGTTTGCTTAAAGGTGTGTAGAGATTAAAATTATAATTTATGAGACAACTAGAAATGGATTATTTAAATAAGGAAGGATATTTTGTAATTTCTGTGATATGTTTGGTTGGGTTTTTTTTTGATTTGAAGTGCAAGCACTCTGTGAAAGTAAATGAATGTGCAGCATAAAGTGGATATGAAGGGGGAAGAGCTCTACATCCCTGAAGGAAAAATACCTGCTTTGGTTTGGGTTGGACTTGACACCACAATTCTGCATTGAGGAAGAGAGAACATAAAGAACTGTTACTCTTTCCACTTCGTGGAAAGTTATTACTTTCAAGACAGCAATATTTTGTATATTCTCCAGACTTGCTGCTTCCACTGGTCTTCCCCAGGGGGAAGATCCACAGAGCACATTTCTTTACCTCTTGAATGTGTGACTAAAGTAGCTGTGCAGCACTCCTCTGGGGACTGCCTGGGCACAATGCTGTCAGGATTCCCTGTGTCCAGTGGAGGGGTGTGTGTGTGAAGAATCATTGTGAGATAGCACAGCTTACCCTGAAAAGGCTGTGACTGAAAAGAGACAGGGGAACTAAATTTAGGAATTGGGCTGTTGGTGGAGCCACTTCTTCCACTCACATTGTTTGCTTCCATAATGCAGGAGCAACATGCCTGAACAACGTGATTGTGACTGGACTGAATTTATAAGAGCAGGAAGCTAGTATGTCAAAACAAGAAATCATGCAAAGTGTACCTGATTTATTTGGAGTAGCATCTCTGAAGAGGCTACCGCAAAAGCATGGGAAGTTTCATTTATGTGTTGAACAACAAGGGCTGGACTGATCCTGAGAACTGCTAGGTTGAGCCAGGAGTCACGGTTGAAAGATTTGATTTGGAAGGAAATTGCAATGAAACATGAAGTCCAGCAGGGGAGGTTTGATCCTGATTGCTGTCAGGCTGAGCTGGACATGCTGTGGAACAGTTGAATCCAGAGAACAACTAGACAGAGTCAGGAGTTCATGGGGTTTAGTTTTGGTGGATGGATGGTTGGTTGGTTTTGATGGGTTTCTTGGGTGTGTTTTTAAAGGAAAAAAAAAATCAAACAACCAATCAAAACCCAGCAACAAAACAAAAAAGCTTACTTGAACTACAGCTGGAAAGGACCAATAAAGCAGCAGTAGAACTGCAACAGGCTAGCAAATACCAGACAACAAACTATTTCCAGTTACTGGTTACAGTTATCGCTAACTGTGTCAATAAAATAGCTGAGCAAGTGATTGCCATATTAAATCAAATCAAATATGCTTCTCATCTAGTGTCCTGTCATCAGCAGTAGTTATGTATTTTTTTTTTGACAAAAGTACAACAGCAGAAGACAATGCACAACAATCCTTGGTGTACAAGGGATGTGTGACAGATGAGTCTTCTGGTATGGATTTTGCACATGTTTGTATGAAGTGTCATCCAGTAAGAATGTGCTGAGAAAGACAGTAGTGCAATGCACTGTTTTGGAGTTTCAGTTGTTGCAGTGCAGATACGTGTTGAAACAAGGTGATATGAACCATGGTTTGGAACAGGGTTTTAGTAGGTCTTTTTCACTCATGCGTTATCCTCATGTGGATATTTCTTGGATCTCTCTAGGGTTTTGGAGGGAATTGTGTCAGACTAAACACTTAAACAAAGATTTTGGAAATCTTCCCAGATTGTGTGTTAGGTAAACCCTTCCTCCTACACTTTTTGTCTTTTAGGTGAGAAATGTTTCAGTGACTTCTGTGACACTCGCTTTATTTCTACCAGGCAGAGTTGTTGGTTCTCTCAAGGCAACAATATCTTTTTGTGGTGCATTTGGAGGCAAAACAGTTGTCACACTAAAGCACTGTCATAATCTGAGTATTAGAAATCTTAAACCAAGCTTCAAACATCTGAAATAATTAGGTTTATAAGGGAGGAAGTGGGAGAAGAAAAAGGAAAAAAAAAATTATTTGAACTTATGGCTTTGTTTTTTAAACCCAGTAATAGACTTGCCTTGTGTTTTTTGAGACCTATAGATCTGTATGGGCTGCAGACTTGCTGCTTTGAGTGAAACCAAAATAGCTATGTAATCCTTTGCTGACAGTAGCTAGGAATGTAATGAAAACGTTGAATATATTAAAATGCATTTTTCTTAACTAGTAACTCTGGGTGTTTACAGCATTTTTGCATTCAACTGCAGAGTTAGGAACGTAGGAACCAAATTCTTTGGAGATTTTAAAAATATTGTTTTGTTTGGATGATTTTATTTTTTTTGTCCATTGTTTGTGCTGGTCATTTCGATTCCAGTCCTGTATCAATATAGGACAAAGAGGATGCTTCACAATTCTCCTGGTGAGTAAATGGAGTATGAACTGTGACATGGAGTTTTTTGTATTCTCAGCCTCAGGTGACTGGCAGAAAGAAGACCAAGCATTCTTCTTCAGTAAGAGATGACAATATTAACTTCTTATTAATATTCTCTGAAATATATAGCAGAATAGCAGCCCTTATAACCAAAAGATAAAGTCAGTTTGTCCAAAGTTAACAAGACAGTCTTACTTTCCTTCTTCTCTTGTCCAAAAGGCCACAAAATTTTTCTTATTTTATCAGGGACAGTCTTAATGTCCCTGTTAGCCTTCCTGGCAGCAGGGGTAATCCAGCCCCAGTGTGACAATGTTTTCCTGTCTCTCCAGCAGGCATCCCCTGAAACCTTCCTTTTCATCCCATGTTATAATAGACATGCTAAGGAAGCTGAGCTGCTCTTATTTATGTCACTGTAGAATGGATATTTTTTTTGGTTGCAAGATCAGATAGCACCACTGCAAAAACGAAGTTGTGTCCCAGGGTCAGCCGTAGGGTGGTGGGTTATGTTGTTACACAGTTTAGGAGTTTCAACAATTATAAAGGCAATTAGTTCAGGCAGTTGAATTCTTACCCCTGTTCCTTTCCAGTGGGAAGCAGAGAGGAAAATACAATTCTATAGAGAAAAGGAAAAGAATGGGAATAAGATCTGGTAGATTTTCTGCTTTGGAATAGTGAGGGCAAGAAGGACGAAGGTGAGACAGGATAGACAGGATTATTTTTTTTTCTGTAGGATAATAATAGGATAGGCAGACATGCAAAGAAAGGAATCTCCTGGAATCTGGGGATGAAGTATTCCTCCAAAATGTGGTCTTTATGATAACAGACATGGAAAAAATGCTGGGTGTTTTTTGTTTTTTTTTTTAATTTTGATTCTGTCTAAGCAAAAATCTAGGAATCTTTCCCACCCCCCCAGCAAGTCTTCAATCAAAACACTTTACTCGTATGTGCCTATGTAGTGGTCTGTACTAATCTCTGAGCTTTCTACGTTGGTCTGTCAAATTTTTACATTAAAAGCACAAAGACTCCCAAATTCAAAAGAAGCAGAAGAAATGTTATTTTTCTAAAATGATGTAATAGCTTTGAAATAGAGAATGGAGCTGATTTATACCAGTGTTATACTTTAATTCCAGATGAATCAGTATGAGCCATGTCCTCCTTAAGGCAGACAGTTATCTGGCCAGTCATATTCTCATAATTTGGGTGCATTGTATAGTGTTATCAAATGGAATAAAGAGACAGTATTACAAGTTTTGGCACTATTTTTAACAAAGTAACAAATATTCATAGCAGCTTCATCATCAGGCTGTTGGAATAACCAAAGAGACAAACCCCACATGAAATAATTACTCTGGAGGGGATAACGTGTAAAGTGGAAAATTGCTTGATTAGAGCTTTGGGACTTTCTTAGGCTCCATTCCACATATGTTGCTTGGTTTGTGGGTGGAGTATATTTTATCAGAGGTGAATATGCACTTGGTGTGTGGGTTGTAGATCAGTTTTGTAGGGCATCACTGACACAGTTTACACTGATGCATTTAGCCCTACAACATATATACATTTTTCTCCTCCGTTTTAAAGATTCCCTGTTGGGAGAACCAGGCAGCTTTGTACCTTTGTTTTTCCCTTTTTGCTTTTTGCTACTGCAGTTGTACCAAACTAGACTGATTTCAGTCTAGTTGGATCTGAATTTTAAAGAATTACCCTATGCTTCTCTTTTAGTCTTGACTCAATAAATCAAATGGAAACCTATGTGTACTGTTGTTTTTTAAGGCAGTGAGAGCTGAACTGTTGGTGGAAATATTTGTACCGAGTCTTACTGAAGTAATGTAATTCAGAGTGGACATTCACATGGACAGGATTTACAGGATCAGGTCTTCTGCATGACTAACTGCTGAGATCCAGAGCACCTAGTAAAATGTTAGGATTAATTTTATTGCTCGCATGTGTGAATTGTTTGTAAAGCTGCAAGCCATGCTACCCAGTGTGTAGCTAGAACAATAGGTGAAGATGTTTGATTATTTACAATATGTGTACAGAATTAAATTTTAAAATATATTTTTAAGACTTTCTTATTTTATAGAGTACATTGTTGTATACCATAATTGTTTTTATTTTCCCCCTGAAAACATGATTTGATAAGTTTGTTACACTGTTTTTTTTTAAATTATTATTTGTTCAGGAATACAGGTTCCTACCAGAATGGAGAATTTTTTGCTTGACTTTCAGACAGCTGGTCTCATTGTAATGCTGTTTAATGTGATGAACATTATTAGAGACACACTCCTTTAGAGTTTGTGCTCTTGGGAGTATTATGCATGTCTGCATTTTTTGGATGCTTTCAGGGGAAAAAAAATCTTTATGAAATAGAGTAAAGGCTATACTAAGCATGTAACACTTATTTTTGGCTGACATTACCAGGTTTTGGTCCAAAGTACCCAGGTGGCTAATTAAAACTAGGAATTTAATGAAATAACATGATTTTCTACAGCTATCAGAGATGAAAGCATTGGCGTTTAGACAACAGTTATGCATTACTGTATAATGAAATCTGAAAGATACATATATATGGAAACTAGATGCTAATATTTATCTTAAAGTTGGACTGAAGGAATTAAATATATTAGAGCGACAAGATTAATTTGTATGCTGTTTCAGAAGAATGAGGAAAAAACCTCATACAAACAGGGTTAAATGTAGTCTTTACAATTAGTGATATTAATTTTAGCAAGATCTGGGTGCCACAGCTGTTTTGGTGTTTGTCTTTCTGCTGATCCGGGATCTGGGTCTCCATGACGCTGATGTCTATTTCTTATAAAGACATTTCAACTAAAAAGCTAAATAGAATGAATGGCTAGTGTAACTGATGTAAGGGCACCTTGCTGTTTACACAGAAAGATTGAGGTGCTCTAGGTTCTTTGGTCCAGACTTCATAGAAGACAAAGCTACAGAGCTGTATAGGATTTTTTTGTCTTTTCCCTTTACTGGTCTGATTTCAGATCTGTTGTGTTCTAGATGTACCTAAATATTTAGCAGCCATGGTGTGGTGGTTTTTCAGCAGTATCAGAAATCTGAGCTGCTGCAGTGTATTCGTTCCTGTGTTGACAGTTTAAGGATCTTTTTCTGAAAAGTTTTTGGATGCAGAGAAAACCAGATACAGGCATTGCTGTGGCTTGGACACCTTATTTTAATTCTAGTGCCCAGCTGAAGTACAAATTAATGGCTGTGGAGCATTCTATGTATTGAGAAGAACTGTTGGAGAATTGTCCCAGATCAGGAAGATTTAGGAAGAAGAATGGGGAATTACGCCTGGCCAATTTTTACTGGAGTAGCATAGCTGCAGTCTACTGTGCGTTTACAGTTCAGAGCAATGGCTTGATCTAGGTTTAAAATGTTCATAAACTCAGTTTGATGTACAGTAAGGTAGTTTCTAGAGAAGTATGTTACTTTATGTAATCTCTTTTCTTAATTCAGAATGAGACAATGTCTAATGTACTAGAAGAATCAAATGATATTCAGGATTTTTTCTTATATCTAGTGTTCTGCATCTCTTCTTTATTAACTTCAAGTGCCACTGTTATCCAGCATTTCTGTGGCATGGGTGTTTGCTGGATACTGCTTTTTTGTATTGAATGATCGAATGAGTTGGAAGATGCCCATGAAGTCCTTCAGTTTGTAACTATGAAATGCAATGGAACTTGTCTCTTTCCTTTCCTCCTTCGTCTCTTTTCCCTTTTCCTTTCCTTTTTTAACTATTCAAGATGTGCTTACATTCTAGCTCTGTTTTGAAGACTGCTTAGCTCAACACTGAATTCCTTTTTTTTGTCCATAGATGAAGCTGCTAGATGTTTTATGACAATTGCTGATGGGCTATAACCATAGGAACACAAACAGAAATTTAAGTTTGTTATCTGAAAAAGTGTCATTAACCAGCCATTTTAATGTTTGGCCAAGATTAAGCATATCTGTAAAGTGTTAATCACTATGCCGCTTTTTAGACTGCTTTTTTTTGGTTCTTAAATGTTATGAGCTCAGAACATAATTTTATTAAGACAAATGTGGTATTGGCCCCACTTCTGTGTGCTCTGGGCTTGGATGCTTTAGAGCTAGTTTGAAGACTGGCTTTCCAGTTATGTGAAGTTTGTAAAATTACAACCACAACATTTATATTCTATAATAATTAACTTGAGATGACTGTAATACCTAGTTCAGTGGCTAAATAATTTAGCTCACTATAAGATAATAGATGCCCAACTTCAGAATGAACTATAACAATGTGGAAAATCAGAAAGCTGTGGATTTTATCTTACTGCTTTGGGACAGTTAGACTATCAAAGAGAGAATATATCTGTGTATTTTAGTACCAGAATATGAATAATGTGTGATGGTAATATCAATTCTACTGCCCAGACCTCTGCAGCACGCATCTCAGATTGTGAAGACATACATCTTAAACAGTAACATTTTATTTATTTTATTCCGTCTAATGAATTTTGTGGTCTTACAAGTTTAAATTGAAACAGTGTAGCAGAACACATGAAACTAATTCCTGATGATGAGGTAATGTAGACTCTACTGTGCATATCAGCATAGCTACTAGTAAACTGTGTGGATATTTTGTATCCTATATGATAATGACTTATGATATTTTGTGCTGATTATGTACTGTTCCCAAATATTTGTCTATTTCTCACGTACAATTTTTACTTATCCTAATCTTCTATTTTAATCAAAAAGCCTTTTAGAAACAGAGCCATATGAAAAACTACCAGAGCAAGCATATGCACAAAATATACTGGATCAAGGATTATATTTGATATATTTACTGTTTAAAAAAAAATCAGTGGGGAATGTGTTCTTGTATTTATTTCCTCCATTGAGCTCCTGTACCTTTAATGCAGGCCTGAAAGAAAACTACTCAGCTAGGCTTTTTAACTGTAGCATTTTCATTTCCATAGGCATGTAGTCAGTGTGGAAGAGAGAGAGGCTATGAGACAGCTTTCTTTTATTTCCTTCTCTTCAAGATTTTGCATATCACAGGCACCAGATGTTTTCCTTTGCAGCTTTGCCATATTCTACTTTTCAGTGTGGCATTAGACAGAAACTGAAGTGGGAAGTTGTGAGAGGGAAGGCTGATGAAAGAAGCAGTTAGCATTGGCAGAAAATTGAACTTCTTACAGAATTAATTTATCATTTACTCAGCATTAGATTGGAAACCATTTTATATTTTAACAGCACAGAGTTGTATTACACCACCAAAATTTCTGCCAAATACCACATTTTTATGTGAAGTTGTGAAAGTAATTTTTTTCTAATACTCATTGTGGGTTTATGCTGCCTTACGTCTATGCTCACAGTTATGTGATGTGGACCCCTGAAAGAGAACTGATTTGCACTTGGAGTTGCACAGAACATCTAATGTATATTTGAATACTTGATTTAGAAAGAGAAAGGGCATAATTCTAAAATTGTTGAGGAAATTTAGTGAAAAATGGACAACCCAATAGCTAAACCCATTATATTCTTTAAGTGCTTGAAACAAGTTTAAACTGGAACTTGTTAAATTAAAATGTAACTTCTGGGGTTTTGGTGGTAGGAGTTTTTTTATTGTTGTTGGTTGGTTTTTGTTTTTTTTTAATCCGTCACTGTAGCTTTGACAGAGATATCCTTGCTGTTTTTAGCACTATCATGTTGTTTGCTTATTATTGGTTAGCTGTGGCATAGTGGTGTGTTTTTCATGTTTTTCAGAAAATTAATCTTTCTTAAAATGCTATAATAAAATACTGGTGATTTGTGCTATACTCCCAGGCCTATTGAGGTAGGTGTCATGTAGGCAGGTTTCTTCTGACCATTGTGTAATGTATTTTTTTTTTTGTTGTTGTTGTTCTCAAGTGACCTTAGTTTGGGGATTTAACCATGGTACCAGAAATCTACCAAGAGACAGCTGTAGTACTGTACTTTGTGGTCTCTGAGCTGGGAAAAAAGTGTTGTTTCTTAGGAGTCTTGTTATTTTGTTAAAAGTATGTCTGAAGGGGAGAGAGGTTTAGGTGTATAGTTTATTAGAACTATAGCTGTGTACTATGAAAAATATTTGAGAATATTTAAGAAAGAAACAGGTTAAGGTCTCAAAGTCACTAGCATTGCAAAATGTTAACTCCTGATTAGAGTTTGGTCAACCTGGAGAATATCAGCTGTTCCTCTTCCAGCTGCTGTTTTGTGTAAAATAAAAGTGATTGTACTAAAAACAAATTTTAAAAGGATGGTTTTTGACTTTTTTTTTTTTTAACTGAAACTAGTCTATTTTCTGGTAACAGTGTCGTGTTAGGGATTCTTTTAGATTTATGCTATGTACAGTTTTCATGAATTTTATTTCTAACATTAAAACAGAAGTACAAAAGACAAATGCTGTAAACAGATGGTCAGTTAGGATAATCTGGGGTTTTGTGCCTTGACAGGCACAAACTCTTAAACACAACTATAGGCTGAATCTATTTTTTAAATAGAGGAATTCATACTTTAAAAAAAATTATGTGTGAGGTTGATATAGATTCTTTTCAAAAGCAAAGATTTTTTTTCTTTGAATTAGTTGTACCCACTTTTATTTTTCTAGGCAAGTTGACTTTTTTTAGTAATAATAGATTAGCTTTTCTGTTATGTACTGTGCCTTGTATATGATTGTTTTTGAATAATTTTTAATACCATGGCAACATTTATTGATTAGAGATTCATTGTTAATTTTTCAGTAGAAATAGATAGTGAAAAAAATAGTGGTAAAACTAAGAAACCAGTGATAGAAATAACTTTAAATTATCTAATTTCTTTAGCAAGAAATATATTCTATCACTTTTTTTTTTTCTTCACTGAAAGCTCTAGTGTGGAGGCAACAGAGACGTTTTCAGTGATCCTTTTGGGCATTGAATATTATTCTCTTCATTTGCCAAAATAGGATTAGTGAGTAGATCTCATTAGGAATTTGCACATGACTTTATTTTTATATAGATAAAAGGGAACAAATTCCTCAAAGTCAAAGAAAGTTGGGAAAATAATATCTAAGAGTCCACGCAGGTAGAAAGCATTACTGCAATGATATTTTTTCAGTGCCTGCTAGGCAAAATTATCTTGCCTTCTTTCTTAACAGGATGTATGCTAAGTATCAGAATCAGAAGAGCTTCTGGTAACTTAATGAGTAAGATCCACAGCAAAAGATAATTAAACACTGAAACAATTTAATTTTTTATTTTTTTTTACCTTGAGTACAGTCTTAGCAAAAGAAAATATATAACGGTGGTAAAGATTGTTTCATTTTCATTAGAAGTTATTCATAAATCTACTTGTTGATAATCTTTTGTAGAAAGATGTCCATCATTAAAAAATAAATGTAATGTTTTTGTTATGTACAAAGCTATTTGTAAAGGCATCCTTTATTCTTCATGGCATATTTATGACCTGACCTTCTACTCCATCATGCTTTAATCCTCGGAAATGTTGTATGTATAGTCCAGGTTTTCAAAAATAGAATTTCACAACATACATTATTCATCACCTTCACCTTCTGCTTCCTCTGAAATGAATGCTATATAAAGCACCCATTAAAATTGCTCCCGAACTCACCGAGTATGTAAGGATTGTTGGATAATCTCCCTCTTTTACAGCAATGATTTTTCAGCATAGTGCTTAGAACATGTATGAGTATTTGTGAGCAGAAGATAAAAAGAAAAAAATCTTGTAGGCCCGAGTAATTGCTTTACCATGTTATAATGATGGTATTACAGATGTTTTGATTGCCAGCCTGAAAACAAAATGAGGTTTTATTGTTTACGTCTGATACTTGACATAATTGATTCACCAAGAAATACAATGTCCTGCATCATAGTCGCAAGTTAATTTACAGAGGAAAAGAAGTGATTGCAATCATTAACACTAATGCTTATGTGTATACCATTCTTAGACATATGAAGGACCAAAACAAGAAGGTTGCCAATCTGAAGCACAATCAACAAATGGAGAAAAAGAAGAATGCACAGTTGTTGGAAGAAGTTCGTAGGCGAGAGGATAATATGACAGACAACTCTCAACATTTACAAGTGAGTTTATTTTCACTGTTTGTCTTCCAAGGTGTGTAATGAATCTCTTACCACAAAGAGCCGACGGCTCTCGCCTTTCCTGCTAGAGAATGCTCCACTGACCAGTTACACCCATGAAATAATTAATATTTAGGATGAGGACAAAACAACATAATTTGAATCCCTCTCCTCACAAGGGCTGTATTTTACTTATTTAGAAGCAAATAAGTCATTATAGCTTGTTTTAATTATCCTTTCTGTATTCTGTTTCTGTGCTACTCACAGTGTTATATCCGCAAGCCATAGTGAGGTTATATAGTGTGGTTATGTATGTTCAGCATGTTTGAATATCAATTTAGTTTTTCACGAGCATACAATTTTTTAAAAGAAATTCTGCTGTATTTTCCAGTGTGGAGATTGAGGGCAACAATGTTTGAGACCCACGAGCCCTTTCTTGTTCTGTGTTTTTAGAAGTAGCTCTTCACATTAAATTCCACCGACTGGGAGTGTTGAATTCTATATAGAATTCTATATCAACGGTGAGAGCATCATCTGGTTGCATACTCAGATCATTTAATGAGTGTGATTTAATCTGATTAGCTCTCTGCACATGCATATGTAGTGTGTTAAAAAGGTGAAGATAAATTGTCTAATAGAGTAATGGTGCATTTAGAATCCTCAGCAAAGATAATTTTTGTCTTATGTACTTAGATATAAAGTAGAAGAGCACTGGAGACAGCTATCGCTGTCTCATTTGACAGATCTCTTATAATCATTACTACATAGGTACTGCATCAACAACTTTTTTCTTACAGTTGGTAAGAAAAGATTCTCCTATATATCTTTTTTTTAAATGTAAGAAAGACTTTGAACTTCATTCTAGGAGTATTTCTGTGGTTTGTAACTTATGAGTCTGGGCATTGAGATTTGAAAGGCAATTAGTTGATCTGGTTAAATAATGTGTAAACATACTAGGGAATTGGTATTAAAGACCACAGAACAAGTTTGATGCTTGACTCAAAAATTGTTCTCTGAGATCTGACCATGAAGAGCTATGAAGAGAAGTACCGATTTCTGTCAGCAATGTCAATGTCTCCAATAGCCAGTATTTATAGGCAAGTCTAATTTACACGGCAAAATATCAATTTTACCTTGGGCTGGTTAATGTAATGGATTTCTGGAAAATTTCTAATAGATGGCTTATTCACATGCTTCATACGGTACTGTATTTCTCATGTGTTCCTATATGCAAAATGGAGAAATTAACACCACACCTCTCTTCAGGCTTGTGTTGGTAAAACTGTATGTCAGAATCAGGTTCAGGAAATTATGTGTTATTTATGCATCTGTGTAATGATACGTATACTTTATAACCTTGGTCATTACATACTGATTTCATCACCACACATTCTACTGCATGTGATATAGTAATAAAACCTCGTGGAGTATTTGGTCTGACAATATGATATATCAAAAATAAAATTTGGTGATGAGCAACTATTTGTAACTAATGTAGTTCAGTAAGGAAAATATATCAGAGCTTTATTCTTTCAGTATTAATTTGGAAATCTATCAGAGTGATTTCACTAGAAAATCACTAGAAGTCATTCCTAGGATCTTTTATGTAAGTGCTATTCTTGGAGCTTTCAAGTGATGTGGTGAGAATGGGTCTACCAAATGGAAGCAGCATTGCTACATCGCCTGAATTTAGAAAGTAAAAACTTTGGTGTAGAGCTCTTCTGTGCTGTTCACTTGCTGTAAAGCATTTACCCACTAAGAACAGTTTATAAAAACCAGTTAATTATGAACTGTTACTTCTCTGTTACTATGCCTTAAAATATTAGTATTTTAATATTGTGTACTTCAACGTATCACTTTCAGTAATGTATGTGTGTATGTGGTGTGGCCCATCCTTGGGCTGAGCTGCTGGGAAAGTGCAAAAGAGAGGATCCCAGCTGCGTCTGCCTATCAGTAGATGCTTTGCATTCCCCAACTATTCCTGCAGTAGCTGCAAGAATGACAGGAGGAAGGTGAGTGTTGGTGGTCTGCACTGCTGGTGTGCTGGAACAGCCAAATGTGTCTTCTCTGGCATAAGGAAAACAGGCGATCTGCTGCTCTCAGTGTGCTGCCATAACTAGTTGCTATATTTTCTGCATCTAAAACATTTCCTCTTTTCCTTGGCTTATTTCTTCCCGTGCAGGCAGACCTGCCATCGACCATTGCATTCATGCAGGGCTGGATGTGTTCTCTTCGCAGTTTGCTGCTTGAGTGAATTAGAATGGCGCTCACTGCATGAATCGCAGAGGCGGCAAATCCACCTGAAGGAAAATGGTTTGTTTGACTTTACAGATTGAACCATAAAATACCTGGAGTGGTGCAGTTGCAAACAGAAGTTTGACTCTACAGCACTATGTTGTGTTCAAGTAAATCCATAAGGAAACAAAATGAGTGGACAGGGCTGGAGAAAAGCTGCCAAACTTGATGAATGTCTGGCAGCTTTTTCCTTCCCCAGCAAATTAAGATACAGAATTGCTTTGGTCTAGCAGGTACAGGAGACAGATATCATTTCACTACTTCAAGAGACCCTTTTTAATATGGTCTTGATAACATGTGTCCTTGTATGATTACTGTTTTCATATGATTACGATGATGGGGTAGTGGTAGTATCTGCTTTTTTTTTTTTTTTCCTGTTCTTGTGAAGTAAAGGATTTGTTATTCTCTGTGGAAGTTCTTTAGAATTTGCTTCAGAAAATGAATCAAAAATTCATTGTTCCAGTAAAAGGTCATGATAAATCTTACGGAAACATGTCCCTGTTTCAAATATTGGGAGCTTGACGTTTTGCTATCCTTGCAAAATTTGAGGAGTTTCTAATTGTTCTATGTAAATGCTACAGCGAACCTTGCAAGCAAAGCAAATAGTTTGACATTGAGTAGTGGAGGTAATGTGACTCTGATGTGCATTCATTCTGCTGATAGGAGAGTATTTTGATTTAAAGTTTTTTCACTGGTATGGTTTACTTGTTTTATATCTGTAGGGTAAGGTTGCTACAAATGTTAGGTGAGAGCATCGAGTCGTGTTATTATATGGATCCGATAAGTAGGTGGCTGACTGGTTAAAAAACCAAACAAACTCTAAAGCTGCAGTCAACCTTAGTATACAAAGGATTTTCTTCATAAGAGTTGTTTAAAAAAAACCTCATCTTCCTCCATGAGTTGTTGAAAGAGCAAGTATCTCTTAAAATGCAAGTTTTTTCCCTTGAAAAAAAATAAATTGATCAGGAGCACTGATGGATGCAGTTGTGATTTTGATTGACCTATATAGCCTGTCATTTCAGGGTGATGTTATTTGAGGCTTTTGTACCTGATCACATGAAAGTATTACATCCAGCGGTGCAATGTTTTTCCCAGGAGGCAAAATAGAAACTGAAGTTCTTCTAGTGATGTGAGCATGTATCGAACTCAAATTGGGATATTAAGGACTGACTAAGTGAGTAATCTGACAGAGCAGTATACTTGATCAGTTTTGATATTAAATTTCAGTTTATAAATAATAGATAAAGTTAATAAAATGTTTTAACATAGTGATCTAAGGATTTAAGTGAGGCAGGATTTTTGGGGGAACACATGATGTGAGATACATGATATACTTGGAAAAACAAATTTGTGTGAGTACTATGGATCTGCTAATTAAATAAAAATAAAATTAATTGGTATTTCAATAGATATTGAATTAACATCTTACTAAACCACAGGCATCTGAACACCTTTCCTTGTTACTGTTTATGATGCCTTCTACTATGTTTAGTAGAAACACCCTATTTTTATATAGGCATGTTTTTATTTAGGCATTTATAACATATAGTGCTTGTGTCTGTAGTGTATTTGTTATATTTGTGAATGATGTATTGAGCTGTTAGGGCAAAGTATACCCTAAAATTCTCTGGCCTGATATAATGATTGAATTTGTTGGCTCGCTGGGATAAGCAGGCTGCTGGCTAGCTGTGATAAACTCAGCTGAGAACTGAAGAGTATTTAGACCAGTCAAATTTCATTTACTCCAGGCAAGTCTCCATCCCTTTTGCAGAAGTCCTGGAAAAGATGGAATAAGAAAGCTAATATAATTGTCCACAGACCATTCAGGGCAAACTGAAGCAGTCAGTTGAGGTGCCAATGCTTAAGTAGGGGCATTCAGCTCTCCGCTTGCTTTCTGGTAGGTTTGAAGAAGTTCAGAAGTCTAGAGTTTCTCTGAAGCTTCAATAGCATGTAATAGTTCTTAAGGCTTGTAGCACCATGTATATTTGTGACACTTTTCACTGTGTTTTCAGATAAAAGCCTCTCAAAGCTGGTTCATATGCTAGCATCACCATTTGCAGGTCGAGTTTGAGTCTCTGATGGCCCCATCTCACAGCACTCCAGAGCCACTACTGAGATGGAGTGTGCCCTGGGATGTCCCACTTTGGTTTCCCTCAGCTATCAGCTATAATTGTGAGTGATGCTTCAGGTGTGGTTTTGAGGAGTTACTTGGATCATGGTAAAATTAGAAACATCAGGGAGCCAGACTTCAGATTAATTCTTGGGAATGAAGAATAGTTGTGAGGTTTTCTGCTTTTTCCTTCCACAAATCAAGGGCAGACCTGTGCAAATCTTGCCAAACGTGATGGTTATATATTACATAAAGCATCGCAGCAGGAGAGCTGGCCCTTGAACGCTTTATCAAGAAATTTTTTGAGAATGGTGTATCTAACATGCCTTTATTTTTTTCCTCTCTTTTTTGTCCATCTTAGATCAGCCTTTTTAAGAAATGCTGAGCTAGGAAATATACAGGTATCATGTCATAAATTTGTGCATAATTCCTCAAATCTCTTTGCAGGATTTTGAAATGTTATAGATGTGAGACATGTTTATTTCCTGAGATGTGTTTTTCTTTTCTTGTATGGAACATGTTTGTTCCATAACACTGTTACCTCAGTAGAATTGGGAAAGAAAACATTTGCATAACATAAAGAACTTGAGTGGGTTTGGTTTTGATTCTGACTTTCAAACCTGCTGTAATAACAACAACAAAGTCCTTTCTTTTCTTTAGAGTAAACAATACGAGTGTGCATGTAATAATATTCCCATATGTCTCATCACATAGCCTCAAAGGAAATTAAATGTGTGCTTTTGTCTGATTATACTTTTCGTAAATCTAAAGTATGAATTTAATAAGTCAGTGGAAACTTATGGAATCATATCTGTACTAGGTACAGAAACACTGCTTCGTGGGAACTTTTTGCAAACCAACACATACAGTCACAAGAGAGGTGTAGGGATGAGCCTGAAAACAAAGTTAAGAAGTTTAATACCTTATTCTGCTCTGATCTACATAGCTTCTGGGTGTTTTAACATTTTCTTCTGATCTATCTGCTGGAAAAGTCTTTAACTCTCCTAGTGTTTTAAAATTCTTGGGTTATTTGTCACAATTCTCTCTTAGGTAACTTGGATTTTCTTTGGGCAGAAATCCACATGCTGAAAAAAGATATTTCACTGAAAAAATGTTTTTGAGTGAGGCAATGTGCAGTTCTCATTGATTTCAAATATCATACAGCAGGCTGAGAGCATTGATCAAGCTCCCTAAGTACTGTGAAACAGATTATCTACATGTGTACATTTTCCAGGTATAAATATCTCACTTTTTAAACACAAGCCAGCATGTCAGCCTTGGTTTGTCACTGGACATACTGAAGCAAGGCAAAAATTCTAGTTTTTCAGGAGTTCTGTAATGGTTGGAAATTTAGTCTTAGGTAATGAATAAAACATGATCAGGAGAAAGTCATATCAAAGACGTAGAAAACTGGGTAGTTAATGTTACTGCTGTCTGATTCTTGCCATGGGACTATCTGTGGTATCTTACTAAAAATTTCACAGCTAGTCAGTATGAATTTGGATTTGCTTATTTTTCACTCTGTGCTTCAGCATGTAATTTTAATCTCCATAATAGTTCTAGAAATACTAAACATACTGAAGACGTAGCACATTGCCATATGTTATGTCTGTGTCTTATTTTAAAATAAAAGCATGGCCTAAACAAGGGCTTAATTTATTATGAATTTCTCTTAATGCAGTGCGTTTTCTACTGCATTGTCTCAAAAACTTTGAAACTATAATATTAATAAAAAGAGGAGGCTAGGGAATGAGATGAAGTCTTGTAAATAAAAATGAACAGAGCGGTGTAATCAGTTCAGAGACAGAGGAAAGAATTGTGACTGTTATGCAGACAGGCATTAGTGTATGTAGCTGACATAAGATAGGAGAGAATTCATTGCATAAACACAGAGCTTTGTATTTATTAGTACTGATACACATTTGCAATGAGAAAATCAACCTTTTAAGACGTTAAAATAATGAGTTATTGTATAAAAAGTGAATTCTAGTTTAAGGATGCATCCAAAGGTGGACCTATACCTCTCTGGGAGGCTTTAATAATTCTGAGGGTTTAGGGGATCCTGTATATTCCTGTCTTCAGAAGGTTTGTTGTTTTATGGGGGAAAATAGAGATGAGATTGAGGTATTGCCTTTTACACCGTTCCTCTCTGACTTCCATAATGTGCCTGTGTGAAACATTGTGGTCTAGCTATGATGAGTAGAATTGTTCCCTACCTCTCATTCTGTTGTGGGCACAGGATAAGGGGAAATAGGTGACCGCTCTTGATGTTCCTTTCTCATACTAGGAGCAGACAGAACACACAGATGAGATATGTACAGAGGCAAGAGAAACGGATAAGCCATAGCCTGCGATGCTTGTGAAGATCTTACCTCTTGCTAAGGTTTCTGCTATCAGATACAAATACTTTGAAACAGAAGCTCGTTTTTTTGCAAGTCTGTGTAACAGTTGGCTGCAACAATTCTTTCAGTCTTTGTGTGAGTTAATAAAGAATTACTAGGTTCTGGAACCAGTTCAGTGACATATTCGGAAGATGGGGCTACAGCTAGAATGAAGTCCTCTTTTAAAGCTCCTGTGGACCTGTTTGTGGAAAATACAGAATAGAAGCTTATTTTTATTATGGTTTTAGTGAGTTAAAAACTTATTTTACCAGAATTTTTCTACAATTAAAGCAGAAGCTTAGTGATGCACCTACCATTTAAGAGCGAAGACTGTGATCGTCCTGTGTTGCAGTTGTCCTGTTTAAGATTGTAGCCCACGCAGAATTATTTTCAGCAACAGGCTTATTTCCAGAGTTTTAGATTGAATTGTAAGTTTTTTGACTGGATATATTTGTTCAAGCTATTGCAAGTACAAGTGACTTGATTCCAAGTGCAAGTGAGCAATTTTTAAATTTTTTTTTAAGTTCTCCATATATAGTCTATTACTTTAACATTAACATATGAAGAAATGTAAAAATCAATATTTTATGCTAGTTTTCTGTAATACATCTACATTTAAAATATGTTCTTGTATGCTTCTGTTTTCAAACTATAGGTTCCTTGGGGACTGTAAAGTTTCATTTGTGAGTGGTTAAGCTGCAGTTTGGTCAATTTGTAAGAAAATTAGTGTTCATGTACCTGTCAGATAGTTTTACCCTTATAAAGCAAGAGTTATGTACTAGCAAATGGAGAGAACCTAGCACTGTACAGTACACAGTTGTGTGCATTGGTGATATGTTCCTGGGCACTTCCTTTGACATTTCTTTGCTTCTCTAATTATAGCTGGATTTTGCCAAGATAGAGTGTAGCTAATAACTACAACCTCAAAAATGTCCAGCCTTCAGCAAAATTTATGGCATATTGTAAATTTCACACAGTTTAGGAAACTTTTTTTTTTCTTGTGAGTATCTAGGAAAAAATGCAGGAATTGCATTTTCTTAAAAGCAGTCATTTTCATGTAGCTGAACATAAATATTTAGTAGACATTTTGAAAGAGAAAGACTTAACAATATCATTTTCTGTGATGAATTGATAACCAATCTATAAAAAAAAATAAACCTTTGAGTGGAGACTCAGGCAGTGGGTAATAGAAAAATAAATAAGCCTGTGATGATGTAGTACAATATACTAAAAAAGTACTATCAGGTTAGTGCATACTTACAAAAATCAGAGTAATCAATTAAACCACACTTAAGTCTATTAAAGACACAACTAGTTTAATTATCTTCAGATTTGTAACATAATATAAGTATAAATTCAGATTGTAAATGTGGATGGACATTTAGGAATTTCCCTGCCTTGGCCTGTGAAAATTCCCTAAGTCGTGGATAAATTCCATATGTGTTGCTGAAATGTGTGTTGAACTTCAGCCAGTAGTTTAAGATTATGTTGAAGAAAATATTTCTAAAAGGTTTCAGATGAAGAAAAGTATTTGAGAGTCTACAGAGGGCAGGAAGGTTGATTGGTAGGTCTGAGGATCAATACCAGAAGTGGTTTTTTTCTTTGGGGATTTACTTTGACATTTGTTTTCGTTATGCAGTGTAATCCCCAGAAGCCAAAACTACTCTTGTTTTAAAATGTCCCTATAGACAATCTGTGAAAATCTCACTTGAAGATCAGTTTCTACTAGACTTGCAGTCTCTTAAATCTTTTTTTCTTTGTCATAATTGGTAGGCTGATAGAAGTGACTCAGTGTTCTGCACTGTGTTGTTCTAACCAGCTATAATATATATGAAAAGAAAAAATTTTAGTGGGCAAATCGTTATCAGTACAACTGTTGTACATAGCTGCCATGCCCTTTCTTTTGTCTAGAGTATTACATTATATGAGTATGTATAAAATAGCATGAATTTTATTCTTAGTATGATCCCAATTAATTACTTTTGGATTTTTAAGTGCGCAGTATTATAGAACGTTTAATATAATTATTAATACAACCTTTGTACTATCACAAGGACCTCTAGAGCATCCTGTATGAGAAAGTCTCAATCCTGACTTTCTCACCTTTCTCAGTTTCTACAGTTAAGTCAGAAACACAATGTTTTTGTGTTGTCTAAGTAATGTTGTCACTGACTTCAGTACCCAAAAATAAAACCTGGACATCTTGATTTGCAAAGTTAAATCTGTATATTATAGTATAATTATTTAGAAATCTGTGAAGTGCAATTATTGACAAGTATTTTGTGTTTAGGTCATGTAAGTTATTTCTTCCATGTGCTTTAGTAAGTGCTTTGTTAGTTGAAAAGGGCATATATGGCAAGGCACTGAAAGAAAAAGATCCTGCTGGAAAAAACAAAACTGCAACAATAGGAAACAGGAAAAATTTAATGTGATACACCTTTTTTTTCTCCCCCTCAATATTTAAGTAATAACTCACACATGTGGGACTCCTGTAGTCTCCAGGGGGCAATCACATTCAGCATGCATCAAAAGAAATAGTTCAGTTAAACCAACTCTCCCTACCCAGCAATAATTACCACGGGTTTACACTGAGATATAGTTGCAAAAGGTTAGTCAGTAGGGCATCTGCAAATCAAGTCATATGTCAACTCTACATCAATAACCTCATTATAATAGATGTTAGTATTTCAGCACATGACTGTCCAATACAGCATTCCACGTATAGTTCATTTTTAACTTTTACATTGACTTATAGCTTGTCTAATATTTTACTAACTTATGTGTTTAAACACTCTATATTACATAAATTATAATCAATGACAAAAACAATGATTTAGATTGAAATTCTGCAAAGTGAAATTGCAATAAAATGTCTGACCCTATTTGTGTAGCTGTCTTCAATATAAGATGAATTTAGGAGGTTTAACCCTGTAATATCAAAGCAGTATAATAGAAATTTATATACTGTAGATTTTCCAATTTAAACATTGCTGAAAAACATTACCTATACTTTTTTTTTCACCTTTCATAAACAAAAGCTGTTTTCCTATCTATAAATTCACAAAAAAGTAACCATGTTCTAGAAATACAATCAATTAGCTAAATTCTATGCAAACTGTATCTCTATGTACTTTGTTACATTCATAGCTTTTCCATGGCCTGTAATATTTTTTTTTTCTGAAAGCTTGATATGCTGGATGAAAATATAGAAAGGTTTTCAAAGACCTACCTGTGGTCTGCATCAAGCTCACATTTCTAGCTTGTTTCATAATTCAGTCTTGTATTTACCTGTTTGTGACCAGTGCTAGCTATTGCTGCTGTTTGTCACTCTCCATAGATCGTTTTGCATAGCATGCAACCCTCTTACTAATACAGTAACAAAAGCTTTGTTTGAGGTAAGCCAAAGTAGAATTATTTTGGTTGGTTGCTAATAAGCCAGATTTATACCACTTATCTGTCATTACAAGTGTTCTGTAATAGCCTTATACACTATTACAGACTACCTCATGTTACAGACTGGAAAGAGAACGGAGGTGAAGGTGCTTCTTTACATGATCTTGTGTAGAACACTCCTACCTTGGAGAGTTTTATTAAAATTATTTATTTTAAATGCATCTTCACTTTGAGAAGTTTTCATATGATTTCCTTAGAAGATTTTGAGACCAAATTTCACTGTAATACTTTGCTAATACCTATTTTTTTAATTTTAGTTGGGCAGAACTCAGACAGATAAATCAGGAGAAAAAAGGTGATTTTCAAATCTCAAGCTCAACCATCAGCTCTTGTAATTAAAGAAAATATACTTCACTTCTACTTTAAACAAATATAATGTGATCAGATTAAACTCAGTTAGAAACAAACAAGTATTGGCCATCTACTGAAATTTGTAGTCTCTTAGAGCAAAGTCATATTTCAGGGTTCCTAGCTGTTTTGCAAGACATGCAAGTTAAAACAGTATGCACAGGCTGCCAGAAAATAGAATCATAGAATCATAAAGGTTGGAAGAGACCTCATGGATCATCCAGTCCAACCGTCCCGCCACCACCTATTACCCACTAAACCATGTCTTTCAGTACTGCGTCTAACCTTTCCTTAAACACCCGCAGGGACGGTGACTCCACCACCTCCCTGGGCAACCTGTTCCAATGCCCAACCACCCTTTCCGAGAAGAAATTTCTCCTCATCTCCAACCTGAACCTTCCCTGGCGCAACTTGCAGCTGTTCCCCCTTGTCCTGTCACTAGTTATCTGCGAGAAGAGGCCAACCCCCAGCTTACCACAACTCCCTTTCAGGTAGTTGTAGAGGGCAATAAGGTCTGCCCTGAACCTCCTCTTCTCCAGACTAAACAAGCCCAGTTCCTTCAGCTGCTCCTCATAAGACCTGTGCTCCAGCCCCTTCACCAGTTTCGTTGCCCTTCTCTGGACACGCTCCAGGGCCTCGATGTCTTTCTTGTGGTGAGGGGCCCAAAACTGGACACAGTACTCGAGGTGCGGCCTTACCAGGGCTGAGTACAGGGGCATGATCACCTCCCTGCTCCTGCTGGCTACACTATTCCTGATACAGGCCAGGATGCCGTTGGCCTTCTTGGCCACCTGGGCACACTGCCGGCTCATGTCCAGGCAAGCATCAGTCAACACCCCCAGGTCCTTTTCCTCTGTAGAGCTTTCCAGCCACCCCGCCCCCAGCCTGTAGCGCTGCCTGGGGTTGTTGTGGCCAAAGTGCAGGACCCGGCACTTTGCCACATTAAACCTCATCCCGTTGGCCTCTGCCCAGCGATCCAACCTGTCCAGGTCCCTCTGCAGATCCATCCTACCCTCCAGCAGATCGACACTTCCCCCCCAACTTGGTGTCGTCTGCAAACTTATTGAGGGTGCACTCGATTCCCTCATCCAAGTCATCAACAAAGATGTTGAAGAGGATAGACCCCAACACCGACCCTTGGGGAACACCACTCAAGACCGGTCGCCAAGTTGGATTTCACTCCATTCACCACCACTCTCTGGGCCCAGCCATCCAGCCAGTTATGAACCCAGCGAAGAGTGTACCCGTCCAGGCCATGGACCACCAGCTTCTCCAGGAGAATGCTGTGGGAGACTGTGTCAAAGGCTTTGCTGAAGTCTAGGTAGACTACATCAACAGCCTTACCCTCATCCACCAGGTGGGTCACCTGGTCATAGAAAGCGATGAGGTTGGTCAGGCAGGACTTGCCTTTCACAAACCCATGCTGGCTGTGCCTGATCCCCTGGTTGTCACGGACATGGCACGTGATTGCCCCCAAGATGGTAATAGGTAAAGGTAAATAGGTAAAGGTAAAACTTTCAGTGTTCAACTAAGAAACCAGACATTGACCTAGCATGTTTTATTAATAGATCTCGAAGTATTTTACAGAATAGAGGTGTAACAAATACATTGAAAGAAACTGATGCATAAGGAATAAAGTCTATTTGAAAGGTGTCCCTGATAGCACCAGTAAGGAGCATAGGCTTAGCCTTAGTCTGTCCAGTATTCCATTTACTGGTCTGAACTGTTAACTGATAAGATTTTGAAATGGTGTGTTATGATACTAAAAATGTTTGGTAATGAATTGCTACTGATTGAGGTACTTAACGCAGGTGAATTTGATACAATTTTTGATCCAGTGAGTGATTGCATGATTGGTCGTTAGCATGTGAAAGATGAAGACAGCTATATACCATGTTAACTATTTTGCAGCAGGTAGGCACATTTACTAGTCTCTTGCTTCTCTGTGGATGGTCTGGAATAGCCACATATGAAGAAAAAGAGAGTACTGCCGTTTGTGGTTTAGATTTCCTTTACAATGGACGCAGCTTTTTTTTTAGCAGATAATTCAACAACAAACAGGTCTGGAGTGTGGTACATTAAATTTTATAGAAGGCTGAAGTTTATCTGTTCTTTCATCACAGCTAGGGTCCTTATTGCCTCAGCAAGAATTTTTCTGATCCTCTACTTCTGTTCGTATCTTTCAGTTTCTCTTTTTCCTTGGGAAAAAGTCTGTTCAGCTTTCTGCATCTGAAAAAGACTCCTTCTCTAGAAGCACCTTGGAGAAAGCCTGATGGATATTGTTGAACTCCCAATGTTTTCACTAAATAAATGTATTAATACAGCTGGAGGTTTTTTCCATGACACTTTTCATAACTGTCAATAGCAAAAAATGAGAATTTAAAATATTGATGATGACGAACTATAAAAATGTTAACTTTGAATCTTAAACGCCAAAACTGTGCACAGAATGCAGAACTTTTTTCATATTGCCTTGTAAAAAATAGATTTTGAGTTATTGTTTTTATTTCTGTGGATATTTTGGTCACATGAATTAGAAATGCTTTTACAGATGCATTTGTTCTGTAGTGGGATGGAGTTTTATTAAGCAATATTATTTGGTATCAGCCAGTCACGTTTCTTTTCACAGTTGCATATTGGCGTAACGAAAGAAGCATTTTACACCTACTCTTTATCTGTCACATACCTTTGTCATATTGAGAACCACCATAATTTATCCATCTAGAAGTCATGACAAAGATAAAAGCCAGGTGTGGTGATCCCCCCTCCTTTCTTTTTTTTTTTTTTAAACTTCAAAGGGACATTGTAACAATGTGAACAGTGTGTCACATGAGTGTTATAGTCCATTTTGAAGAAAGAATTTTGTGTTTTCCTGCATATGGGGTGAATTCCTGGTGCTAGTAAAGTTAATGGGAATTTTGCCACTGCCTTGTCAGACAAAGATTTCTCACATGAAGAGAAAAATAATTAGAAAAACCCTGTACAGACAAAAAATAAACTTAAAAGGTCATTGAGAAAGCAGATCTCAAACACAAATGGAAACAGTCCATTGTCATTCATCATTTACATCTGATCTGTGGATGGCAGTTGTAATTTGTGAGAAAGTCCTTCTGCAGTCAGCTGTAAGGTTTGTCAAGATTGGTTTTCTGTCTGGGTGTTCTTTTTAAAGAACATTTGGCTGCCAAGTCCTAGCAAATATCGTTACTTCTCTTAATACAGAGATCAGAAAAAATTGCTAGAAGGCTGCTGTCTGGTTCTTGTGTTTCCAGCATAGGCATTGATCCTTTATGCATGATGGCTTTGTTCCCCTTTTTCTTATGAAACTGATAAACACTAAGATAGTTCTATAAGTGGGTTTCATGGTTTAACCCCAGCTGGTAACTAAGCACCACACAGCTGCTCACTCACCCCTCTCCCCCACTGGGATGGGGAGGAGAATGGAAAAAAAACCAAACCCTTGTGGGTTCTGATAAAGACAGTTTAATACGATAACAAAGTATTAGATTAGAATAATAAATATAAACCAAGTGATGCACAAATGCAGTTCCTGCTTGTCACCTGTGGGGAAGTAAAACAACCCCTGATGCCCAATTTGTTTCTGAGCAGCGATCCTGCCTCCCAGCTAGCTACCCCAGTTATGTGCTACGCATGACGCCATATGGTATGGGATATCCCTTTGGCCAGTTGGGTTCAGCTGTCCCAGCTGTGCCCCTCCCAACTCCTTGTGCACCCCCAGCCCACTCACTGGTGGGGTGGTGTGAGAAGCAGAAAAGGCCTTGGCTCTGTGTAAGCACTGCTCAGCAGGGATGAAAACATCCTTGCATTATCAACGCTGTTTCCAGCACAAATCCAAAATGTTGCCCCGAACTAGCAACTATGAAGAAAATTAACTCTTATTCCAGCCAAAACCCAGCACAGCAGGATAACTAGTATCTTAAACTCCTCTTTGTGTATTTTCTCTAAATGTGAAATAAGTGCATTGCAAGAGTACCAGAAAGATAGCATATAAACCAGCACCTAATAGCTTCCTACCTAGAAAACTTTGCTGTGAATATGTTGATGGATGAAGGTATCCTAAATCCATTGTGGAAGGTTATGACTTATTAACTATACGTAGCTGCCTGACATAAGCTAAATTGTGTATTGGTGGTTCTGTAAGGTGCTCTATTCCAGTTTTCACTCACACACTGACAGGGAAGTCCCTGAGGAACTTGGGGCTGGGTAGGAGCTTGGCTGCAGGGACGTCAGAGCCTAGGCCTTCAGGAGGGATGTACAGGCTCCGTGGTGCAGGACTGCAGCAGGCCAGGGCTCACATCTGGGCTGCAGTGCGAGCCAGCCACCTTCTCAAGGATCGGGAGCACAAGGCCACGAGGCACTGGCTGTGCCCTCACCAGCTGGTCCAGTCCCACAGAAACTCAACATGGTGGACAAAGCTGGATGCTGGCAAGAAGATCTATCCACAGTCCCAGGCATCTCTAGTGGTGAATTGATTCTAAGGGCCGTTGTTAACCAGGCAGGAGGAGCAGGAGATGGGGTCAGAGGCCTGACTGGGGACAAGGGACAGCCATTTACCCTCCAGGTCCACTCAAGAGATGAGATATTGACAGCTGAGGCCTGACCTCTGTCTGGGGAACAGGGATGGAGACAGGTAAACCTCCATCACAGTTCTGGCAGATATATATCATGTAAACTGCTTCCTTCACCTTACTGTTGATTTGACCAAGTTATTTGCTACAGAAAACAAACAAAAAACCAAACCAAACCAAACAAACCAACAAAAAAAGCAAACATAGGAATCCTTTAGTCTCTAAGTGGAAGTGCTGAAAGCTCAAGACTTTCTGTATGTTCTTTTCTCTGTTTGCCTCCACTCTTAGTATTTTAGCCAGGTGGTGCCTACCAGAAATACCCTGTACCAGTGAGGTATATCTCAATTGGAAACATCACTCCAATACAAAGCAAAAGCCTCAAGATCAAAAAGGGAACATTTTGCATAAAAATAATGCTTTAATTTAAAATAGTTGAATAATAATCATTGAATTTAACCATTTTAAGTAATTGAAGAGTTTTACTATGTGGTCTTTATTTTCCCTATCTTTTACAATGAAGAGCTATCTGATTAATATTTCAACCTGAAATTTCTGAGAAAGGAGTAAGTAGTTTAAATGGGTAGTCTTTAAATCTATGTTTGTGTTAGACTACAACTTACAGTAGATTTAGTTAAAGGACACAGATGTGTTTCTTCATTTAAATCAGCTTTTTTACAGTTCTGAATGTATATCATAAAAGTTCATATATAGATGCAGCTTTGCCCTCACATGCCCAGTGGCTGAGGTATGTGATGTTGATTTTAATGCAGTAAACGACTGGTGGGTAGACTCAGTTGCATGTGCTGAAAATGATGTGCACAGCTACCTTGAAGCATTACAGCACATTTTCTTCTGGTTTTGTTGCACTTTTTCCTTGTGAAAATAGTCTTATGAGAAATTTAGAAAATTGCAGTTCCAAATTTGAATGTGCTCATGATTTAATAATACATTTACATTTTCCTCTTGCAGGTGTTTTGTCTTGCTCCTGTTCTAGGATTAATGCTGTAATTGCACTGTTTGGTGCAGATGTATTAAATTCTCCTTCACAGGTTATATCACACGTGCAGTGACCATTTCTCCTCTACCCTGGATATGAATATAGCAAGTATAAACCTATCTGTATCCTCTAGCAAGGTTCTGAAGTCTGGTGTCTCTAAGGTGTCTATTTTGTTCCCTTTTTTTTTTTTAAAAAAAAATTGTTTTCTATTTTCACCTCAAATTGATTGTTCCTAAGAACAGTTCTTGAGTAAAAAACAGCGGGCCAGATGTTTTATGTAGTGATTGAAAGTCAGTAAATCAGGCAGAATGTAACTATAGCATCTGTGCTTTAAAGAAAAGTGTAATCAATAATAAATTAAGAAAGACTTAAATATTTTTTTAGAAAATTAGAGTATTTTAATGAATATTTTCATTTTAATAAAAATTTGAGGTGTTTAGCACTGAATATATATTCAGAAGGAAAAATAACTTTTTGACTACCTTTAAAATGTAATAATTGAACAAAATCTGAGTCAAAATAGGTCCATAATATGAACACGTGAGCTTATACTTATTCATATCCATTAGTATGAACCCTAAATGCCACAAATTTATTTATCTTTAATAAATTACGTAGACTATTTCCATGCATGTAGAAGTTACAAACTCTGGGGAAAAAAAAGTGGGGTTTTGTGTCTGCATGTGTTTTTTTTGGTCAAATTAATATTTGAAACATGGACAAACAGAAGGCTGCTTAAGAGAACATGAATTTTCTGAGGCTTTTAGTCTCAGTCACATTCATTATCCATATTGCTGTTACATTTTTTTCTGCAGTCTGAAAACTTTGTCCAGTATTAGAAGTATATAAATGTAAAATTTGAACCAAATTTTATTTTTATTCTGATTTGCCTTTTATATTTATATAAAAGGTTATATTTATTCCTCTACACTTTTTCAGCCATGTAGTTCTGTCAAAAACTTCATTAACATTCACTCAAAGCCTTGTCTTTGTTGTTCGTATCCTTTCAATGACCCCAAATACCTTTAAGTATGTTGGCAGTATCATGTCTTCATATTTATGTCTTGATTCCCAGTGTTGAATACCTAAGGAATTTTGTTTCGGTGCTATTTGTTTCGGTAATCTATCGGTATTAACAGTCAATACATTCTCATTCTTCATAAACCACGGCAACATCCTTGACAGATGGCCAATTCAGGAAACCTTTCAAGTTTCCTTTTTTCTTGGTGTAAATGAAGTTTCATAATTCGTGATGTAAAGCTCGAAAACAAGTGAAATGCAGCTTGTGTTATCAAATGTGGTGCACTGTCTACCACTGATATTAACTGCTGACACTACTCTCTGTAGTATTTATTTTCAGTCAAATAGAGAAACTGAATATTAGCATATGCTGATTAAATAAAAACTGAAATTGAAATTTGATTTTAAAATGGGAGACTGAGAGTGATACTGTAGCAGTTGACATTTTACCTGGACTCATTATGCATGCTGGAACTACAGGAACCAAGAAATACATTGTATCTGTTAACAAAAAGAAATAAATATCAAAACTGCATACAAGTAAGGAAGTTAGTTAAAAAAGAAATTAAAAAAGGACAGGCAAAGGAGTAAAAGCTTTACAGGCTTCATGAAGGATGTTTAAAGAAAATTATATTGGCTCAGAGGAAATGGATACCACTTATCAAAAACTACTTTAGGAAGACCAAACGGTAACCAGCATAGTTAAACAGCAGGATAAAGGAAGCTATCAAAAGCAAAAAAAATCTTTCAAAAAACTTGAAATTTGTCCAGTTGAGAAAAATAGAATCATAAAACCCGGCAAGTAAAAAGTAACAAGCACAAATAGGCAGACCATGAAATGGATGAAGCACAATAAGGAGTAAATCATGACATGCATTCAAACTAGTGATTTTCCAATGTGTCAGAAAGCAGAAGCCTGCCAGGGAATCCACAGAGCCAAAGATAATCAAGAAATATAAAGAGTGCTTTCACAAAATAAGGTCATGAGGTCAAAAAATGAAGGAAACTTTTCTCCTGTGTTCATAGAAGAGGAGCTTGGTTAGTTTCTGCTTCTGGAACTCTTTTTTTACAGGCAAAGTATTGGAAGATTTATCTTAGAATGAGGCTACAGTAGAAGAGATTACACAACAGCTACCAAAATTAGCAATACCATCATCATAGCATCAGTGGATTAGAGGATAATTCAAGTTGAAAGGGACCTCAAAGGGACCACCAAGTTCAACCTCTCGTTCAAAGCAGAGTGAGCTTGTGGTCAGGCCAAGTTGCTGTCAGAATCAAGTAGTTTTCATTCTACAGTTGGAAATTAGAGGTGAAATATGTGAATTTATAACTGCAGTGTATAACTTGTTTAAAATTTCCTTTTTAGCAGAGGACTGGAAGGTGGATAATGTGACATCTGTTTCTAAAAAGGCTTCCATGCAAGTTTTGGAAAACTACCTCTATATGACATGTGCATTGGACAAATTAAGAGAAATTGTGTTAGAAAAAAGCAGAATTAGTGGGCGCACAGTATATTGGTGAAGAGGCAAAATGCCCTGCCTAAAATGAAGTCATCCCTCATGAGTTCACAAGTCATGATATTTTTCGAAGTCCCATAAGAATCTGTTGTGACTATTCGGTGTGTTTTTAAAAGGCCTGAAAAAAGAGTGAATAGTTTAATGAAATTCAGCATCATCCACTGCAAGACTAAGGATAGTTTCTTTGGTTGTGCCTCCCTGAAAAATCATAGGAAAACTGGATAGTGTTTCAACATAAAATCCATAAGAGTCATTTAAAAAAAAAAAAAAGACAACTGTCATAGAATAAGAAAGCCATTAAGACATAAAGCTATGTAATCATGTTACTAAATGCAGAACTGATGGCAAAAAGCTTAAATATTACAGGGAAGTGTGTAGTGAAAAAACTTATGCAGAACAGAAAACATTTTGGCAAACTCAGGCTGATTTATGATGGTAGAAGGAACTCTGTGGGTTTGCATGGTTTTGACCCTAAACCTGCAAAAATATGTTGGATTTGGCAGTGTTTCACTTGGAGTTTTTGGCTTCCTTTAAGCCCAGAAGTCAAAGCAACATTTGGGATATGAACCAAAGCCAAGGAAAAGGTTTGGATGAACCGTGCATACCATAACAGCCAAGTTTCACACAACTCTAATTATCATAATGGTTTTCCACTTTCTTTGTTTCTTTACACTTTTTTTTCCAGAGCTGCTTTTCTATTTCTGAATCTTAATGGATCAGAATCTCTATATGCGGTGAAAGTCTCTTTATGTGCCTAAGGAGATGAAAAATGAGAGCTCAAAGGTTTTGTGTCTCATTTTTGTATTACAGCAGAATTTGAATAAGAAGGTTGTAGATACCATTTGAAATGTTGAGGTGTCTTCATGTCCATTTTGGAAATATTTTGTTTCTTTGGAAGTGATAATGTTAGATACTTGGCCTTCCTTGTGTGTTTCAGAATATGAAATAACATAATGAAGACATCCAAAGCACTGAACAGTTTAAGAAAGGGATATAGGTTGGATTCTTTCTACCACTTATTAACAAGTATCTCTTAAATTCTGGTAATGTAAATACCACTTTCCATGGAGACAGCTGTGCCTGTACAGTAAATGGTGCATGTTCTGCATCTTGTTTGGATCTCATGAAACTGCGGGATACGATACGTTCAAGCTGCTGGTCTGAGAAAGCGTCTCAAATCCATAGTCTTTGTATGCACATCAGACACTATACATATGGTAAATGATAAACATACCATATGGGATTTGTGAAGTTAAGACTATCAAATTCCTTTCCCATTATTTTTTCTTACATTGTATGGTCAAATCAAAACCATATTATTCTTCACATTATTAAGGGGTTATGTTGTGGCCCCATTTATAAGGTTACAAAACTGATCATGCTTTAAGCTTTCCTTTGGCCTAAAAATTTTCCTGGTTACGCTAAGTGTGTGTGTGTGAAGTTTGCAGAACTTCGGCCAATTTTGTGAATTATAGAGTTCTGAAAACTTCACATGTAACCTTAGGCAAATATTACAGCTCAAGAGAGCTGAGTTTAAGTTTCATTTTGAAAATTTAGATTCCAGAATTTTATTGTATGTATTGTGAAGATATTGTCTGGAAATAATAGTTGCAGTCCTGACAATATTGTGACTATATATGCATTTTCATGATAGTTTTATTTTTTTACATTGAGTTCGTAGACTGGAATAACTTAATAGCCTCAGCTGAACTGTCAAGTATTTATCTAAAATTTATAAATTTAGTATCGTTGTCATCACTTTAACATGGCAAAGTTCTTCTAATTTTACCCTCAAAGTGAAATTAGTTAAAAAGGAAGCAGCAAAGCAGTGACCACAGTAAATTATGACAATAGGAACCCGTGGGTATTAGGGGAGGAACTAGAAAACATACTCCTTGAAAAGTTTGTCAGAAATTGAGGAGTGGGGGAAGCACATAGATTTTGTTACTCTGCATGCTGCATAACCGACCTCATTTCTCTGTTGCTACTTGTTTTGAAAGCAAGGACTATATATCCATGTGGATTGGAATGCAGCTCTTTTATTGTGTCCCCTTCCCATGTAAGTCAGTAGCTGAAACAGGTTAGGAAGAGAGACCCTTTCATGCTACATGCATCTCTGGTTGNGGGGTGTGCAGGATGTGGGGGTGGCATGGGAGGCAGGTCACGGTAGGTTTCTGCTCCAGCTAAGAATAAAAAAGCTGGAAGTAGGTTTCCTTTGGTGTTCGTTAGATATTCTAAGTGCAGATTTGTTTTTCAGGAAAAGATCTGTGTGGAATTTGTAAGCAGTGGGAATACGGCTGGGTATTGCTTGTTACATGTGGAATGTACAGCTATTTCTTTCCATGAACATACTACACGGTTTTCTTCTAGACATGTCACACTGCTGAAGAATATGTGGAAAAAAATTACCTTCAATTATGCAGAACAGAGATAATAACTTTTTTTTAATGTCCAGAAAACATGTTTATGGGAAAAATTATCTGGTGACAAAACCAGCAGCAGTTAAATGACAAATCTAGAAGGAATAGTAGGTTTAATACAACATTTAGGTGAAATATGCCCTAATGGAATTGTTGAGTTTTTTTTTCATAGTCTTTAAGAAAGGTAAAATTAAAGCTTTAATGAAATTTAGGGGAACAGTGGTTCCCAGAATGACCCCAAGACCAAAAAGACCATGACTCATTTCTTTCTGTTGGACCATAAAGTTGATGCTGGTTGGAGGTAGTGAAATTATCAGGCAAAAGCTGAAAATGTGAAAATAAACTGGAATACATAGTGAATGATGTTCTTGGGCTGCAAAAGTAAAATGGATGCACATGGTTCTGCCATGTCTCAGAACTTTGAGTCGTTCCATGCATGAGTAATACTTAAGGAGGATGTGCTTTAACTGCTGCGCAGGTATATAGGGTCAGTCACTCTTGGTTTACATCCTTTTGCATAGCACCAGTTAGTTCAGTGCTTTCTCATATATGTCTCAGTAGTGTTTTAGAATGTTTTAGAATATCTGCTACTGCAGGAAAAAGCTAAAAATATTATGCTTGTATCTTTGTATTTATTTATAGAACTTTTAATTTTTTTTCTTTTATTTTTAAATCTGAACACAAGCCTTAAACTTTTGTACCTGGAGAATAATTTATATGATTTTCTCTGTTTTCCCCCCACCCCCATGCTACAACAGCATATCCTGAACATGAAAACAACTTTGTGATGTTACTGATTGCTTGTAAAAGCCCAGAATAAACTCTAGACATCAAGGCCCATAATCCAGCCAGCTGGTGTCTTACTTTCCAAGGAAAGAACCCAAAATGGCAGCTCAAGTGACTTTGTTTCATGAGCCATCTGAATTGTGGTGCAGTGTCTTTAGAGACAAATTGTTTCCTGAGATTTTCATATGATCATTACACTTCAGTAAGTAATTATGAATCTAATGATATATGATATATACATTTTATTTCCAGTGTTGTCAAGGAAAAATGTGCACGCATTAGTCTAACATTGTGATTTACTGTAGGGCACTTCTATCCACATTACTGTATACTAGAGGACCAAGAGTATGTTGGTTCTTATCTATCTACTCACAGCTGTATTTAAGCAACTAATACACATTTCTATAAACAACTTGATTTATAGACGTGGTTGGCCACTGAGAAGTAAAGATTTCCTGAAGGGTAGGAGACATGTCATTCTTCTTTGGTTTAGTGGGGAGATCACAAACTTCTGGCTCCTGTCATGGCTTTTGGTGTTCAGTACTAACCGTTTTACTCTCCATAATACTTGTGAGTCCTTTTCAATTTATAATATATTTTATCCTTTTCTAAATATTTATTTTATTTCCATGAAACGGAGAAGTGCTTTTAGTACTTTTATTTTAGTTACTATCATTAACTCTTTGATAGACTTTCTTGATTTTTAAGTGGAAACAGAGAGGAATTTGACTTACGTTTCTTTTTATATTTTGGAATCCTTAGCTGATTAAGAACTGCAGTGGTCTGGGCAAGAGTGATTTCTTCACTCTATGGAAAAGAAGGACTTAGAATTTTCTTCTAAATGTGAATCTTTCTGCATTTCTGTAAGCACTTTTCACCCTGAGGTTTATTTTTTTTTTTTTAAATCTGATTCCATGTAAGGTTGTGCATTGCATTACTAATACTCTGAGGCTGAATTCGAGTAACCTGTTTGACATACCTGAGTGGTTTTTAGATATTTCCCCAGAATGAATATTAGGCTGTGAGCCATGCACAGCAGTAGCTTTAATTAACATGTCTGCAGTTTTTGTGATTGGTCCCTGCAGCTTGGGAACTAGTTCTGTAATTCTGCATCACAGCTATCCTCTGTGGGTATTATTATAATAATTATGCCTTCCTGATGAATTGAGAATGATTGGTGGCAGCAGTGTTTTCAAAGAAGGAATCTTGAGCCTTGACATCATTCCTGTCCTTCTTTCATGCAACTAAAACATGTTAATCTTTGCAACATGAGAACTGACACACCGGATCAGATGAGAGATGTATCTACTTAATTTTTTTTTCCTGGTCAGCAGAAAAAAAAAACAACTTTAAGTGGAATAATACAAGAATTGGAGCATGAAAAAATAAGAATAGGCAAAGTGTTTTTTCCTCAGTATACTGTCTCAGGTTCTACCAGTTGTTTACTTTAGGGACCTTTTGAGCTGGAAACAGTATATATATTGTTGTGTTTAGAAGTTGTAGAATTTATAATCAATACAGTGTCTAAAACTTTTTGGCACTCATTTTAGGGCTGAGAATTACCCCAGATCCTTGAACTGTGCAATTTAAAATGTCATATTAAGAGTTTTTCCCCTTGCATGGTTTTTAAGCCTGTTGCCTAGTAATGTCCTTAGGTGCCCATAGTTCTTTAGCTGTGAGAAATAGTGAACAATAGTTCCCAGTTCACTTTCTCTGGTAACATTTATGGTCTCTCTCACTTCTTTTTCAATAGTACATTTTCCAAGCTGAAAAGTCATGCTTGAAATTCTGCCTTTTCTCATTGCAGGTAGTTTTAAGTTGCTTGTCTGTCTTAACTGGCAAGTAGATTCTTTTGAAATTATTTTTTGGCTGGTCTGGAATGTTTTGTCTAGCAATTCTTTTGTGCATTTTTTGCTAGAAAAATAAGATAAACAGGCTTTATATATATTTTAAATTAAAATATAGAGAAACAGGAAGGGATGTGAAACTATCTTCTACTGTATCCATAGTACGAATTGAGTATCAGTTATAATACTGTTATTTCTGAGAGAAGTTTGTCTACCTTATTCTTAGTGATCTTTGTAATAACCTTGTTCATGAATCATCGTCCACAGGTGTTAAAAGATTTCTCTAATATCTCAACTTAGTTGCTTTATCCACATGGAACATAGTGAGCTGATTTTTTATTTTTTCTCTGTGTCTGTGATGGCTTGTATCTGAAAATCCATATCATATTCCTTAGTTTTCTCTTCTTGAAGTTGATAGACCCTATTTCTTGCAGTCTTTCCATAGAGGTTGTGTTTTCTAATTTTCTTATTGTCCTTGTTGCTTTTCTTTGTGGTCTTTCCAGTTTGTTCACATCTTTGAGTGGATAAAATTGGATCCAGTTCTCCTGCTGAGATCTTGCCAGTGCCAAAGAAAACAGAAGGATTACTGCTATATATACATCTTTACATAGTGTGTTTTTTGCAACAATGTGACACCGTTGATTTGTCACTGTAGTGTCCTGATCCTTTTCTTTAGTAGAAAAAGACAACTTTGTAATCAGTTATTTCTCTTCCTGGACTTGTGCAGTTGATTAATTCTGCTGAAGAGTATGACCTTGCTTTTCTCCCTGTTACATATCATATTTTTTTTTCCAGCTCAGTTCTCACGTTTGAGAAAATGTCTTGAAGTTACATTTTTATTTTTCATACTAATGCCATCTGCAAGTTGGTAGGCTTAGTATTTTGGGTTGTTAATAAAAGAATTGAATATCAATGGGCCTGCAAAATCCCATTTTTTACAATATCCTTCTGGTTTAACAGTGAATTGTTGGTGCCTCACTACAGTTTCCCAACTAGTTTGGCATCCATGTTCTGTTGCTTTCATTTGGATCATACTTTTCTTTAACTTGCTTATGTGAATATCCTGAGATTTGTTACCAAATGTGACGGCTACTCTTGTCCTTCAACAAAGCCAATTACTCTGTCATACAAGAAAATCTGATTTGTTTGACATAACTTCTTGGGAAGTCCATGTCAGTTCCTCTTGGTGTTTCAAATAGTCTGAAGCAGATTTCTTGTTCCAGTAAATCTCAGAATCAAAACTGTCTTATCTATAATTTTCCAATCTTCCTTTTCTTTTAATAAGATCAAAATTATGTTTGTCATTCTCTAATGTTGAGATTCAACAAGGACAAGTGTAAGGACAAGTGTAAGGTCTTGCATCTGGGAAAGAAGAATCCCATGTGCCAGTACAGGTTGGGGAATGACCTGCTGGAGAGCAGTGTAGGGGAAAGGGACCTGGGGGTCCTGGTGGACGGGAAGATGACCATGAGCCAGCAATGTGCCCTGGTGGCCAGGAAGGCCAATGGCATCCTGGGGTGCATTAGAAGGGCTGTGGCCAGTAGGTCGAGGGAGGTCCTCTATTCTGCATTGGTGAGGCCGCATCTGGGGTATTGCATCCAGTTCTGGGCTCCTCAGCTTAAGAAGGATAGGGAACTGCTAGAGAGAGTCCAGCGCAGAGCCACTAAGATGATCAAGGGAGTGGAACATCTCCCTTATGAGGAAAGGCTGAGGGAGCTGGGTCTCTTTAGCTTGGAGAAGAGGAGGCTGAGGGGTGACCTCATCAATGTTTATAAATATGTTAAGGGTGAGTGTCGGGAAGATGGAGCCAGGCTCTTCTCGGCCTCACTGAGCGATAGGACAAGGGGCAACGGGTGCAAATTGGAGCATAGGAGGTTCTGGGTTAATGTAAGGAAAAACTTTTTCACCGTGAGGGTGACAGAGCACTGGAACAGGCTGCCCAGAGAGGTTGTGGAGTCTCCTTCTCTGGAGACATTCAAAACCCGACTGGACGTGTTCCTGAGTGATGTGCTCTAGGTGGCCCTGCCTTGGCAGGGGGGGTTGGACTAGATGATCTTTCGAGGTCCCTTCCAACCCTTGTGATTCTGTAATGTTTTTGCTATCACAACCATTGCCCAGAGTTCTCAAAACCTTTTGTTTTCTACAGCACTGAGATTTTTTTCAGCCAAAAAATATTTAGTATATCTAGCTAATATTAAAACATCCCAGTATTCTGTTAGCTGTTGGTTCCCTCCCATTAACAGTGGATATTTTTCCTTTTTTACTAGCTGTTTCATCAGCGCTACCCTTAGGTTAAGAGTGATGTAAAAGAGCATCAGCTTTTTGGTGGTCTTGGCATACTCATTTAATAAATTTACAGATGTGTCAGAGAGTAAGCTTAATAGACTTAAACCTCCCTCTTTCAGTACAGCTTTAGTTGTCTTGTTTGTATGTGAGTTTATTTATGACGTTGTTTTAAAAGTTTGCAAATGAAAGGGATGATGCTGTCTCTGGTACAAATTGCTTGGACATTAAAAGCCAATAGGAGAGTAGAGAATGAGTTTTGTAATTATGAGAGTTAAAGATCCCAGTGGGGTTTGATATCTAACAGCATCCAGTAACTTTAGCACAGACAGGTGGTAAAGGATGAGGGAAATATAGTTGTAGCCTCAGGCAGATACTCAGCTCATGCAGCTGTTTCATGCATTCTGGCAACATGACTCAGTTAAAATCAAATAACATTCCTTATGTCAATATTTCTTACCTGCATGTGAAACCAGTTGTCTTTCATTTTGCAAAAACATGATAATTCAAAGAGCATTAAAAAATGTACTGTTTCTCACACAGAATTTATATCTTGCAGCTGCACACTAATCCAAGTGAAATGGAGTAGAGTTTCACTTTATCAGCCAATCATAACTTTAAACTGTTTTTACAATTCATCGTACAGTTTTTAAAGCCAGATTTAAGTCTGTATATGAAAAATAGTCTACTTGATGTATGAAACCATAGATTAGTCAATATGTATTTAAAGAAGTACTTCAGTAACAACAGAAAAATGACTTTAGTGAATTTACAGACTAAACTCTGAATGATACACATGGAATGCAAGTGTTATGCCATCAGTACAGTTAGGACTGTGTGTGAAAGGAGTAGCTGAAAAATGTAGTTAACTTGCTCAAATAATCTCTGATCCTGGTACTCTTTTACAGCTGTCATATTTAGCCTATTAGTCTATCCCATATCCTAGCTGCTTGTTAGCCTTTTTATTTCTGAGAGCAGTTATGCACCAGGTAGAAGACAGAGTGGATCTGTTGTATCTGGGTAAAGCTGAACTTGTTCATTATTTTCTTCATTGGGGTCATGAAGGAAGATGAATACAATTTAATTCCTGCTTGTGACTAGATGTGCCATGTAAATATGATAAATTATCTTTGTTCTCCCAAGATGCTGCTGAGAATTCAGTTGCATCTCTCTGTTGGGAAAGCTGCATCTTGGTTACTATGGCATAGGAACCTCCCTCTTAGGGATTATTAGAATTAAAGAATTATTAATTCCTTGTATTAGGATGAAAGGAGGAACATCATCAAAATGTGCATACTTAGCACTTCTTGTCACATGCCAATGCTCATGTGGTGGTTAATACTCAGTCTGTGGCTTAGATTGGGGACTGAATTATGTATCCAGAGAAATGTTGCATAATTCCTCTATCTGAAAGTGTCAGGAGACTTGTGAGATATTGATTTGGCCTTTTTGTCTAATCCAGTTAAGAATCTTTTCTTGGGTTAAGATTGTGTTTTAACAGGAAGAAAAGGATTAGAAAAGCTTCTGTTGCCATTAATTGCAAATTTTATCTTTCACCCCCATATTATTTTTAACATGTTTTTGGTTGTTCTTCAGCAATCTTTTTATTTTATAGAAGCTCAGATAAGCTTGTTTTTGATATGTAAAAAGGGTTTTATGTACTCTTAGAGGGGTTTGGTACTTCAGGAATTAGTCATGTGATTGTACAATAAAAGTTACAGAAGTGACTGCACGAGTGACTCTAATAATCCCCATTTACACAACACCTTTAAATATACTCAAACCTAGGTGCACCCTCATGTACTGTTTTCTGACAAACTCTAAGTATGACTTAGAGAAGACAGCTCCTAGGAATAAAAAACTATTCAAGTCTTATGCCTATGCAGTTCTTTAAAACTGTTTACTATGCCAGATAATTTTTTTAATTGATGCCATTTTTGATATTTGTCTATTTTTGCTGTCATCAAGCTGCTAAATGAATCACTTTTCAGCATTTTGGTGTGAATAACGCCTTTCCTATTTCAACTGTTTTTTAGAAGTAACTTCCTGCTATAACAAAATTTTCTGGAAAAAAGTCAAGAATACTTAAATACCTTAAACAGGTTTTACAAGTTAACAATTCTATAATTAGTCTTCAGGCTACCTCTGGCTCCATGGATTTAAAGCTATCAGAGTTTACTGTTTTGTGAAAAATATATTTTACTTTGTTTGGACATGCTTGTCATAAGTTTCTCAGTATATCATTATCCTATAAAACCTCCCACTGGCAGTGTCTGGAAGAAAAAAATACAGTGTAAACTACAGAAGACCTAATGGCAGCTTCCTGCCAATGTTCATTCTTGAGTCAACAACGTTTGTTTTTGTTTTTGCTTTTGTGAAAATATGTCACAATATATGTCTTTCATATAAATTTGCTAGTTCTATTTATCAGCCCAGTAGAGCATTTATCCACATCTCTACTTTCCCCTATTTTTTTCTCCTTTTAATTCCATGATATCTTTGTTTCTGGTCATACCACCAGTGAGTGTTTGCACACATAAATTATACACCTAAAAACACTCATCACTAGAAAATTTACTGCTTCTAATATCTTTCTCATGAACAGTTGTGTTTATTTCTGAGTCAACTTCTCTGGTAAAGACAGACAGCAATGCTCTTAGCTTTGGTTCAGTTCTTTGTTTTTTCAAGACTCTCATTTTAGATACTACACTGTATGTGGGACCACGTGGACTTTTAACCATAAGCCTGTGCTGGGAATATTAAAACGGTTTTAGTTTATAATGCTGAATAAAAATAATAGTGGAATGCTATTTGTATTAAGTATACTGCTTCTACCCTGCTGATGCCAAGGGCAATATCTGGGAGCAGAATATAGCCTCCTGACGGAGGATATAATTGGTTTCTCTATTTTTCTCTTTGAAAGCCTATTTGGAAAAGGTGGGAGGCACGGAGAAAGGTTGCTATCCTTTAAGATAAGGAGCTTGAATCTTCTTTTCTATGTGTAGGAAACTTACGTTGTTTGATTTGGGAAATCTTTTATCTTCTGGGCCTCTCTTTGGCAGCTTAACTACTAACTCTACTTAATTAAGTAGAGACAGATAACTACAGATACTGTCTTGCTCTTTTTTTTAAACTTCTTTAAACATTCTTTGCCAGTATTTTGAATTCTATGATGTACTTGGTGATTTTGTAGTATAACAGCATAGTAAGTTAATAGCTGTATAGATGCATCTCGGATTCATAATGCAGTACAGTAGGATATTAGTTATTCAAACAACTGGTGTGACACTAAATTTGTGTGACTCAGAGATTGTATCATGAGGAGTCGCTGTCAGACAGGAAGACATGAACAGCAGGGAAGTTTGGATAACCAGGATCATACTGTGAGTATTTAGGTTTTTTGTTGACCAAATCCATTATATGTAGAAAGGCTATATTTCTTTTTTGTTCCTTTATAGAAGGCCTCTTTAATATTACACTATCACAGGAAGTTACGAACAGATGTTGTATTATAAGCCATTACTTCTGATCTTGTAATGAACAGTAGATTTTATAAGTGGCACCAGCACAAAAAAGACACCAGACTGAAACAACCAACTTACAACAGAAGAATTGTTGAGCTCTAATTTTGAATAACAATTTTGTAAACATTGTAAACAGGTTTTTTTAAAAGGAAAAAACCTAACCTCTTAAGTTTTAAGTGCCCAGCTCTCTTCCTACATAAGAAAATACTCAAAGCACATCTTGTATATATTTGGTTGCCATTGTTGTCTTTGTGTCTTTTGTCCTTGTTAGCCCAAGGAAAATGGACAGATATGATGATTTCATACACTGTTTTATTTAATTTTATTATTCACTAGTCATGAAACACTGTTGTTCTCAGTATCTTTTATACCAATCAAGATCAAGAAAAATCTAACTTTCAATAAAAAAATGCCTGCAATTATCTAAGCTTAGTTGCCTAAAAGAATGAGAATTATTAAAATCTCCTACAGTTTCTGTGGACGTTTTGCTTTGTAGAGGTATTTGCTGTGGAATTCATCTTAGACAGAAGGAGGAATTTACATGTCATTTATATGCATGTGTCTGTGCTCACTGGGGTGATTTTGAAGGTCTTATGAATGCACTAAGAAACTGGAGAAATTAGATATTTGGGAATGGAAATTGGTGGTCTTCCAGGCAATATTGGATCTAAAAGTGCTAAATCCTTTAATAAATAAACCTTGATTCAGACTGGAATGTCTTGGCTTGATCTTAAAGGTGATATTACGAGGGACTTCTAGCTGTTGACTAGCCTCAAAGATAATTATCTGCACATTCCAATCATGTTCTGCCGTCAGCAGTGCTTGAGGTCTAAATGGAGGAAATGTTATTTCCACTAGAAATATATTATATTTAAACTATCCTCATTCCCAAACATTTCAAAAATATTTGTATCTGACTGGAAATATGAAGAATAAAATAATTAAATAACTATATAACCTGCTTCTTAGTCCTGTGTGCTTAACACAGGTGTCATAATTTCAGCTATTGTAGGCAGTTTTCTAAGAACATTGTATGTTGCCAGTACACAGTTATATTGGTGTTACTGGTTTTGCTAGACTGTGGATTAATGTTTTTCTTTGCTGAACAATATTTTGGATGTGAGATCTCTCAAAACACATAAATACAATGTTGATGATTTTGCTCATAATACAGATCAGAGGCTCAACAAATTTTATTTACTGTATCATGTACTGGAGCTAATTTGAAACACTGAATAGCCCATCTGAAACAGAATATATGTAAGTTAAGCATTAAAGAATCATGTTTCTGTATCAAACACCTTGAAATGGATGGAAATGCTCTTCTGCCTTAAAAAAACTACCTTCTAATTCATAGTACATAACTACTTAATAGAAGATTAATCTAAGGAGGTTTTTTTTTGTTTCATAAGTTTTACCTGCACCAGCAAAACAGAAAGTTGATTCTTTAAAGGACTTACCTGCTGGGTGTATCAGAGCGCTCTGTAGTAAAGTTTGTCTGTGGAACAAAAGTGTGCATGAAGTTGAGAAAGCAAGCGAGCATTAATTTATAACATGCTATGTAAATATGTATATAGGTATCACAGAATCACCGAATATTAGAGATTGGAAGCGACCTTGAAAGATCATGTAGTCCAACGCCCCTGCCAAGGCAGGACCACCTAGAGTACATCACACAGGAATGTGTCCAGTCGGGTTTTGAATGTCTCCAGAGAAGGAGACTCCACAACCTCTCTGGGAAGCCTGTTCCAGTGCTCTGTCACCCTCACAGTAAAAACGTTTTTCCCTGTATTAACATGGAACCTCCTGTGCTCCAGCTTGGACCCGTTGCCCCTTGTCTTGTCACTTAATGACACCGAGAAGAACCTGGCTCCGTCTTCCTGACACTAACCTTTAACGTATTTGTAAACATTGATGAGGTCACCCCTCAGCCTCCTTCAAGCTAAAGAGACCCAGCTCCCTCAGCCTTTCCTCATAAGGGAGATGTTCCACTCCCTTGATCATCTTAGTGGCTCTGCACTGGACTCTCTCTAGCAGTTCCCTATCCTTCTTGAACGAATGGGCCCAGAACTGGACACAATACTCCAGTTGCGGCCTCACCAATGCAGAATAGAAGGGGAGGAGGACCTCCCTCGACCTACTGACCACAGCCCTTCTAATACACCCTAGGATGCCATTGGCCTTCCTGGCCACCAGGGCACATTGCTGGCTCGTGGGCATCCCTCCATCCACCAGGACCCCAGGTCCCTTTCCCCTACACTGCTCTTCAGCAGGTCATTCCCCAACCTGTACTGGCACATGGGATTCTTCTTTCCCAGATGCAAGACTCTACACTTGCCCTTATTGAATTTCATTAGGTTCTTCCCTACCCAGCTCTTGAGCCTGTCTAGGTCCCGCTGAATAGCAGCACAACCCTCTGGCATGTCAGCCACTCCTCCAAGTTTTGTGTCATCAGCAAACTTGCTGAGGGTACACTCCGTTCCCTCATCCAGGTCATTGATGAAAATATTGAACAGCACTGGTCCCAGTACTGACCCCTGTGGGACTCCACTGGTCACAGACCTCCAAATAGATTCTGTCCCATTGACCACAACCCTCTGACTTCTTCCTTCCAACCAGTGCACAATCCACCTCACTACCCAGTCATCCAGGCCACACCTCCTCAGCTTGCCCACAAGGGTGCTGTGGGAGATGGTGTCAAATGCACACTCTAATATAGTTCTAATGTATCCTCACTTGTGGGATTGTGTGTTCCTTGGATTGGGCCTCTACATGTTAAAAAATACTTCAAATGCACAACTTCATGTGGACATAGTAATCTCTATCCTCTGAAACCAAACCTGTCTTTGGATGAGAGGGACTTAAGAATAATAAAAAATATGTCCTGATGAGAACTATTATACAGAACGTGAACAGTGGCAAGGATGTTAGTTTACATGAAAGGTCAAGCAGTTTCAAAATACTGTTCTCATCAAGACCAGTTTGAGCCTCCCAGCTGTAAGTTTTCCAAGTCCTGTCACTTAACTTGTCTTCGTAATGCCCATATATTTTGCCTTATAATAGAGTGAATAGTATGAGCTTGTAGATCTGTGTGTTTTCTGTTTATACTCTCTTGCATTTTGCCTCATGTGGGAAGAGCCTTGAGAGACTAAGAAGGAAAACAAACTTTTAGCTGAGGAATAAGACAGCTTATGTTAGTCTGTTTCTACTTTTCTGTTTTTCATCTGGTGAGAAATATTATTATTCTCATCAAGCTTTGCCTAATGTATTTTGCCCAAAAAAGTATTTATAGCTGCATAAACCTTAGGCTTTTATAGAAGTGCCCAGTGCTTTGGTATCTAAATAATGTTCATACAAAGAACAGTTACAATAGTAAAGGCTTTAGTAAATTCCATAGAGCAATTATTATGGTTTCTCAGTTCAGGCCAATGCTTTATAATGCAGTTTCTCTTAGTGTTATTATAAACCGATTATTACTTTATCTATACAGCAACTTAATTCATACTACGTGTAAATAGAATTCCTGCATCTAATGAGGCTGCCTTTCCTAAGTATTCGTGTTGTAATGTGACGTGCAGTTGAGGAAGCATGAAAGGTCTTTCTAAATGTTGACAACTACTGTTCTTCAATATTTATTCTAGCAGATGGCAAAACCTGCTTGTAATCACTAAATGAGAAAAGCTGCCTTACCCTGCTTATAACCCCCAAAAGGCTGAGCAATAACTACTTGATAGTTGTTGGGAAATCAATTAACTTCTGTAGGCAAGATCTTTTAGAATATTTCAACTGTCACATCTTAGGACTGAGAAGATAAAATGCAAAGACATTTAGTTAAGTGACTACTGAGCAGAATTTGGAACTGAGGCACTCCATGAATAATGTAGAGAAATGTTCCAATATGACCTACACCAGCGGGCTGGGAAGATGAAGTGGAAGAGGAAAAGTTGGTTCAGCAAATTCTGGGAGCTTGCTATATGATACTTATTCCATCAGAAGTCAAAAGGGACTAGAATGGACATAGGAGACTGAAATGCAGAGCATCATAGTCATGGAGTACTTGTGGACAGTTATGAGAGGGAAGCAGCAACAGAATTCCTACAACAGAGAGCTAAGCACCATTTAGGTTGCCTTTTCTATTATCTTCTTGTACATGGTAGATGTTGGGATAATATAAGTACTCAGGAATAGTATAGGTACAAGGTGAACAGGAGTGTGAGTATTACAATCTTCCCCTTTTTCAGTCTAGTGAAACAAAATGTATCACTCAGGAGAAATGCATTGCCAAATGCATATTTGACTGGTATGTCATTAACTGCGTAAGGGGAGACAAAGAAAAGTCTAGGTGGTGTAACTTTGAATTAAAATATTTACATTTTTATACTTGGGCCAAACTTCTACAAACTGATGTGACAGAATTGAAACCTTTTTCTTCATAGGTGATGCAATAGTTTATTTGACAGCTCTTTTTATTCGTCTGGGTATCCTCACTAAACCTTCTTTTGGTTCAGTGATAGTCAGACAGGGTGGTTATGTTGCTTGGAAAAGAGCAAGTTCTGTAATTCAGCATCCTTGTTTTTCCCATTATAGTTTTCATTTATTGTGAAATACAGCAGCAGTTAACAAAGAGATGGAGATGAATTTTTCAGGAGCTAACCTAGAGTAAAACCATTGTTATAAAGTCTCTTTACTTCATCTTCCGTCCTTCAGATAGTAATTGAGGAAAACGTTTCAGTTTCAGAAGGACAGTATTTGTTGGGTTATTTTCCTGCCCTTGTCAGCATTCTCTCCCTCACCTGATTTTCATCTCCCGTATTTGTCGTCATAGCAAGCCTTTCCTACAGTTTCTTTTCTGCATGTGCCATGTGTGTACAACTCTGCATATTCTGCCTCTTTGCAACTTTGATCTGCAGCATTGCATGCTCTCTGTGCAGTTCTGTGTAAGGATCTGTTTAGTTGCTGAGTAGTTTTCTCCTGAGCTAGTGTGCCGCAGCATTGTGGAGGCAGCTAATGGGCTCTGTTACCGCCTTCTCGGCTTCTGCTGAGTGCTGGCAGCCCTGCTCTCGGAGGCAACAGGCTGTGCAATCACCCTCACATCTGGCTCCCTTTTTGCACAAGTAGTATTTCCTGAGACTGTTGTTGAGTTCAGTTCGGCATCCTGCTCCTCCAGCACTGCTTCTTCCTCCCACAGGGAATTTCTCTCCAGCGTGTTGATTGAGGGGAGGCACTGTGATCTGTGACTGATTTATCCAGTGAGCTTATTACTGTGTGGTAGGTGTGGGGATAGTTTCATGAACAGGGAGCTACTATTTGAGCAAGATTTCTATTTAGTGCTCTGAAAATTTGACATGCTGATTTTAAACTGCCTTCATGGAGGAATTCCTGCTGGCAAATTCTGAGTCAATATTATTGCTCCATCGTGTGATTGTTCCTAGCTTATCGTGTGTTAATAATGGAGTCCAGTTGTTAGACGTTTTGTTGTTCCCCGCAGGCCTCCCCTGACTGCCCTATGGGCTGTTCTATCCTGGGCACTTGTAAGCACTTTAGTTCTCCTCCTTTTGTCTGGTCTCTTCCTGCAGTGACCATCCAAAGCAGGTTCTAATTTTTTTTTTGGGGGGGGTTTTTTTTGGTAAGAAAGATCTTTTTCTAAGGACCCTTTTCCCCCAGAAAAGTACCAGAAATGACACAAAATATATTTTTTAGGGGTCAAGTGCAGCTTATTTGACCTATAAAGCAGAGCCTGTATGGGTAAACTTGTGTTGCTTATGTTCGTACCATGTCCGAAACAACTACATCAGTCAACTGTTTGTAGTCCTGCTCCACGTGTTCTACTGTACTTCACTCATGGATCTGGACAAATTTGAGTAAGGATGGAACTACCAATTGCTATACCAAGTATTAAAATTTTTCTTGAGAAGAGTGATCTGCCAATGGGTGTGCCAGAGGTAGAATTTGGCCCTTTAATGTACAGACATACCATGACTTTTCTTAAAGTTATTTATGTAGCTGATATTGCATTATATACAACAGGAATTAATTTTAATTTTTAAGCATGCAGCCTATTCGTGCCACTGTGACTTTTGTAGGTGTACCAGACCAATAAAATATTGCATAAATAACTTTCTAGTAAAAATGCTATAGAATTAGGTAAACAGGGAAAGATTATCTGCATTGAGAAGAGGGTAGATACAGCTTCCTTGGGCATTTGGTACTCGGATCAATGCTGTTTATGTACTGTGTACTAAAGTGATATTGAATTTCTTTGGTGCAGAAGCTATACCTTGTCACTAGTTGCATGAATCTTTATTCATCTTGCTACATATTAATATTATTTAGCTTGTGTCAAAACTAGATAGGAAACCATATTTTCTGAGACTTCTCACATAAAACTACCCAAGTATTTTCATACAATAACATTTTCACTTTAATACACTTTATTGCTATTTCATAATATGTAAACACATTGTAGTGTGTGGAGAAACTCTTATCTACATAAACTACTTGTTTTCAGTAAGATTTTACACATACCATGTGAATTTGTGGAAATAGTCTGAGAGAAACATTTCTAACTTTAATAATATATTGGGATTAAGGATTAAAAGCAGTGGGGAAGTAGCTTTGTGCAGTGTAAGCTAACAAGTGTGCTAAGAATCAACTTTTGGCAAGAAACCTCCCAATTTGCCCTCTCTCCCTGAAGTTGACCTGGTGGATGAAATAGTAGATGTGTGTATGATTCTAGGCATGCCTTCTCCAAAGATCAACATTTGTACACACTTTAGTCACCTTTTATACGCAGTGCTATTGACATTAACCAGAGAGGCCAGTCTGACAGCGCTGTACTTTAACACCAGCTAAAGAGTTGCTCTGCTCTACTTGCATGGTTTATCTAAAAAGACTCAACACTGAAATCACACAGCGTAATTGTTTTCAGTCCATAAGAGTTCTCTTCCAGATACAATATCCTGTAAGACAATTGAGTGTCCTACTGAAATCAACATATGTTCAATTGGTAATTTGATTACGTTTTTTTTTATACTTCTGAAAACATTAGGTTGAGCTCTGTGATTTATCAGTATGTTATATCTAAATCTGCTTTCATTTGCACAACTATAATACACCTTTAATATACTTTTGTAATTACGTTTGCAGTATCAAGCAAGTATAAGGTAGAGCAGAACTGAGGCCACCAGCCATTAGAAACAATCACAGATTTGCTCAGATGAAGGTCAATGAAAAAGGAGAGAAAACTAATACATGTCAAGAAAGTAATTAATTTTCAAACTACATTTAAAAAAAAATGCTGCTTTTTGTATAAGGAGTGGGATTATACAACTGTTCAGGTGCTTGGTCTTGTTTGCATTACAGTGCATGTCTGGGTGACTTCTAGGGTTGAATGAGGCTGATAGTGAATTAGGCCTTGTCAGCGTGGCATTTACCTTGGACAAAGAACACTTGTTGATTGATTCTTGCAACACTTTGAATACTGTATCTTTATTGAGATGGTCTGAGGGTTTTTTTTTCTAAGTTATATAGCATTGCAAAATCAGAATGTGATATTAATTACTCCATCGTATAACTGTATTTTGCTGCTAATGAAAGAGCTTTTATTTGGTGTAGAACTTTCCAACTGCATCTGTGAGGAGTATTCTGCTGTTCTGCCCATCCTTTTCAGTTTTGCAGGAGGTCACATTCACATCTGACCTGGGTTGTTTTCTAGTTGAAACTAATAGAGAATATTATAACTGGAGGCCAGTTGTGTTTCACAAGATGAAGTGTTTAAATAGATGATCATATTCTGGGGACTGCAGTAGAAGCATAATTTTTGTTTGCACTTGAGAATAGGGTTGTGGTTTTGGTTTTTTTATCTGTCAAGAAACATGACACTACAGCACATAGGTTAACGTTATTTGTACCATCACTTTTGTTTGATTTCATTGAATATATATATAGAAACATTTTTGTTGTTGTTTTGATTTGGCTTTTTAAACTGATTATTAATTCTATTTAACTGATTATTACCAATATTTTCCAAAATTATTTCATTATGTTTTTCAGTTATAGGTGTAATCACTATATTAATTGGAAGACATGATAATGAATCCAGGAATTATATTGTTGTGGTTCTGGATTTTATTGAATTACTGAGATTTAGAATAAAAGATGATCAGTGTTCTAACTGCCAGTATCAAGAAAGTAATAATTTTATTACAGTTCCCAGAACTGTCTTGCAAAATCTTAGATTAATTTAATAAAGTCTGCTATGTTATTAATCCTTCCACTTAGGATATATATTTCTTTTAATTGATGGAAATCTGCTATATTCTAGACTATTTTTCTGCTATATTCTAAAATGTTTTCATGTAGAGATGGACATATGTCCCTGTCCTAATAGCATGCTAATATAAAGTAACGTGACTGGTAGCCAGCAAGGAAATACTAAGGAGACTAAAGTACCTTCTCTCCCTGACTGTGCTCCCTACAAGTCTAGGTGCGGAATACGTGCTATATCTATACTGTCTCTCTTCTTTATCTGAATAAAACTGAACCTCATGTATCACTAACATAGCACTTAGCAAGAGGATTAAAATATTTTAGATCCTAATTTACGTAATAAAGTGATCTCAATAAGGTTTCCCATTTTAAATTCTGCAGCATGGCATCCCATTTGATAACTGTGCTGAGAATTGATATTTCAGTGCTTCTGGTAATTCCTGTTATGCTACCACTGCATTGCTGGTTGATGTCAGTAGGTCCTACTTGCCTCATCTATTATGATTTAAAAAAAAAAAAACAAAACCAACCCCAATTTGGAAATTAACTATGATCCTGGAGTTTATAGCTATTTTACTTAATTTTCTGTCAAATTCTTCACTTGCGATGTTTATTTTAAAGCTTATGTACATTGTAGACTATGATTACCTTTTTTTCTCTGACAACATCCGAAATTGTGAGAGACAGCATGCGTCTGATTTCTTCATTTGGAAAGGTTCAGGACCATCAGTCTCCATAGCTATACTGGTTTTGTTAGACCTGTTTCCTGGGTTTAAAAGCTGTGATGGAAGAAGTCAGAGGTGAGGAATTTGGTTATGGATGACAAATGGGATGGGAGGAGCGTGAAGGGGAGGATGACAAAGAGTTTGTTTCCATGTCTTGCAAAGCTCGGTATGACACTTTGCTGCATCTGCTTTTGTGAAAAACACCTTTGTAATGAAGCTGTTTGGGCAGTTGCACACTGGAAAAATTCCCATTAGAAACAGAAAAAAAAAAGGTTATTTACAAACCATATTGCAGGACAGTGTTGGCAATTTTAAGAGCAGTGGGTCCGCATGATGTGTGTTGGACCTCCTGTAGATGTGTAATTGAATTAGTCATGAGGATGGAGTGGCCCTCTATCAGGATTCTGGGATGCCTGGCACTCGTCCTTCACTGTACAAAGCATAGGCAATCCATTAGTGTAAAAAGTCTCCAGCCTCTGAGTCAGAGGAGCTGGTAAGTGGATATTTGTGTGTACAAATTCAGGTTTTTATCTGTTTTCCCTCATCTCTGGGAATGTGTTATCTTTGTCCTTTTAGTCCAGTGACAGATTATATTTGTAGGAAAGCCACAAAGAGAAATTTTAAGGAATAAAGTCTTTCCTCTTTTGCAATCTCATGCTTAATCATGGGGGAACCCCCCAAATATAGTTTTTACTAATTAATCTTCACAGAACTGGAGATACCCAAAATTCATATAGTGTGTAACTTGGCAAAAAAAAAAAAAAGGTATAAAAACATTTCGTTAGTAAATGGAAAAAAGAAAGCACCTTTGAAAACAACAGGATGGATTCTTACACTGTCTGAGTTATTATAAAAATGCAGCTCACATAAACTCATATTGAATTAATGTAATTGTTAAACTTTTTAAAATTATTATCTATAATGGTTACTACTCTTGTATTAAAGAAAAGTGAACAACCTCTAAGTAAATAGTAGGATTTATTTTAATTCACTATGTGAAATTTATAAATGATCTGTATGTACTAACAGGATTAGGTTTTAAGTTACAGTAGGTATGGAGCTTTCGTATACCTACTGGTACTTGAACAAGTCAGTTAGGGAAATCCAGAACTCTTGTATTTATCACTAATATCATTGCTAAAATGAAGTGCCAACCCTTTAAAGATAGTAATACTAATAATACTAACCTTGATTGCTGGAAAGTTGCCAGCTCTTCGTCATCCTGCAGAAATATATTATACATGAACCAAGGAAACATGCAATTGTCTCTCCCCCTCCTTATTCCTACAAACTGGAACAGCATTATGTTAGCATGAGTTGTGCTGAGCCGAATCCAATCTGGAATTAAGAATGCTCCAGGGCATTTTTAATAAACTGTCATTCATTTGAACTCTAACCTTTTATAATTTGCAGAATCTGGTAACACAGATGTACACTTCAGCCACATTAATTTCTTTTCCTTTTCTTATCTTGGTGTGAAACACTGCTGATTGGACTGGAAAATGTGAAGCTGTGGAAGAAGTAGAAAAATGTTCATTTAAAATAGACTCTCAACAAGAAAGAGTTATAATAGTTTAGTTTGTTGTTTTTCTGCCTTTCTGAAATGTAAACTTAATTCTAGTACTGATTTTTAGTAAAATCCATAAAGTGATGAGGTCAGTTAGCCTTTTGGAAAGTATGAAAAAAATAATGGCTTTTATTAGAAAATGCAAAGGATAAAATGAGACTGCTGTTTTACAAAGGGGAAGAAAACCCAATTAATAATGTATTCGGGACATAGAGTACTTGCTAGCAAAGAACTTTGTATTCTGTAAACTCTTTCAAAATCAGAATTCTTACTGATTCTGTAGCTGGTATGTAAAATGGCAAAGCTGGCTTAGAATCGGTTAGGCTAAGAGATGTGGTGGGGACAGACTGAGCAGGCTTCCAGGCACTGGTGTCCTGCCGGGCTGGGTCCGAGCTGCCCCTCCGCAGCCCCCGGGGCAATGGTGTCAGCCTGCCCCAAGGGTGTCGCTGCAAGGCAAGGGGGGCTGCAGGGAGGGCTGCTCCGGCATCAACAGCCCTGCAAAAACGTCAGCGTCGCTTGCGCAGTGACAGTGCCTGCCCTGGCTTCTGCACATGGAGGTGTTTAAAATGCTGCTGGCATTTTAGAGTGTGTTACTATCAGCAACAATGACTTTGGGAGACTTTTCTGTGTAAATAAAGGTCTTCAGGATGCATATGTGACAATTAAGATGGAATAGGTGCTTCAGTTTGGGAGGAAAATGGCTGGATGAGATATTACAGGTACCAAGTATGGTCACGAATACAAATTTTATCTCGATCCTTTCTACAAGGATAAGAACAGTAGGTAGATGTGATACTTGGTCATTATTGAGCTGATACTTTCACAGGGGACTCAGTTCAGTACCTGGAGAGTGGAAAAACTAGAACGAAACTGGAAGGCAGGACCATGCCAGTGCTTTGGAGAGGAAAGGACTTAGACACACGTTGTTCTGTAGATAAAGTGCCCCTAAATGCAGAAAGAAGCACTTGCCATAGGTCAGAAAGCTAAAATTTTGCACTTGTAGTACTGGATTTGTTTCAGTTTCTTACAGTAGAACTAAGAGGTAGTAAATTGGCATTAACCCTTAATATTTTTCTGCTGTCATTTTAATTCTAATATCAAAGAAGAGAACATGCGCTTACGTTAAGAAATTTGATTTTACAATGCTTTTCTCTCCCCCTAGACTTTTATGTCTAGATAATACTGCCTTCAGTGTTTAGTTTTCTGTTGTAAAATATCTGCTACAGCTGTATAATAAACGTGCTAAGATGATTGTGCAACTTCAGCATTCACACGTTTACATTTGATAGTAGTCGATTAAAAAAAGCCTAAATCAGTTTCTTCTGCACATGCCTGACTGTTGAATTCTGCTGCAGTTGTTGGTGAGACAGTTAACTAGGAAAACATGCAACTCTGAACTTTGGTCGTATTCAAAAAGAGAAGGAAGAACTAGCTGGCAAATATTGTGTTGAAAGTGTAAGTCAAAGTGTAACTTTCAAGTCAGCACATGTTAACGATTTGTGGTTTTAAAAAGTTTTCATATTTAAATTTTTAAAGGTTTTTTTCTTTCTCTTTTACACTTTGATGTCTTTTGTCCGGTAATATAAGAGTATGTTATTAATATACATTAACAAATCCACAGCTTTGTTTTCCACAAGTCTCTAATTCCCTTAAAAGTTTTAAAATGTAACTGATATGATACATCCGAACTTAGGTGAGCGTTCAGTCAGTCAGCAGATTTGGTACTAAATTCGGCTGAACCTGTAGGAGGGCAGTGATACTAAAGAGACGGAAGCATTACTCTTCTGCCTTGTCATGATCTCATCTGCCAAACAAATCGGCAAGTGTGGAGTCACTTGGTGTTTAAAGATACTGTCTGGAAGCAAGAGTCTGTGTGAATGAATCACTTCGCAGTCTTGAATCCGTTGCCTGGAACTAACTAACAGGCTGGGGGCTCAGCAGGAACTCTATTCAATTTTTAAAAACCACAAGGACAAGCCTAAGGAATAGCCCAAGAAAACAGGGTTGTAGTAGTTGAGGCTTGTCCTTGCTGGAGCCAACATGGGTTTCTGTTCTTGTACTGAACCAGAAAATGAAGTGTCTAGTGTTATATTAGAAATTGAATATATTTTTAAAGAAATATGACCTGTCTCGCTTTTTGTTATTTTTAATTTTTTTTCCCTAGGATATAAGTGCAAATCCAGCTTTTTAATTATTTTTTTTATCTCCCTTTGGTGCTTCTACTGTGAAAGTTCACTAGATATCTTTATAAAATGACTATCTAAAGCCTTCATTTTTCTTCACGGTTTGCTTTAGTGGAATCTTACACCTGCACAGACTCTATAGTGCAATTTGCACTCCTAGCTACTACGTTTATATCAGTACTACACTGGCTTTACTTTCTGAGTGGAAGGTTGAACATCAGTAGTTTCAGTGCTGTTGGGGATTCTGGTTCTGCATTTATGAAACACAGCTTCGTATGCACTGAAGGGTATTGGGTGTGTTGTAGTATTTCGTTGACCATATTAGAGTGTTTTTAAAAATGCAGATGCAGCTGGTGTGGAAGGGGTGAGTAATCAGTCTATCCTTTTCAAATGGGGTGTGAGTCATTATAATATGGTGAAGACTGTATTAATTTTGCTTTATTGAACTTGTTACATAGGGGGCAATGCGTATTCAATTTGAAACAAAAATACATGGCTTATAAACACAGATTGCATGCTAGTAGGATGTAGATAACAACAAACAACAATTAAGCATGAACTTGGAAGAAAACATCTTATTTACTCTGTGGACACACTGATTATATGACCGGAGTAGGGTATTGTCAGAATTTCAATACAGCAGCAAAACCAAACACTTTTCCATGTCTTGCATAACAGGAACAACTGGAATATAACCTTTCTCCCATTTCACTTTGTTTAGATGTTCTTCTGGAAGTGTTCGCTAATTTGTAACATGTTAATATTTGGACAAAGGAGGTGAGAAAGAAAATGCAGGAAATTGGACATTTATTATTTAAATCCTTGTATCTCATAAAAAAAATTAAATCTGTTGTTTACTTGGAGCACTTAATGTAACCTGTATCTCAATAGTGGGATATCATATTGGTGCCCTGGTTGCCAGAGACTATTTGTGACCCCCTAATTCTGTAAATACAATGATTCACCCCAGAAGTACATTTGCTGCTGCCAGACAGGTGTCATGTTATTCTTTACTGTGTTCTTTAAATAATGTGATAGAGTATGTCATACACCTTTTTACTTCTAAATTTTGTTTTCTGGAAAGACGGAGTATTTATGAATTCCTGCAATAAGAAGTTTACCCTACATTCAGTTGACATTTACCAATGCTACAGAAAGAGTGGGATCACCCTAAATTTCCTTTATTTCATACTTCAGAGATTCTCACAGTTGTCATGAGGAAAATAACTCTGTTGTTATTAGAGCAGTAACAAACATTTAAAGCTCAGAATCATAGAACAATTTAGATTAGAAGGGACCACTAAAGGCAATACAATCTAAACCCCTGCTCAAAGCAGGGATAACATTGAAGTTGGATCAGGTTCTCCAGGCTTCATTCAGCCCAGATCTGAAAATACCCAAGGACTGGAAAGTCTACAGCTTCCCTGGGCAACCTGTTTTTCACAGAAGGGTTGTGCATCTTTTGATGAAAAATATATGGATAATCATGACCAGCTTTATATTAAAATATGTATCTATGCATCTACAATTTGTGAAATTACTATTATGATGAGTTACCACCACCCTGAATTGAAATAAGATGAATGGTGCAGAAAATATTTGTAAATTGTGTCTGCATGTGACAGCGGCCCAGGTTAAATAGGTTTCTGGCATTTTGTGTTCTGTTTTGTATGAATGTTGCTTGTTACTTGATGGACTCCTGGAAACATTAAGATTTTTTTTGTACTGAAAGACTACTTTTGTTAATAGTTTTTAAAATAGGATAGGACTGGATTTGAACAGCCATCTACTTTTGTGTGAGGGTTTTTTTTCTGGATTTATTTAGATTTAAGATTTACTTATTGTAAAGAATATGGAGCTTAAAAAGTTCTCTCTCTTAGGTAGAAGAGCTGATGAATGCGCTGGAAAAGACTAGACAAGAATTAGATTCTACCAAAGCCCGTCTTGCCTCAACACAGCAGTCTTTGGCTGAAAAAGAAGCACATCTGGCTAACCTGAGAATAGAGCGAAGAAAACAGCTTGAAGAAATTCTAGAAATGAAGTAAGTACACTGATTTCTCTAATTTCTGGAAAAATTAAAATTACTACTTTCTTGCCATAAGAGAAGATTGATTTTTTTTTCTTTCTCTAAGTGTTTTTTCTGTGCTTGTATTTTTCTGGATCTAAGGACTTCTAATAGTTGTAAGGCTATTAAAGTCCTTTTAAATTATGGAAATGCAAAACTCTTAATTTTAGAAGGACTCAACAATTGCCATGAGAAGAATTTTTTTGAAGCTGTCCTTCGTTACACACAAATTAAATATCAGCACAGTATAACTTTCATGAGAAATTGAGAGTCTAAAGCCCCATCTTTCAGTGGGAATTCTGTGCTGGAGTTTCTGTTAGTGTCAAATTCAAGGAGAGGGGTTTACTAACTTTATATGGATGTTGCAAAGTTCATTGCATCGAACTGGTTAAAAAAAAACCAAACCCAAACCCTATTTGTATGCACATTATCACTATGTATGAGTGTACAGAACCAAAAAAGGAAGATAGACCTATAATTTAAATCTAATTTCCTACCCACAATAAAGGTAAATATCTGTAATTATGGGATGTTAAAACTCTGACATGATCTTTAAAATTGGCAAAAAAGAGTGAACCTGTTATGACTTGGCTAGGCTGGTAACTGTGTAGTTAGCATTCAACAAACAAAATTCACAGCTGTAATTTCAAAACTGTTTTACTGAGGGAGGAAAAAACCCACTCGAATAATATATAACTTCAGCTGAATTGTTGTGGATATTTCTTACACTTTAAAGGAAGGTAAAGTATCAGAAAAAATATTTTAATAATGTTGTAAACAAGACAAAATGGACATAGGGACATGTACTTACTAGAGCTTTATAAAGGTAGATTTTAAGAATGGCTGCCACACAATATGGGTGCAGCAATACTGTAATGTAAGTATTGTTTCCAGTAAAATCGAAAGAACTTCTGCTTTTGTCTTAATGAGGTCTATATCTATACAGAAAAATGGGAGCATATATGAATTAGAGTAGTATGTGCTGTTATATTCTGTAATAGACGCATTGTTTTAGTTTTCTGATTTTCTTTTATCTGTACATAATAATTTCCCTATGATAACTCAGATGTTCAGTGCCAGTATATTTCATGCATCATCTATTTTCTGTGTAGTGCTTTGGTCTGTTTCTTTGAGTACATGCTTGTTTTTTGTCCTAATGGTAAGATTTTTGTTTCTTTTTTACCATATTTTTCGATTATTGAGGAACAAAGGGTTAAAGCAAGCAGTATCTTTAATTCAGTTTTGGTCAGGTACACAGTACCTCACAGAACTGTGTAAGGTGTGTATCTTCAGTCTGGGAAGTGAGGTTCGCAAAAACTGATGAAGTTTGGCTTTTGATAAAAACTGTTCCATTTTATGAATAAAGGACTGAGTGGATGGTACTAGTGGTGAAAGACTCAGTATCAAAGGTCCAGGTTAGGAATATTTTGGAATTTAAAATGAGATATAAACATACAGTGTCTTTTTACAGTATCAATTTTAAAACTAAAATGAGAAGAAAATTTTAAATTAGCATCTAAAAATTAAATTAATATGAATTTCTAGTGTTTGTTTTCTTTGAGTAGTCATTAATATATTTTTTGTAAAAGACTTCTTATTTTTCTTTTTTGCCCTTGATTTCTTAATTGCTACTTTGTTAGGTGTGTGTGTAAACTTTTTCTTCCGTTACCTTTTTTACTGTCTTAATGAGAAACAATTGTTCATACACAGTTTTCATTTTTAATCCTGAACAAAACTCTTCTGACCTGTAATAATAAAATACAATTAATTATAATGCATATTTCTTCCTACTTAGGCCACAGAGGGTTACCTTATTCTCTACTAGGTAGCTTTCTCAGCTACCTATACCTGTGTTGTTACTTGTAAGAGTCTGATGCACTAACTCATACACAAATCACTCCCCTTGAATTCTATGATTCAGCTAATAGCTTAGAATTAGAACTAACTTTCATTAAAAAAACCCATATATTCTGTTACTCTTTGTAATTCTAGCCTAAATGTGTTACAAACTTGAGTTCATGTTGGAGATAAAATCAAACAGAACTTGTATTGCTTGTGGTGTGATGGAAAGAAATATGGCTCTCAGATGTCAGGATGGTTTCGCACGTCGAGGAGATAGGAAATAGAGTTAATGAACAGAGCAAAATACAGAAAATCACAGCACATTATTACTAACCAGGGACAACAGATAGAATGATGACAGAAATTCACATGATCATATATACTTTTTTTTACTGCCTCTTTAACAACATTAGTACTTGAAGCAAAAATGAACATACTTATTCCTTATTTTTGAGCTCTGTGTATGGGAAGGGCTACTTCACTGCCATTAAATATAAATTAAATGTAAATCTTAATGTCAGATCCTTTATTTAATTTAGTAAGTTATACTAAACAACATAAATTGGTACACGTGGATTAGTAAATGTCTTTTAGAAATAATTTGGATATTTCGTCACAGTAGTTTAATTCTTGAAATCGCTCACTTAAATAAGTGTATGATAAACAAACTTTATAAAACTGCTGCATTCCAACAGAATATGCTAAATATCACATTACATTTTTTTAATTAATAAGGTATTCTCAAAAACAGTTTGTAGAAACTAGCTAAGAACCAGACATTCACTGACAGAATAATGATAATTCTGTGTTGTAGTAATATACTAAAATAGTGTGTCATGTCTTCTGATATTTTAAGATAATTTATTAATTGGCAGCATCGACTATAACTTCTCTTTATAATTTTTTTAATTCAATAGTGAGTGATTACAGTTTTTGGCTGCTAGCTTCCTGTTAAATAGGCATGAACTGTGTGTTTAAGAACATTCATGATGATTTCCTATGCTTATATTATGTTCAAGTTCCAAACATAAATCTGCATTCTGGGCCCATCTGGCTGACATTGCCAAGATCCATCTTAATTTACTAGCTGCAATCAGTTGTCAGTTTTAGATAACTTCTTTAGTTGTCATTACATGTTCCCATATACATTCAGTTATTTAAGGAAGTTGAGAATGAGAATGGATAGCAGCTTAATCTTGCTCATTATCTGGTTGGTCTTTTTGAACTGGAAACTAGATAAGTACCCATTAAATGATAGGTAATTTGATGGAAGATGATAAACATCAAGTTACTCTTAACTTGATGCCAACATGTGAAAAAATACGATGTATTTTAAAGAATTCCAAAGTGTTAAGTTTGGAGAAGAATTTGTATTTGCATGTTACTTTCTAAAAATGTGATTCCCCCCCCCAGTCTATTAAAAATATTACTATATTAGTTCTGGAGGAAATATTTTTGTTATGGTCATATTATTTTAGCAGTGCACGCATAACTCATACTGACATTAATGGAGGTTACGCATACATGTTAACAGTAAAATGCAGCATGTGTTCAAATCCATCATTTTGCCTAATTGTCTTAATGCTTTGTGCTCCTTCTATCTCTGAGCGTAAAAAAAAATCAATGCACTTATTTTTTAATAAGTGATAGTTTTAAAAAAAATCCAGTGTTGCAGTGTGACAAAAGGCATGTTAATGTTTTTAAAAATGCATTTATCATCTATAGAAAATTTTCAATTGGCCTGAAATTAAAAATTAGCAGTTAGAAATTTATATCAAGACCACTTTTCCCAAACATTGTTTTTGTTTTCTGAGTCCACAAGAAGGAGCACAGCTTACTGAGAGCTTCACAGGGCTTGCCTAGAAAAGCTTATTCATTTTGTAATGTGAAGAGCTTGAGGGTAGTAGAAGTTTCCGTGCTGCGATGTGGTGGGGTTTGTTTCAGATGTTTTAGAAATGCCATATTTGTGGAGTATATTTTCATGACCACAAGACGTCCACGATGCTTTCATACAGATGTCCTTTCCCATATGGTGGTTCCTTTCAAAACTCGTAAACCTGCTTGTAACAAAATTAGATAGCTGTATAGGTAGATAAATGAGTATTTATGTAATGTAAAAATTGCTTTATATGTGTATATGAAAGAAATGCCTGTCTTTATGGGAAGTGGATTTTACATTATGGAATAGATCATCGTCTTAGAAATGGTCAAAATTATTTTCCCTTTGAAAGATATAAAGTTTGACCTTGTGAGCCAATAGTCATAAAAGAATGTCTAATGACATGTGAGGGAAAAGATAGAAAAATCATTATCACCCTTTTTGTTCAACTTTTAAATTATATGCATGTAATCTTCAAGCTGCAACCGCTGAAGTTAAAAACAAACCAAACCCCAATCCCCTCAAAGCCCCTCAAAATTTTGTTACCAAAACTTGGAAAGCCCTTAAATTAACTTTCTGTGGTGTTTACTCTACTTAGAAATATGTTTAAATACAGGATTAAAAAAAATAAATTATTTCCTCGTGGTTTTGCATTAATTTGATGATGTTTCAGTGACTTAGTTACCTGTGACAAACACTGCACTTAGTAATGAGTGGCCATGGGATTAATCCCCCAAAAGACTGAACTTCATGTTTTGACTATGAATTCATAATTTTTGAGATCCAGCTGTTAATTACTGGGTATTTCTTTTAGCAGTCAACTCGGTATGCTCAGTGCTCTGAAGCTTTCAGAGTATCCTGAATGAAATCCTTGCCAAGAGTTTGGAAGGTAATTTCCTTGACTTTGATAGAGTTCATGCTATCACCTGTGGGTTTTGCTAAATCAGTTTTGTTGGAAGTGACTTTGCCCTGAAATTCACTACAAATTTCCATAAGAATATATATTTTCCCTTATGTGGAATAAATCAGATTACTTCAGTAATGAAGCATTTAAGATCTCCTAATAAAATAACCAGCTACTAGTTGTTTCATTCAGTAACAAAAATAGAACATTGCTGTGCTGTCAAAAAAATTATTTTAAAATTAGATTTTGCAGTAAATTTTCTTACAGTGACAGTATAAAATTAAACATCCCCTCCTTTGTTTAAGAATGTCCACCATTTTTTTCACTGAAAATAATAAATGAATATTGCTTATCTCTGTTTTTCGGTATGTTTACTTTTATTCATTTAACAGCACCTGTGTATAGTCAAGGATGAAATATTTGTGGGCAGAAGGGGATAAAATGTTTTTTCCACACGCATTCAGTCCCACCAGCTGCCACTCTTTGCAGAAGTGCTGACCACATTCTGCACTTTACCTCCTGGGACAGGGGTTCAGCTGCTCTGCCACACACAGAAAGGGCACTTCTGTTTGCCACTAGATGCCAGTCTTGGGTGCAAGACCATGGTCTGGATCTTGGTTCAACAAACTGAGTATGAGCAGCTTCACAGAGTGACCAGGAGACTTCTCTTGTTGCAGGGAAGAGGATGTGTCTTGTCTGTTTATCTGTCACTTGATCTCATTGGTCCCCTCTTTCCTTTTAGTGCAGGAAATTTAAGCATGGGCAAGTATACAAATGGCTTCAAATGGATTTTTGAGGATGTTGTGGAGATGAAGAGGGTCTTTGAATGGATACTGGAAGTCAGAAATCACAGCCTAAGGGGAAGACTGTATGGGATATAAAACTAGAGAGTCACAGTCAGAGTTTGTAGGGAAGTCAAAATGCTTTATGGAGTACTAGTGGCAGAAGTATAAGGAAGTTTACTATTCATCTGGTTTTCTGCAGACATACCCCTTTTTTCCATCTATAAATTTTACTGGAGTAGAAGTTGGGGATTTCACATCTGTGTAGCAGCTCAGCAGGAGCTGCAGCTCTGACAAGGGCTGTTGGATGTCCAGAGAATCTAGACATGTTTCCAGCACCTGGACAAATCAGCTCATGTCCCTGCCTTACATTCTCCTATTACTATTTCCATCCATCACCATCTCAGTCTGACACTTGGGGAGGGAAAGGGAGAGGAACTCTGCATGTTTTCATTTATTTATGCCTTAATTACTCCACCCCAAGAGGTTCTGTCACCCACAGGATAGTGGTTTCTTCCTCATTGCTGTGGGTACAGCTATGGTCACAAGCACTTCTGAAATCTCTGTGTGAGTAGTAAATTCAGTGCATCTGGAACATTTCAGAGTAATTATGTATGCAATTCACCTGTTCAGTGCATACACAGGCCAGAACCATGACACTCATTGACAGGAAAAGTCTCTGATGAAATTGTAGGGATGCTACTCGCAAGTAGTCATGAAGTTAATTTTCTTTTTTTTTTGGAGGGGGTGTCTTCCATACAGCAGCAAGGATAAGGAAAGCAATATAGTGAGGTAAGAGAAATTAGCAAGGTGATTTAATGTTGGAACTACTCTTTGAAATTGCTGGGAACTCACTCTTTAAAACCAATTAATATGATAGCTTCCGTATAGACACTGTCTGCTTTCTGTGTTACAGTTAGGCAGTGTGTGCCCCCCGCCCCGTGCCTTCTGGAAAGGAGACCAAGAAGGTAGATAACCTTTTCTCTTGCCTACACTGGAAACTGAGGTGTTTAACTAAAAGGTGTGGGCAGATATGCTTGGTTTATGCTCCTTTTTTTAAATGCTAGTATATTCTGAAAAAAGCCAACACCTACCTTGGGGATAGTTCTAAGCTGAATTAGTAGTATTGGATACACGACGTTAAAGGATACTCTTTGCATTGAAGTTTAAGCAAATACACCAGGTTCACATTTCTTAGGTTTCACACTTATAAAGTAGTATTTTGAAAGTAAGATAATTTTAAAATATTTTTTGCTATTTCATCAGCTCTAATACATCCTGTATTTTGAGAAAGATAGGTATAATAATTTCTCTAACATGAATTCTTTCACATATCTTTAATAGGTTAGATAACAGAGTAGTGTATAAATAGCTGTGGAAAAAAAATAATTTTCAGAAAAAGTTTAGTATTTTTTGTAATTTTATTAGAGGGATTATTTTGACTTGTTTCAACTGTGGTAATGTATACTATAAACATGTTCAGTGAAGGGATAGCAAGTTGATTGTCTCAAAAATTGTACCATTTTGAATAGAACACTGGACTGTATTTTAGTAACCTGTGGACTGCTTCTATTTAATTGTAGGATTCATGCTGAGAGTGCAGAGAGTCATATCCCAAGTTAAATACAAACAAAACAGCAGGATGTTGATACAACTGTGACTTCCATAGGAAGTAGTTAGAATGGTAATGTGGTCTCCTTCTAACTTGGGTGAAAAGTCTCTTGTGACTGCTTTTGCCCCACAGACCTGTAACTCAGCATGCCTTGACTAACATTTTTGACACCAACTTGCAAACACCATAAAGATTAGAGAAACCCAAATGAAGGCTTTGTTCTCTGGAACAGAAGCTTTCTTGACTAAAATGAAGAGATGTTTTTCTTTTGTAAACAACGAAGGGGCACAAAGCAATAAAATGTTTCTCTCTGTGAGAATAGAATGAGTGAAGGGTTTACTTGGCAAAGCGCTTCTCTTATTTAAAGACATATGAGTGTCACCAAGTTCCTGTTCACTTGAGAGTCTTGTATGTTCAGACTAAATGATAGTATATCTTGATTTTGTTTTATAAGGTTCATGGTGCTTGAAATTTCACCAGCATGGGAAGAAAGCACAATTTCTTTTCTTAATTTTGTTCTTTCTAAGGTCATAATTTACTTTTAAAATAGATTGTCACCTGCTACTGAAGGCTAGTTAGTAAGATCAGTTTAGGATTTCTCCAAATCATGGTATGAGAGACTGTATTTTGCCTGCTTTTATATGGGTATCAAAGCAAAGGAAGCTGGAGCCTCTCCCATCTTTCCTATCCCCTCTAGACAGTGGGAAAGTGCAGTAACAACCTTTTCATTGTGTTTTCTTCCCAGTAAGGCAATGTCTTCCTCTCTGTTGTGGAACGGCAGTAGTGCTGTAGTCACAGAAACAGAAACATTGCCTGAAGGTGAACCAGAAAGAACTTAAACATATTCCAGACAACACATATTACATTTACAACAAATAGGAATACTTTTCTGATCTAGAAAATGGGTCTGGATTTTGACCAGCTTGTTTTCGTCATCTCATAAGTATTTTGGTAGAGTCACCATCCCTGAGGGTGTTTAAGGAAAGGTTAGATATGGTACTTAGGGACGTGGTTTAGTGGGTAATAGGTGGTGGGGGGATGGTTGGACTAGATGATCCTTGAGGTCACTTCCAACCTTAATGATTCTATTTGATTCTATTCTATTCTATTCTATTCTATTCTATTCTATTCTATTCTATTCTATTCCATTCTATCTTGCATTTCTATGAATAATGTTATCAAGAAACTATAGAAATTTAAGCTTCTGTCTCTCTAGTTGTAAAAATGATCTTCCAGGTTCTTATGATCCATATGGTTTGAGGCATCTGTCAGGCAGAAATGCGCTTAGATGATAGTTGCCCCTCTGTATCCTAGTACTGCACTTTTCTTTCAGATTTTGTTGCTGTTATCCTCCTCCCATTCAGGTACCTTGCCTCAGCAGAAAAATAACGGTCAGTGCTCCAGCAAACATTTTATGTTGGAAATTCCACAATACTACTTAGGGGTTTTATTCCTTGAGTACTTTCCCCGGAACTTGAATGGTAGAGAGATCAAGGGGATCCTGCAGCTGCCTTATGAGGGAGAGACTTAAAGATTCTTCCCTCTAGGGAGGGAAAGGCAGGGGGAGGATATGTTTGAAGTTTGCAGAATCTCAAAAGAAGGCATAAACTGAATGTAGAACTGTTGTTTATCAGATTCCCCAGCATGAGGAACATCAGGCACTTGCTGAAGTTAATCAGTGATTCAAAAGAGAGAATTGTTGCTTTATGGAGTGGTTGGTTGGTGACCTTCTGGAACTTGCTTCCACGAGGGCAGGGTGGCATCAGCTGGTTCAAAAAGGGGTTAGACAAATTCATGGACAAGAGACCCATGAAGAACTACTTCTTTATACTCCTCAGCTGTTCTTGAACTATGTTACTAAAATTTATTTTCTCTCTGAAGTATTAGCTCTGTCCTCCCACATTGCTCCTTACACTGAAACAGACATAGTTAATGATTAGATGATTTTTAAAAGTTGTTTTGGGTTTTTTGCGTTGTTTGTGTTTTTTGTTTGTTTGTTTCTTGTGGGGTGTTTCTGTTTGGTTTTTGAGGGTTTTTTCTGAGAACCAGTCATGTTGAGTCAACTAATACATTCTGGAAAGATTAAAGGCCACACTTTGGATCACCTTTTCCATCTTCTGCTGCTGTGTAGTGTACAAGTGGATTTACAAGATGATACAAGTGACGAGTGATCATTTTAAAGTGCAGGTTATAAGAGTGAGAGATGACAGTTACATTACATTCTCTAGAAAACAGACAGGATTAACAGTGCTTCAGGTTTACAGGTGCCTAAAGGTGTTTGAAAGATTGTGAAATGCAGGGTATTCTAGTCTTTTGTGTAGTGCAAATGAAAATTTGAAGAAACAATTGCAATTGAATATCATTACATTTGCTTCTCATTGTTTTTTTTAAAAAAAAACCTCTTTGAAATGCTTTTATTTTTTGTTGTTATTTGGTTTTTAATTTATAGATATGTTAGAGTTTAAAAACCACCAGTTTAATCTATGATGGATCTTGATTTATAGCATTCTAAATTCACATGAGGTGGTATAGTATTCAGAAAAGGACAGGGATGAGGATAGTAAGTAGCAGTGAGAAGGGACTCTGAGTTAGTATTCAGTGAAACAAGGACAACAGTAAAAGGAGGAGAGCTGCACAAACCTGAAGAATGAAAATCCAGGTCTATTAGTGTTACTGTTATTATTATTATTATATGTAAGAAAATATAAACAACAAAATCATTTTACCAGAAGAACAATACTGTAGAAAAAAATTGTACTCTGGATCTTGACAAAGCTATATATGGTTTTATTTTAAAACTCTACCTTAAAAGTGCTTTTATTAGCTAAAAAAATAGTAATGATAAAAATGATGAAATAAGATGGCATTTGTTTTGAAGTTCAGCCAGCCTGGGAATGCAAAGGCCTCCACCACTGATAATATCCTCAAAACAACAAGTGGCTCAAAAGACAGAAAGGAAGGAGTAGGAGGCTGAAAGTAAAAAAAGAAAGAAAAAGTTAGGCTTCTTTTTCATGGATTTTTTTTTTTAAAGCTGACTGAATTACGCCCTTGTCTACTGAAAACCTCTTAGTGTAATTCCCATTGGCCTCCGTGACACCTAGGGCAGTGCTGATCAACTGCAGGCTCCCATGTTCCTAACCTCAGCCAACTGAATATGATTCTAGCAGATGTTTCTGTGTTTTAGACCTCAAAATATGATGGGTCAGGGTTTTTTTTTCCTTTTTCCAGTGGCAAATCTTGCATACTTGAGATCCAGGACATGCAATTCAATGGTAGGAATTATGAGCTGAGGGTCTCCCCAGTGGGATAATGCTGAACTTAAAGTCAAGTCAGATTTTTGAAAAGGTAGAACCAAAGTATGTAAAGGTTTGGATCATTTAAACTAAATTACTGGATTATTGTTTAATATTGTATAAAAATATAAAATGTGCTTAGCAATGTATATGATGATGTTTAATATTGAAAGGAAAAAGTCTTACAGAGTCAGAAGCTATCAGACAGGAACAGCTTTCTTAGTGGCAGAAGGGAAAGGTTTAGTCAGCGTTCTCTGCTGTCCCATTACTCCTTACGTGCTATGAAGTAAATCTACTGCTGCCTCCTTCCTGCGCTTCCTCGTTCCTCCCCTTCCCCATGTCCCCAGCAAAACACATAGTTCTCAGTGGGCTGTGGAAAAATAAATCCGAGGTCTTATTGTTTTGTTTCCTATGACTGGGTTCTCTCATGTCTAATAAGATGTGCTTGAAGTTTTGCCCTCTCATGTCTGAGAGCATTCAATAAGGCTCTCGTGCACTCTCTCATGCTTTGTAAGGTGTGAGCTCATGGGGCAGCCTTTCTGCCTGTGGCGACATAAAACGGCATCTACTCTTTTATCTAACTGATATAATGACACCTATAGGAATTTATTGTTGTAGAGGTCTGCTACTCTATCTTAGAATCATTAAGGTTGGAAGAGACCTCAAGGATCATCTAGTCCAACCATCCCCCCACCACCTATTACCCACTAAACCATGTCCCTAAGTACCACATCTAACCTTTCTTTAAACACCCCCAGGGACGGTGACTCCACCACCTCCCTGGGCAACCTATTCCAATGCCCGACCACCCTTTCTGAGAAGAAATTTCTCCTCATCTCCAACCTAAACCTCCCCTGGTGCAACTCGCAGCCATTCCCCCTTGTCCTGTCACTAGTTATCTGTGAGAAGAGGCCAACCCCCAGCTCACCACAACTTCCTTTCAGGTAGTTGTAGAGGGCAATAAGGTCTGCCCTGAGCCTCCTCTTCTCCAGACTAAACAAGCCCAGTTCCTTCAGCTGCTCCTCATAAGATTTGTGCTCCAGCCCCTTCACCAGTTTCGTTGCCCTTCTTTGGACACGCTCCAGGGCCTCGATGTCTTTCTTGTGGTGAGGGTCCCAAAACTGGACACAGTACTCGAGGTGCGGCCTCACCAGGGCTGAGTACAGGGGCATGATCACCTCCCTGCTCCTGCCAGCTACTCTATTCTTGATACAGGCCAGGATGCCGTTGGCCTTCTTGAAATGAGTCAAAGAGATTCTGTCTTTTGGGGAGGGAAACATCACTCATATTTTAAACCCAAGAGAACGGCTCACTACTTGTTCTGGTGGTGTTCATGCCCTCCCACTGAACTGTGTATAGCTTATCTATTTAGACTGTTATCCGGACAAGACTGATCAATACTCTTCATTGCCAGGCATAATGGGCTCCCATCCTTCATTGGCAATGAAGCATTACTATAATAAACAAGACAATAATAAAACCATCTATCGTGTTATCACTGTCAATGCTAAACAATGTGAGTCTGGAAAGCTTGTAACAAAAAGAGAATTCTTCAAATATGATGGGTAAAATATGGCATAACACACAAAAAAGTGCTGAAGTACTGAATTTCTAATGAGCAGCACCTCTCCTTTCAATGCTGTGCTGTTTAGCAGACTGACAGATCATGACTTATATGATGACAGTGGAAATTAGGATGAGCTCATCTTAATTTTCTCTGATTGTGAACAAACTTGGCTATGGCCACACTGTTGTGCAGTGCACCAGCAAAGAAAAGCCCTGTTTAAGAAGGTACATTACTTAAGAAGGTACATTATATAAGTCTGTGCTACATCTTATTGTCAAACTGTTGTGTTCAGGATAAACATCACCTTAAAAGGACACCTTGGCTTGCTTCCTTAAGGTGAAGTGGCTTCAACTGGATAGATAAACTTTTCAAGGCAAAACACAAGCTTGATGACAGCACAAACTTATGCAGAATATTGGTAGTGGAAAGATTTTTTCAATTGTTGATAGATCGGAATGCTGCATTTGTAGAGGAGCTTGCATAATGCTAACAGGATTGTTATGCTTATTATGTTGCATTTTAGTATTTAAAAGTATATTGAGGGATGCAAGTGAAAGACTTGATATATTTTTTCCCTCTACTTAATAGTGAGTTTTTCAAACCCCATCCCGTTTTAATTTTGTAAGTATGTAGATACTAAGGGGGGAACTGTGATTCAGTGGCTTAGATTAGAAATGTAAAAACACTTTTTTGTGGTTAAACTCTTCCCAGTTTCTAACCACTCCTACCTCAAACATGTAGTTTATCTTTGTTGCGTATGACTCTGACCAAAATTAGGCCACACAGGCCTCTGAGAATCACCATATTGCTAAAATCATTCTAGTTACAAGGGATTCTTCTTTTTTGCTTTCCAACAAACTCCTCTTGCATTCTTTGAAGATTAGTTTACATTGTTCTCACTTTCTAGGTGGTAAGGAAAATGTAGATTGGTCTAACAGAGACAGTAATTAAATGTACTACTTTGTTCTTTTGTTTTTTCAACCCCTTCTGAGCTTTCTTATGGTTAGGACACAGAGACAGGTACTGAGGAGAAAATGATGGAGGTAGGTTTTATACGATAGGAAAGGTCAGTCACCTCCGTGTGCAACACAGAATCAAAGCTAGCCTAGATACTTTTGAATCCTTACATTATGTGGATTGTGAATATGTTATTGAACAAAATTCTCATTCCACTTAACTCTACATCCATAAGAATGTAATTTTGTATCCTGCCTGATTTCTTTAGGCTGGAAGAGTTTTGAATAAAACTCTGCAGTTAGGTGTGAGCATAGGACCTTACTGCATCTATCAGGGCGTGGTCATGAGGGAACTTCAAGATAGTTATGTTCAGCTGTCTGCATGTTATGGCAAGCTATGTTCCAAAGCTTGAATAGGAAGGAGTGATGCAATTAATAGCAAGAGTGATCTGAACTTTTAAACCCCCTAAAAGCTCCAAAATATGGAATTTCCTCATCACTATTTGAGGGATAACTTATGAGTATTTTGGTGAGCTGGACAATCTCATCCACGTCTTGTATGACTCTCTTGAGAAACTCTTTTTAGTTTTCTGTGTGATCTGTAAACAAAAGGTAAGTAGTTCGTGTCTGTGGGGTTTAGAGCAGGAGCTGGTGTTGCAACTAGTGTGAAATTCAGTAGCAAAAAAATAGAGATTATTACATAACACCTAAGGAATAGAAGCCCAAGATGTGTGGCAGATCATCATCTGACATCCAGCAACCCTATTCCCTCTTAACAGAGCAGAAAATACTCTGACATTCATGAGCTCAAAGAAAAGACTACCTACTTCACCTACTGAAAAATATTTAAACTTTCAGCATGCATGGATGAAACTTACCGCTTTCCAGCTTTGTTTTGAGTGCCCATTACCCTCCTTGTGCCCCTGGATTATTTTGTCAACAACTGGAAGAAAACTGGTGAGATGAAAAGAGTCTTTTTGGGTTTTTGTGGCTATGCACACATGTGTACCACCCAGCTACCAGCTGCTGTCCCTCCCATTGGACCCTTCTTAAAAAAAAATTAGTACAAGGATCCAATCAGGATGAAAATTACCTACAGTATTTTCACAGTTGTATTAAGAAATATAATTTATATTTTTTTCTCTCTTAGAAAGCTCTCCCTTCAACACTTCTATACTGTGATGTTTTGTTTAGTCTAACGTAGGTTTTTGTTAGTATCTAGCCTAAAAATGAATCTAATTAACAGATGAACTTAGGAAATCCCTACTGTAATTTGGCAGCTAAATGAATGGGAGATAGCAGTATATGACAAGCAACTTCCACTTAAGGCTAATGTAACTATTACCTCATTAGAAGTGCAACTTTACACTCTTCAAATAAAACCTTTATTGAATTTAAAATATGTATTTGACAAAGGACTAGCTGAACTTACTTGAAAATGGCTTTTTGAAATTATGCTGCCTTTATTGATACTGACTAGCTTTATAAATGTTTATCTTAATCATGTTTTATTGTGATTAAAAAAGATTGCAGATACTCTGCCATTTCTGTAAAGTGAGCTGTTGGAGCTTTTTTTGTTAAAGATGGGGGTAGGATACAAAGAATAGTCCAGCTCCAGAGAGGAGGCCCCTCACAGGCCATATGAATCCACTTACATGTAAATTGCTTGTCTATATGAATTAAGGTGAAGGTTATGAAAGAACTGCATTTCTGTGTTTATTGTAGGATTTTTGACAGTCTCTTTCCTCTTTCAAGTAAATTTGGCTTAAGTCCACAGTCAGTACAGTTTTAAGTAAACTCCTCTTTTGTTACATTAACAAGGTTATAACATCACTGAGGCAGATTTCCAGCTGCATGAATTGAGGCCTAAGCATGCAGACTGAGGGGATAATTAAAACCTTAGGGTGGGTGAGCTAAACTACCAACTAAAATTGGATAAAAGGCTAATTGTCCATAGCAACATAATACATGTTTCTAAACACCTGTGAAATAAAGATAAATATTCGTGGTCTTTTAATTCCATTTAGAATGCTCAGATTCAAATTGTATTTTAGGGCATAACAAAAATCAAGATGAAGTAAACAGAAACCCAAAGAATTCTTTCTCAGACAGTGTTGTATTTTAGTTATTAATTGAAAAGAAAGAATTGTTTTGAAGACGTCAGTGCTTTTCTGACTTTCTTCAGAATGCAAGAAGCATTTTTGTGTAGGAATTATGTGCCTCGCTGTGTGATACAGTATATCAGAATGGACTGGTCGGTGCTTTGTCAAAATTTGTCATATCTTTTTTCCTTCCTCCTTTTTTTCATTATTAAGAGTGGAGTTACATACCTTTGGTGACCTTCAAGAAGATGACATAGAGTCAAGCAAGATGATACATTACCACAAAGTTAAAAAAACAAAATGGGTTGTAATGGCAGCTTGTACTGAACTAAATGAATTGTGAAGGCCCATTTGTTATTCATTAGGAGAAGCAGAGCAGATTACTGTTCTGCCTTCATAGGGAGCCTTTAAACTTAAGGTCATTTTACACTGGTACCCTTGTGGCATGGACAGCGTTTAATACATTTTTAACAGCTTTTACATTTCCATGGTTTGCAGCAGTGCTGGTTGAATCATTTCTGTAATGAAGGTGCTTTAAAGTAGTTTAGAGTTACTTTGGGGGAAAAAACAGAAAAAAAAAAAGAAATAATTGGGTTGATGAAGTGACTTTATATACTAAAGAGCTAAGCATGCAGAACGTACTGCTATAAAGTAATGCATGCTGATTCCCACTGCTGCAGAAGTATATCCCTGGGGAAACGTGGGGGGGTTTTGTATTTTTTTTTTTTTGTGTGTGTGTGTTTTTGTTTTTTTTTTTTTAAATGTAAATAGGACTATAGTTGTTTTTTCACACTGCTCATTCCTTTGGGGAAGGAAGGTCTGAGGATAGAAATTTAAGGATATTTTCTGAGCTATTTCTGAGTTGCTCAGGAGTCTGATGGAGAGCATTCAACATTTTGGCATGTTTTGGGGAGGTGTGCATGCTAACTGTCTGTCATAATCGTTGACGTGGGCATCTAAGGAACCCAACGTAAAATGAACGTGGAGTGGAGGGTAGAATTTTGCTGATCAGAATAAATGTTCATTATTTCAATACCTCTCATATGGTTCAGTGGTGCTGTGGAAAGTCAAAGCAGAAAGGTAGGTACCAATATGAAACAATCTGAGAATAATTTGTTCGAAAGTGCTGAACAAATCTAAAATTCTATTAGCTTAAAGAATGATTTATAACTCTAAAGAGAGCTATAATAACCCCAGTTAAAGGAGGTAATCATTTCACAAGCTCACGTTTTATTGTAAACTGTAGTCTTTCATTTGCTACCTTTTAATTATGTTGTGGATTTAGCTGTCAAAATCCATATTACAGTGACTTTATTTTCGTTCAGAAAATATTAGAACACAAATGATGCACTGTATTTGAAGATTTGTTTACAAATACACTTAATTAAGAAAATATTAATTAAAATGTATGATGGTACTTTTCCCAGCAGCCAGTCCATCCTTAATTTCCTTTTTCTTGTTTAGCAGATTAACAGCATTTATTCTATACTTCATTACAGATGGTTTTCACTAGTTTTTTCTATTTATCTTACTGTTTTTTGAGGATAATTTTTGACAAAATAGCTGTGGATCACAACCAGCATATGAGGAGGAAAAAAATTACTCATTCTTTGACAGCAGAAGCATTTTTTTCTGAGATTTTGAACAATACATATTTTAAAGCTGAAAGACTATGTATCTTTAGAAAATAGCAAGGTTTAAATGACATTATAAATGCAACAATGATTGCTTTTATTTAATATCAGAGAGAAAGTAGAATGTAAAAAACTGTGAACTCTAAAAATCTTGTTGCTGTTTGGACTATATATTATTTCAATAAAATTAGATTATTTTAATATAAGTTTTAAATGTTCAGTTGTACCAGTATTACTGACTTTTCCCCTAATAGAAATATTTGTCTTCTTTTACCTTTGTACTAGCTTCATGTAGTCATTCCTGCTTTGTGGACTAAAGCTGTTTTAACGAAAACTACTTTAATCTCTTGAAGTCTTTAAAAGTTCTTCACACATGTGAAAACGTGGACTATCAATACATGTTCATAAAATATATCGAGTGGTTTTCTTTGGTCAGAAAATGAACCCCATCACTTTTGTTATTTTAGATTTCTGAAAATGCAGTGGAGGGACCATTATCATCCCATGTCAAAGCAAAACCCTAAGAAAGACATAGAGCCACTGCTTTCATTTGTAAAACTCAAAAATGAGAATGTAAAGAATTCTGTGAAAGCCATTCATACTTACCATAGGAATTTTGAAGAGGGGTATATTATAAATTCTATGAATTTTATTTTTTAAAACTAAATATATGTAATTAATAGTAGCCATATTTTATTGCCTGAAACAGATATTTATTTTTCCTTAAGGTTACCTTACACTTATTTTCATGTTTGTAACTTATTTGTCAGAAACATAGAGCATGCTCGTAAGAGGAGATTTCCAATACTGGGGCTACCTTAATCATAAAATTTTGTTATGTAACTAAGACAGTTTAATGTTCGCTCTGTTGGCTATTTAACATAGGGCTATCTCCTAAGTTGAAGATGGTACTCTTCCCAGTTCTGAAGCTACTTCTAGTATGGTACTGAGTCAAACACTTCTTGGGTTGCCATTGCTTGGGATTCTTGTTAGCATTTTCAAGCAGGTTTTTTAGCAACTGTGATCAATAGAACATGAGGTAGCCAGAACAGTTCCTTTGTGCCTCCAGAATGTTCTTTGCATTGTGTGACGTTCAGAGGGTTCCTGTGACGGTAGTATGCCAATTGAAGCTTGCTTAGAATAATTCCAGATGTTTATTCTGCCATGGGAAAGCGATACATTTAGTCACATGTTTTGATTCAGGCAAGAGTTACAGAGTTTTAACAGGTTAAAAAAAACCAAAACCACCCCCACCCCCCCCAAACAAACTCAAACCAAACAAAATGTCTTGAACATAGGCAAGAAAGATTGATATAAAAAATTCCCTTTGAACTCTGGTATTATTTGAAGTGCTTCGACACTGTCCCATTCACAGAATTGTTACCTTGCAGGAGCCACACAGCAAAAAGCTGGGTCCAGCATCTTCATATATGTGAATTTTCTCCTTTTGATAATACTTTATCTCTGTGTGACGTAGAGGATTCAGATGCCCCTTCAAAGGGAAGGATCCATGTTTGTTTTCTAAGCCTTTTTGTCGAGAAGTAATTGAGACATTCTGAAAGACTTCCACACAACGTCACTGATTTTTGGCATAAAGAAAGGGGTAGGCCTTAGTCAATTTTCTATCTTGAGAATTAATTTGTGGTTTAATTTTACTCTTTTCTGGTTTCCAGAGGCAACCAGACTTGATGATTCCAGATGTCTCTTTGAATCTGTGTTCCTACTTCTGTCCGGTTTTCCCCCAGTTATTATTTTTTTCTTAAAAATAAAGATTATAGCTACCCTCTGAGTCACTTAGGTAATTTCTGTTCTTTTTTCTTCCTTCTCGTTCCCTTCACAAAGAAATCTAACAATTTCCTTTTTGTTCTCTTTTTCAAGACCAAGCCACATCTCATATAATGCATAAAATTGTTCTGTTTTCAGAGACCTAGTCTTCGTAATTTTACGGTAAAAATTATACTGATATGTCAAAAGGAGTAGAGCTTTAAGGCTGCTCTTTCTTTATTTTTATAATTTCATATGTCCAGGAATGCACAGGTGTTGTAACTGGGTCTTGTCCTTGTAATTTGCTGTCTCAAAGTTAGTCTTTTGTGTACAAATATTACAAGGTAGTTGCAGTTCTGAATCATATTTACTAGTATGCTTGGCAATAAATATTAGAAGCTTGTTTGTTCTGGTCTAACTCCTGTTTCAGGGTTTAATTTAAAGGTTAATTTAAGATCTAATCTTTTACATGTAATGGCTTTTTTCTCTTAAATATTGCAGGAAATTTGTGAATGCAAAATCTGTTCTATGGGATATCTCTATTAGTATTAACTCTCAGTTCAGAGGCCACACACATCCAAACAGACAGAGCAAATCATGACCTGCAGTACCTTCTTAATATTCCTCATAGAATACAAACACCTAAAGGGAGTTCATTTGAACAATGAAGCAACAGCAGCAAACTGCATTTGAGATAGCAGAAAGACAGAGAAATCATGAAATAAATTCTTTTGTTTTCTTCACCTTTGGGAAAATATCTCACAGTCCATAATAATGGCTACTGAATCAAGCAGAGACACTAGGAGGAGAAAAATGTTTTCAAGAGGGGATGTTCATATTAACATCCTGTTATATGGGATCTGTTCAGACCTCAAAAAATAAATTAATATTCACTAAAATAAGACACTAAATCTGTCTCAGCTGATCTTCAGTTATTTTAGTGCTTGCCTTCTATAAATAGTGCAGGAAAAGAATTTGCTTGTAGAAGTGTTCACAAAACCACTTGTTTTTTTGCTTGTTTTAAATAATGGTGACTGTATGTGTGCATCCTTGACTGAAATTTGATTATAGAAGTTGTCTACCCCAGTCTATGGAAAGGTATGTAAAAATCCCAGACATAGGTGATATGGAAGCCTACTTTTATAAGAAACAGCTTCTTTCCTACCCTGCATTTTTAAAAAGTACCTAGGTTTTGAAATAAACCTAGGTTTATTTTCTTTGATCCTATGCAAGTCAGCCCCATGACGGGTCTAATGCATCTGGACACACTGACAGTTTTCCCTACCATTTACAATAAAGTGGCACTGTTTGCTGTGGCCCAATGGAGACATGGTGTGATAGGATTTGTGAGAAACTGCTAATGGTTGCAGTGTGCCTGCTTCCATCTAGGGTAGATGAATCTAAATGCTAAAATTTCTGTGTAGATAACCAAGTTTGACTAAATAGATATTAAGTATTACTGAAAATAAATGAAAATATTATTGAAAGGATAGATAGACGGTAAACCACAGGCAAAACCTTGCAGTGGTTGCATTTTTTTGTGTTATTCTGGCATTGCAAAGCAAGCAAGGGTTTCTTTAGAGAGAGTGTAAAGAAAAATAGCCTGATTTGGAGAACTCTGTATTGTTGTAAATCTGGCAAAACTATGAGAGGAAGAAAGTTATCTTCAGTTATATTCCTTCAGGTGGTTAACCCTCAGACTCATAAGAACACCAGATAAAAGATTCACATTGAGAGTAGACATCTTGCCTCACTAAGGAAAGAACTGATTTCTGTACCGAGTGGTTCTTTTGACATTGACCATTGTGGTTGGAGCATGTTTCTTAGATGGGAAAGATCATAAGTAATACTAATGTAGAATTCATATGAAAGCAAATGTAAACGCAAACAGAATACATTTGATGTGATCTAATCCCAACTGTGCTACATCAGGTGAACCACAAAGCAGTCATGCTGAGGTCTCATAAAGGGCAGGCATGGATAATATATACAGTCTATTAGAAGTCTTCAGTTTGTTTAGGCAAGAGTTTATAGTGGTACAAGGTAAAGAACAGCAGATTCCAGGTCCTATGTTCCTCTAAGTGAATGAAACAGTAGTGGGACAGGAGCACAGCTTAAATGAACTGCACAGTAATGTACTGTATATTCCTTCTGAAATGAGAATGTACTACACTTTGTAGGTAGGTAGTAGTAACAATCCAAAGAGAATTATTGTAGTTAGAGTCTAGAAGATGAAAGCAAAGACATTAAAGAGCCCGGTGGTATGTATTGTTCCTTTAGAACTAAGATGCAGAAGAGGGACAAGCTTTGCCAAAACAACAGGAAATACTCTCCAGTTGAGATACAGTATCTCAGTTGTCTGAAAGCTGGTACAAGCCAGTCTTTCTTCTACTGGAAGACAGGGAAATTGTCCATGAAATTTTAAGGCAACATAGTGTTTAAGCTGTATTCCGTTCAGATTTTGATGGCATGACTAGGTCCCTTACAGTCACAGCTGGGACAGTGGGGTTAGCAAAGCATGTTTTCTTCAGGAAAATAATAGAGGTACCAATTGTTGTCGGGAGCCATCATGTCAGTAACATGTGATGAATAAACATGTGGTCAATAACTATTATGTTAAAATTTTAGTATCAGAGATCATTTTATTCCCAGTAGTGGAAATGAAAAATCTGATCTTCAACTAGATTATAACTAGAGTTTAGGTCTTTTAAGAGAACAAAACAAACTGACAGATTTCAGTGGTGAAAGGTTTCTGGTTAAATGAAGTGAGCTGCAAGGAGCAATAGTCATGACACAGTTGGGCAGAGACAGATGTGCAGATGAATAACCAAAATTAATAGCAGGCACCCTTAAAGGGCTGGTTAATCTGCCAGTAGAGAGTCTGTCTCTTTTCTACCCACTAGTACATCAGCTCATAAAAAATACAAATGAGCCCAATAGCAGCAAGAGCCTTAAGATCTGCTTCCTCATTAGTGAAACTTCAGAGAAGCATTTCCTATGGCTCCATATCTTTTTTCTACCTTTTAAGAAACGTTGTTAGCAGGAATGCGTAGACTGAGTTCTTGATGGGGGGAAGGGAGAGGAAGTAGTGGAATGAATCTATAAAAGGAAGAGTTTATCTTGGATTACTTTGGCAAAAAATATTTAAGCATTTTAATGATGAAAAATATATTAAAGTGTTCAATAAGTGTTTTTTATGTGGTAGGGAATATGAACTGTCTCGTGTGGTTTATATTTTTGTTCATGTTGTAGACCAGTGAGAGCAGCAATGGTAGTAGGTTGTGTATGATATTATCTTCATTCTTAGCTGTTAGGTGTTTGGTAGCAAATTCTCCTGTTTTGCACAACAGGGGCCAACCTAAGGAAAAGTGATCCAAGGATGGGCTTTCCTGACAAAATAGGAAAAGTTCATGCACTGTAAGTTGCGTGTGTAGTCTTGAAGGATAAACAAAGTGGCAAATTTGAGGGGGGAGAACATGCCCTTTTCCAAAGCTAAGAATAGCAACACAGGAGAGCAAGCTGGAGAGAAAAAAAAAAAAGAAAAAAAGAAAAGTTCAGCCTTAGAAAGATTCTGTTTCATGTACTTGTGGAAGATCTGGGGAAAAAAAAAAAAGTGAGATGGACAACTGGAAAGAAGAGGTCACTGGTCAAGAGGTACACTAGGGGTTGTTCAATTGTAATGATAACTTGAACTGATAAGGTTACTTAAGGGGGGTTCAGTCAGTCCTCTAAGGAGTTCAGCAATCTAGCTCTGAAAAAAGGATGTAAACAACTTTGTTCCCCCTGTCTTCCTTCTGAAATTGCCCAGTGAAAGCTAGGAGCTTGCTTCAAGCACTCTCTCACAATTTATCTTCTCTTTGACCTTCTGTTTGGATATATTGCCCAATATATAGCAATTACTTCAAAGCTATTTGTAGTCATCTTTTGGGATTGCGTGGCTAGTTATGTGACCCACTGTTTTTAAAAGTTGCAGTATAAAGTTGTTCCTTCCAAAACATCCTAAAAGTAGAATTGTAAAACTGGTTGCACGTGTGTTTAGTGTCTGATTCTTTCCCTAATGCTATGTAATAGATCATAACGATCTTACTCCTGTACAGTGTAATCTTTCTCCAATATTTCTGGGTCATCTGACTGTAACACTATTGTCCAAATGGATTTGGGTGCTTCCTTCTTTCCTTTTCCTCCTCCTTCCTCATAAATAGTAATCACAGAGTTACATGTTCTTGTATTTCTTTTAACGACCTAGTTTATAGTTATCAGCAGCTTTTACAAAGGCATTCATGTTTCTTTCCCCAGGTGGTATACCCTGCCCCTTCACAAGTTCTTTGACTATGTATTTATCCACACTCATGTTTAGAAGGGGCCTCCATGCATGAGAGATCCAGATAACAATAGTAATAGAGAGTAATGACACACATTTGAAGTTATTATAGTGATGTACTGACTTGTAAACTTGTATGATTCACCTCAGAAATTTTTTCATTGTTTTGTGAGATCTTTCTCAATTTGTCTGTATCTACCTGCATCTATGAAACACACACACACACACACACACACAGATTTTTGTATTTTTTTTTGTCAGTGATGTGGCAGATCCTTTAACCCCTTTCTGCTGCCTAATAGGTTCAGAAATTACTGCTTTTAAAAACAGTTACTGACCTGGTGGAGTCAGGAAAATCACATACTTTTAAAATCAAAGGTTTTCCATGTCAGGAATATTATTCATTAGCAATATTATTCATTTATCTAAATTTATACTTAGACTATGTTTAAGTACTCCCTAAAGGTTTGTAATTACCAGTTGACACGCCAATTCCACACAGATAGAGTGTCAAGAGATTCTGAAGCTTTCCTCTCTCTAGGGAACCTCAGGGACCAAGAAATGTATTAGCTGTTTAGAACAAAACTAGTTGTATAATTTTGGAAACATTAACAACATCTGTAGAATTATTTAAATTGTTCCTATTTAAGGAATAAAAGTATTTGTGTTTCCTTACCTGCCTTCTCTACACAACAAATTTGTTAGCTGCCAGTTTCATACAGAGTTTATTTATGTTTGACACAGTGGGTATGGCCTGCGCTTTCTCATCCATCTGCTGTATTTGCATAACCTTGCAGAGTTAATGGCTGCCATTCTGACAAATTAAGCTGGTTTCCTATGTCTTTAATGGATTAAGTCCTCTTGGACAAGTTATATTTTATTTTAATCCGTGAATAGTGTTTGCTAAGTGTTGTAAATAATACATTCATTCATTTTATTCTATTGACATTTGACTTGTATGCTAAAAGACATAAGAAGAATTTTTAACAAATATGGAACAAACCAAGTTTTTTATCTATATAAAGACATAATACAAACACCATCCATGTTTAATAGAAGAAAAAATAGAAAGTGTTATGCTTTAGTTACTGTCAAATATTCATAAACATTTTGGCTGGGAGGAAAGTCATACTTCTAGTTTTTTGATTGCATTATAGTAGAAATTTATTTGGTTCCTGATTTGTGTATGATTTTTTTTTAAATTGCATCACTTACACAGTATACTCCAAGTGTAGAAGCATTATGTGTGATACACGTGATGAGTGCCCTGACAGCTGCAGTGTAATATATTGGAGGTGTAAATGTGTGTAAACAGGTTAGAGGCAAAATATCTGAACTGAAAATGTAGGTTAATGTTAGAAATGCCTGAAAACATTGTCTTTCACAGCTAAGGTCATATTTAAAAGTAATGATTTATGGGGGCTGAACAGCATTGAATGAAGCAACGTCACCTACGGATTTATAGAGTAATATTTTGACAATTAAGTGATCAATAACAGACATTCTTGAAGCATTCTGGTGTGGTGATTCTGCAATTTTTACTGTACAGATAAACAGAGATATAAAGCTACTTCTTTTTATGAAGTTTTTTTCAACATGAGAATTAGGCCATGCATTAATTTCACACTACTTCAGGGTGTACGTTTCCTACTTCACTGGCTATGCATTTCCACAGAAGTGCGCCTGGGGTTTGGGAATGCAAATATGCATCTCTGTTCATCACATTGGTATTCATTTAGATAAATGTGTGCTTTTTTTATTTTTAACTCCATGAAGTACATATATAGCGTATGTGATGCTTGGGTTAGAACTGCTTTGTAATTAAAATGTTGTATTTAGCCATATAGTATAGTGAAGTGGGGAGGAATTAAATTGTTCCTGGCTACCAGACCTTTACTCAGTTCAATAGACCACACATGCGCTGCACTATGATTTTTTTTTTTTTTTAATAATAATATGTCAGATCTCTGGCAGTGTTCCTAAATTCTCTATATTTTGTCTGCATGGTCTTATAAGCTAACTCTTCTTTGTAAGCAAATCTGAAAATTCTGTTTCTTCCAAATAAGTCCTAGGCATGAGATCTCTCCATGGACTATAGAGTAAAACAATGCTATTTGTGAGATATGACATAACAACAGAATATTAAACAGGAGCTTAATTCTCTCCATCCTACTCTGGACCATGACAGTGGGCCTCCTACTGGGAAATACAATGATGTATTATTAAAATGACAGCCCCACCTAGGGAGACAACAGCCTGATTCAAAGAAGAGAGCCAAAAGTGCCTCCACTACCACCACCAGCAATTGAGATCAGCTGGTGCACTAACAATCCCTTGATTTAAACATCTGGTGGCAGGACTTTCTCAGTGGAGGTCTGTTGACCGTGGAATTCTCTTACACAGACACATATATGGTTTAACAAAGCCAAAGTTTCTTTATCCTCAGGGTAGAGTATAAGGCTATTTCCTTTCCCAGGCAAAAGCATTTGCTGATGGTTCCACTGGCACCCAGTACTGCCTTACAAGAACTGTCCTTGAGGGATATAGCCAGCGATGGCAGAGGACAAGCTGCTCTGCAATGACAATTAGTTTTCTTCACCAGCTCTCCAGAACTACTGGAGCTCTTGAGGCATTGCAGTGTTGCATTTCTTATTCTTCCTTGTGAATTCATCGTTTTTGCATGTTTATCTCAGTTTTACAGAGGTGCATGCAGCTGGGAATCAGGAAGTCAGAATGTATATGCCTTCCTGTTCTGCATCCTAGAGCCTGTGTTCAGCTGCCCAATTTCCCAGGGTGCTTCTTTAATCTCCTGAAAATGTAAAAAATTAATTTTTGTTTTGCAGGTGTAATTCTGCAATGCTTGTTCCCAGGTTTGTCTCATCTATAAAATACGTTTGTGTTCAAGAAAACATTTTAGAAACACTTTAGCTTACTGTAAAAAATAACCAAGCTATGACAAGCAGCCAGGTTGCAGTGGTAAAGAGAAGACTGTGTTAATTTATCTTGCAGCTGTGGCCTGGCATCATTCCTCATGGAGGTGGGAGGGTGATTGCTGTTCTCCCAACTTATCTATGGACAGTAATATTCTTTTTCCCTAAAGTTGAGTGTTTCTTTTAGAATCAGGTGAAATCTGCAATCTTCATCATTCATTTGGTGGTACTATACATATTTCAAATTATGAGCTACTAAATTGAACATAACATGACTGATTTCACGACATTGTTTTATTTACAGCATGTTAGGAAATTAAGACCACACAGTGGAAATAATATTCCACACAGATATGCGAATCCAGGACAGAACTGGGAAGGAGGCATTAATAGATATCCACAGAGTTATGAGGTAGCATGACACAGAAGTGTAACACAGTACTGGTACTGTAATGTAGATACACAGCATTACAATTCCTCCTCCCTGCCCCCAAATCTCCTACTTTGCAAAGTAAGCACAAGGAAGAAGTTTAACTGAAGAAGATAAAAATTGTGTATTGATGTTTGAGTGATTTTCAGCCATGTTTTAGCTGCTTATCTACATGATGAAAATTTGTCGTGAAGCATATGCTGCTACTCTGAAAATGTCTGTAAAACTTGGAGTGTAGCTGCAGTCTGGAATACTGCACTGCATTAGCTTTCACTGTGAAAATGAAAAAGGAACAGCTTAAGTGAGGAGAATTAGAAATGTTTTCTGTACTATTTTCTGTTTGTTGTTAGAGGCAAGTATTTTTAGTAGTCCAGCACTGTGAGCTGTATAGTGCCTTAAGTCTGGTTTGTTGTTGTGGGGTTTGTGTTTTTTTTTTTTCTTTCTATTCTAACTGTGTGCATATTAATGTAATAGAAAAATTGACACGGTGAGTTAGAACCAGCTTTGGTCTAAAGATGCTAGTAGAAAATACATGCAAATAACTTTCCTCTATCTCTCTCAACTGCTTATGAATGGGAATGACAGAAACCAGGACACCAGTGCACTTACATACAGCATCCTTGATGATGATTAAATTGTAACTTCTATTAATTTCAGCAACCAAGTTAAAAAAAAAAAAAGTCATATTACCAACTGTTCATGTAGTTTTAAGTTTGGTTTCTTTAATTATTTTTTATGTGTTTCATGAAGCTAATTTTATACACATGTTTCGCAGTGAGAGAACAATGCTAGTTTATAAAGAAATAAATAAATATGCTTTCGTGTGTTAGTATAGAGGGAAATATGCCATGGGCAATACTGCAGAATATGTATTGTTGCTGTTTGTGGAGCATAATTATTTGAGAGACACAGGAGAATTTCTCCCTAACACTCTTCAGTGTAGCCTTTGTTTAATTTGTTAAAAATTTGTTTTATGTTTATTCTAGACTGAGCTTTGCTGCACATTACTTTAAATACTTTTTTGCCATGTTCTTTTGAACTCAATTCTGTGCTTTTGAACAAAAGAAGCCAGAGCATAATAAGATAAAATTAAAGATGTTTGTGTATATAGCGTGTAGAAGAAATACATTTATTTCTTTCTTTGTGTGAGAGATTATGTTGATTGTTTGGGCTATTTAAGATAATACCATATTTATCTATGGAAAAAAAGACATTCAGGTTTAAAAAAAGGGATAGAATTTTGTTTTATAATTTCCACTGATAGCCCTTATTGAATACATGCAAATGAAATAAAAATAAATGCGAATAGTCAAATCCAAAATATTCTTTGAGTCACATTAGCAAATGATATCCACTCATATAAAACAAACACCAACCTTCACTACCTTCCCTCAGGCATAGTTAGAGTATTGGAATGTTGTTCCAAAATGGCACGTGTCTTTGCAGTTCTAATATCATCATTATCCAATAGATACTATCCCACAAGTGGGAAAACAAAAATGTATTCCAGAGCCTTTTCTGCTCTCTACATGTGCGGTAAAAAAATCTCCATGTACCACATGTCTCTCTACTATATCTGTATGGTATCTGCCAAAATAAATATTTTATTCCATTTATTTTTAGTTGGTATTGCACAGGTCCTCCTAAGATTAAACAGTCAAAGGTCAAATAAGTTGAGATGAACTGTAGTTTTAAAATAGTTGTGCTGCTCATAATTATGTGTGTAGAGGTTTTTAAATATATATGCATATACGAACATACATATATAGATACACATACATACTTGATTAAAAGCCGAGGATGTTTGCTCAGCAGAGAAGCAAAACCATCATTATCTGATTGTACATGGAATCCAGTGGCTGCTAATCAAACCCGGAGCTGCATCTGGTTAAACATACTTGGCATAGACTTGTTACAATTAGAGGTTTTGCCATGTCAAGGGAATCTTTCACTCAAAGCAGCGACCCATATTGTACTGAACAAACACATGAGTTTTTAATTGAGAACAATAGCTTAACAAACCACTTCCCAGGACCACTGAAAGAAAAATATGTGCCTGTGGCAATTCTGGCACTGAATTGTGTTTATTTGAATCCATTTATTCCAAGCCAGGGTTCAATATACCAAGCAAATAAAAAAAAATTAAAGTCAACATGGAAAACAAAGTTAAAGTGAGAAAAATACAATATGCTGAAATGTAACGCCAATCTGTAGCTGAAATACTTGTGATTTAGCAGATCTATGTGCATATGCTTGTGCCCTTGCTGCTCTTTATAACTTTTAAATCTAAAGATCTACACTTATTTTGTTTCAGTGTATGAATTTTACAATGTATATAGCTACGATGTACATATTTACATTATAAAGTGAGCATTCAATATAGCTTTTCTAATATAAAATTTATTCTACATCTGTATTTCATGATAAAACTCGATAGAAATTATTGTATATTTAGAAACAGCTAAAAATGGTAACAAGAGTGTAATAAACATTAAAGAACAAAATGCTTAGTTTGGGAACTTAGGTGTTATATACACTAGCCAGGGCCCAAATTTCTAACTAGTACATGTGGCATTCTAAATTCAATAATATCTAAAGTCTGAGTATATCTCTGAGGGTGTAAGTTAGACCGAGGTAAACACTTGAAAAAGAACAGCAAAAACTCAAGACAGTATTTATGATACTGGAGTAAAATTTAAGATAATTTAGCTCTGTTCTCTGCTTTTCTACAGCTTTCTCAAGATTTTGAATGTATAACAATAATAATTTTTCAACCTGAGGTTTTTAGTAGAAAAATATTATCATCTGCTGATTACATGCAGCTGTAGGTAAAGTTGGATACTCAGAAAAGAAAACATCTAGATTAGTAGAGAGTTTTAAAAGTTCTAATCCTAATTTTTTTAGGTTTGTCATCTTGACAATTGGTCTTAAACCTTTAATTCTTGTCTGGACTGACATGTTGGTTCAGTTTCTGACTCATGGCTGGAATGAACCAATTTCATACTAGCTGGGGACACAAAGATACAAGGAGGAAGCAGGGAAGAGAGTGAAAGACAAAGCTGGCTTGGACTTGGAAAGGTGTGTGCCGTAGTCACTGTGGACAGTTCAGTTTGCCTGTGATGCAGCTTGGGTGAGTGGAGTGTTCAACACATATAAAAATGCTGTAGATAGTGCTGCAAACAATGTGGAAAGTCTGCAAGTATGCAGAATGAATCTGTAACAGCAAAGGAGCAGAATCTTAAAGGTGAGATAAGTGTTAAGGAAATGCGATGTAAAGTTTCTAAAGAAGGATGGATATATAAAGACAGTGGAGTACCTGTAGTTGTGTGAACTACTGACTCCTAACTGGCTGTGAGAGAGGTGCATAATCCCAAAATGTGTCTTTCTGAGCAGAAAGTCAAAGCCATTTTACCAGGAAATGGTGTGGCCCAAACTGTTGCAGATATTTATCATGCTTGGATTTTTGTTTCAGGAGACACTAAATGCAATTTGAGGGTAGTTATTAACAGATAAATAATGTTATAAAATACGAATTCTGTATAAACTCACCCTTATGGTTCATTTTTTCAGTAATCGTATTTTTTCTGACAGACCCTATTCCACATCAGATATTGTTTGACCATATGACAGTTGTGCGCTGGCAGCCAAGAAGGCAAACCACGTCCTGGGGTGCATCAAACACAGTGTAACCAGCAGTTCAAAACAGGTGGTTAGCCCACTGCATTTAGCATTGGTGTGGCCTTACGTTGAGGACTGCATGCAGTTCTGGGCGCCGTAGTTTAAGAAGGATGTTCAGGTACTCGAATGTGTCTAGAGTAAGGCAGTAAAGCCAATGAAAGAGCTGGAAGACATGTCTTGTGGGGAGCGGCTAAAGACTCTGGGTTCATCTAGTTTGGATGGAGGAGACTGAGGGGTGACCTCATGGCTCTCTACAGCTTCCTGAGGGTGGGGAAATGGAGAGGGAGGTGCTGAGCTCTTCTCCCTGGAAGAATATATGTGGGACATGTGGGAATAGTTCAAAGCTGTGCCATGGAGGTTTAGACTAGGCATTAGGAAGCATTTCCTTACCAAGAGGATGGTCAAACACTGGAAGAGACTTCCTGGAGAGGTGATTGATGCCCCAAGGCTGTCTGTTTAAGAGTCATCTGGACAATGGCCTCAATAACATGCTTTAACTTTTGGTCAGCACTGAAGTGGTCAGGCAGATGGTCATTGTAGGTCGCTTCCAACTGAACTATTCCATTCTGTTCTATCCCTACTATATTTTACAAAAAGCATTTCTGTCCTCCTGCCGGTAGCTTAAAATTGGAGTAAACACCATATTTCATAGTGACTGCATTAGATGGAAATGCAGTTGTTAACACTTCAGAGTTTTTGAACCATTGGGCTCCAGCACTGCACAGATCTTAGGGCATTTATAGCTATGGTGTTAGTTTGTTAAAAAAATGCTAAAATGTTTTCCTACTCAAGGAAACACACTACTTTTTTGTATCATAATCAGTACACGTGTGTGTGTGTGTGTGTGGTTTTGTATCACAAATGCGGTTTCACTCATTATTTGTAGGAGGATTATGTAACTTCTGTGTTATATGATAATTTTGATGCTGCTGCTGCTGTTTACATTAGAATCTACTGCAAATAGTGTTGCTTAAGCTTTGTGGTGGGAGATTGGCAAAGAAAGGTACTTGAACTAGAGTGTGGAGTTTTTTTGCCCTGTGGGCATGAGACCTTGGTAATATGGAAAAAGTAACCTAATAAGTAAATTACTTGACTGGATGATTGAACTTCCAATATTCTTGGTTTATTCTTTTATGTAATATTGCTAATGAGATAATCTTGAAGCAAGAATTCATTCATGTAATATAAAGTTTGTTTTATCCTGCTGCTCACATGCTATCATAGTAAGTCACTGCAGCTTAGAATTTTCTTATTGATTTCCTGAAGACTTATTTCAGCAGTGGGAATCTCCCCCTGGCTATAGCATAGTTTTTTATTACTATTTCTTTATACATTTGTCCCAGAATGAATTCCAACTTGTTGACAGCACAGCCTTGTACTAATGGAGCAGTAGACCAGAAATATTATTACGATAAAACTGAAAAAATGGAGTGGAAGGGATACACTCACTCTGTTTTATTTAGAAATGGCTTATCTTAACCATGGGGGTTTTTGTTATTTTTAATAGGGCATGTTTTAAAGTTAGTTTTAAAATGCAATAGTCAATAAGTCTTATGTTAAACTTTTGTACTATAATCTCAGTGGATGGAGTGAAAATATTGGTAAGTTTTCCATGATTGATTTAACCCTCTTGCATGTCTTAGCCTTCATTCAGACACCCTGTTCTGGCTGCAGCTGAGTCTGGTTATGAGGTTACCTCCTCTAGTTCAACACGGTATGTTTCTACTCTGCTAGAGGAGGCTGCTCTCCTTTAATCTCTTTGTACTTGTATTTGCTTCCTACCCTAGTTCTGTCAAAATGATCAAAGTTATTTTAAATTCTTTAACAATGCTTAAGGCTTTTTCTAAACCAGATCATTTTATAGAACCAGATTTGCAATTACATTTGTAGTTTTACTATGAAATCTGAGGGAATGTAGGTGTTCCCTCATATGATACTGAAGGGAAGGTGTGCAGTTAAGATTAGAAAAATGAAAGGTGGGCAGCTCTATTTAGCAGGATCTTCAGTGCTGTGGCAAGTGAGGCTAATGGTGAAAGTCAGTATGGAATAGGGATTTGTTTGTAATATGTAGGTCTGCCTGTGCTCATGTGAATGTTTGAAATGAAGTTATAAAACCATGGGCTGAAAGATCAGTGTATTTGCTGAATACTGGATAATTCTGCGAATACTAAATAAGAGCAAATGTCAGCAGTATAGATGGACTCATCTTTTCCTCCTGTGGACAGCAGAGTATGTTAGAGGAAGGTTGGGATTTTGGATAGATTGAGAGGAGGAAGGATGCACACACTACAAAGGGGATGAACTAGTTGTTCATTTTTAGGTCAGTATTTACTTGCAGCAATCCTTTGAGCCAAAGTGATGTTGAAGTCTGTGTACAGAAAGGCATGTTTGCAGTGTACATTAGATAGTTATAAAGGTTAAAGTCAGAGGAATCAGGAGCTGGAGAGCTACTCTGCTGAATCTTGCAGTGTTTATAAACTAGGATGAAGGGCATGTAGAAGTTGGAGTCCAACCTTATTAACAGGTTAGTAGTAATAGGACGCAGTAACTCCTTGGACACATAGTTAGGGTTTAGAAAAGCAGCAGCTTGAGGGCTACTCTAGTCAATTAACCTTGCATAATTTCCTAAGCTATGATGGGGTAACAAGCCTCCGGGGGGTAGAAACTTCTCTTCACCAAGTTTAGCTTTTTTTACTGGTCACATACATGCTCATTTCTAATTTGTAGAAAATTAGAAATATGATGTTATTATGGCATCACTTGTTATCTTCTGCATGGCTTGTTTTTGACGTGGTTTGTGTTTGCAAGGCCAACTGGTGCATGCAAAACAAGTTTCCTTTTTAAAACACTTCTTCATTGCTCTTCACTACTCAAACCAATTTCCTTGGATTGCTTGTTTTTATATGTAGCACATATTTGCTGTAATGTTTCTTTATCAAAGAGAAATGGAAAGAAAACCTGGATATTTTTAAAAGCTAATATCTGGTATTATAGGACAGGCTCAATACAGACTTAAACATTTGCAATCTGCAGTTTTAGAGTAGCAGCTAACTTTCAGGTTGGGTGGAGAGTAGTAAAGAAAAAGTCACCTTTGCAGTAATCGAACATAAAAGATTTAATCTGAGGACATTATTTCTTTGCTGTAATCAGCACTACCCATTCTGGAAGTTCTAGAGTGGCTTGTCTAATCTCCTAAAAAATGTTAGGAATATTTTTTGTCCAGTAAACCTTTATTAACAGATCCATTAGGCATTCCAAAATTCTGTGATTCCTGGACCCAACTGTTAATTTAATCAGTTGTTTTAACATACTTTAAATCGGGATTTCTTCCTGCAGCATAGACCCTTAATATTTTCTTTTGCTTACTGCTGCTAGCATACGTGGAAATGAACTCATTTACCCTGGTAGGTATTTTCTCAAAGGTAACATAGGAGCTTGTACTGTTATTGATGTTCATCCACGGCTTGCTTGATTGAAACACAGGTTAGAATAGAATAGAATCATTAAGGTTGGAAGAGACCTCAAGGATCATCCAGTCCAGCCGTCCCCCCACCACCTATTAACCATTAAACCATGTCCTTCAGTACCGCGTCTAACCTTTCCTTAAACACCCACAGGGACAGTGACTCCACCACCTCCCTGGGCAACCTATTCCAATGCCCGACCACCCCTTCCGAGAAGAAATTTCTCCTCATCTCCAACCTGAACCTCCCCTGGCGCAACTTGCAGCTGTTCCCCTTAGTCCTATCACTAGTTATCTGCGAGAAGAGGCCGACCCTCAGCTCCCCACAACTTCCTAATTAATCTTCATCCTGGTCTGTTATTAAGCAGCTTGCATGATAAGGAGATGAAGAGAAAAGGGGGTGGTATCATGACCACTATGTGGAGAGAGTTAGTTCTGTTGTTAGTTCTGTCTTCATCATTTGTGAGAAAATCTCACTTTTTGGCTTTCAGAAGAAATACAAAAAATGTAATGTCCTGTATGTGATCACTCTAAATGAGTTTTCTGCAGACTTTGAGTAAGGATATAATGTTCAAAAAAAATACATGTATGCACATATACATAAAATATACACAACTATAACTGTTATTATTCCCATAATCTTTGTGACCTGAACACTCTAAAATATTTCCTATTATTTTGTAGTGGAAGATGAGCTGGCTCGTTGCGAAAAGTTTTAAACAGTCCAAGAAAGAAAGGTAAAATAAAAATAAATTAGAAAATACCACTTTTAGGAAAGGTAACACTGTGTTATCTGGAAACCCAACTATTCAAAAAGTCCAGATAGAGCAGCAGTAGTTATTGAGGGGTTTTGCATACCCAAAGTTGAACCATATGATTGCTGTTTTCTTGTTACTAACCTAAAAAATGTAGTGGAACAGCTGAAACGCCAGACAAATTAAAAAAAGTTGGGAATTGAATGCTTTTTCTCCTGAAATAATGGATGTTTATTGTGAATTTTGAAACGCTAAAGAAAGTTGAACTGAAAATGGGCTGCACAGGTAGGTCTCCAAATGTGGAGTGTGAAAAACAAGAGCTTTTAATATTTATATAGCAGAATATATTTTGTTATTGGAGTAATGAACTCTAGAGAACTAATTTCTTTGTGAGTGAGTGATACTTTTTTCACATTAACTCACAATATACCAGCTCAAAATGATGGTGACAAGAGAATAAGAAGACTTCCCAGATCCACAGGGTATGACTTCCTCATTTACTGTAACCTACTGTCCTTGTTTCTTTTGGCATCATCCCAAAAGACCTGGGTGGTTTTTTTGTTTGTTTGGGGTTTTTTTTGTGTGTGAGTTTTTTTTTTCCTCCCCAAATATCACTTCCTTGGTGCATCCAAGTTCTCCTACCTTACTAATGTGCAATAAATTCAGGAGCATCTAGTTTCTTACTGGCAACTGTGTGAAGGCAAGTTAGTGCAAACGTAAGTAAGCCAGGGTACTTTGCATTGAAAGGAAGTTGTGGCAAGCTGGGGGTTGGCCTCTTCTTGCAGGTAACTAGTGACAGGACAAGGGAGAATGGCTGCAAGTTGCGCCAGGGGAGGTTCAGGCTGGAGCTTAGGAGAAATTTCTTCTCGGAAAGGGTGGTCGGGCATTGGAACAGGTTGCCCAGGGAGGTGGTGGAGTCACCGTCCCTGAGGGTGTTTAAGGAAAGGTTAGACGCGGTACTGAAGGACATAGTTTAGTGGTTAACAGGTGGTGGTGGTGGGGGACGGTTGAACTGGATGATCCTTGAGGTCTCTTCCAGCCTTAATGATTCTATGATTCTTCATGGCTCAGTGAATATCACCTTTCGTAGCTGAGTTTAACTTACGTAGTTTATATATTCAATTGCAAGAACAATTTTCCTCTTTCAATAGATTGCTGTTTCGTAGGCCCTAAATGCTGCTTTTTTCTCATGCTTTTAAAATGACAGTGTGGAAGTAGTACACCATGAAGTTGTTGTCAAATTTGGCTTTGAGTAAAGAAAATAGGATATCGCTAGCAATTTTTGGCAGCACTATCATATGAATTGTAATTAATTCAAATTTTAAGGAGTAGTTTCCAAGTATCAATAAAAAGAAATATTATCTTTAAAAACTGCAGATTATTTTTACTGTTATTCAGGCAGTACGGTATCTCCCAGCAAAATTATAGTGCATGTCAATTCAATAATAAATGGTGAAGCGAGGAAAAATTTCATTGTAGTCATGTTACTTCAGTATACACAGATGAGCTCTTCCGAGGGCTGTTGAGAGAGGGTCATTCATCACGTCTTTTAATGGAAGTCATATGTTGTGGAAATGTGCTTTAGCAATTCCAATCTAGGAGAAATAAATATACATTGAAAGGTAGAGTTATCATTTGGAGATAACAGCATATAAAGGAGCTTTCAGTCATTCTGGAAAGAGTTGTAGGCCTTTCTCTAGTTCAGAGCATGTATTTTGTAGAGTCCTTTCAGCTGCATTAATTAAAATTAATCTGAACTTGGCAAAGGAAAACTGGAAAAGAAACTGCTGTCTTGGTGATATGTATACATTAGAATCACTGATACTTTTTATGTAGTCATTTAGCTGTGCATCATGAAAAGGCAAGTAGATTTCATAATAATAAATGAAATGAATAAGTGACATATAAGGAGCTATTGTGGAGGAGGAGCACGTCTCTGCATGTGTGTAATGCAGAATGTTAAAGCACAACATTTTATTTAAAAAAAAATTCCTTTCTCTTACGATTGATCCCAAAGTATTCCTTGTGTTAACAAACAACAAAAGAATGCTGTTTTAGATACTATAGGCACTGTCATGTAATCATTACTGGAAAGTTTAATAGAGGCTAAGGCATAAGTGACTTTGCATTAATGCCATATATAGGTAATTATTTAATCTTGGTAAAAATCTAAACTATATATTAGTGGATATTTTAAAGTACTTGTTATATTTTTTATCTTTGTGAGCTGTATTACTTTTAAAACGAATTTTTTTTTAATTTGAGAAAATATGTATTTATACCTCAGTTAGCAGTATGTTTTATACTGTATGGTTAGATGACCTAGAATGTGAGACTTAATGGAACATAGCTGGAGGTTATGGTTAAACTCAGTTTTATTATAGCCATTTTATACACTGTTAGGACGATTTAATTAGCTAATAAGCAAAGGAAGTTATTTCAACCCTCATCTGTTAAGAGGTTGAAAGAATCAGATGGTCCATATGGCTGCATTTAAGCTTCCTGTTGTGTATTTTTTTTTCGCAGTTCAGATATCTTCTTTGTATTAATCTGGAGGATCAAATAAGCCAGACATGCCTTAACTGGCACCAACAACAAAGACAAACGCCTTGTAGCTGTGAGACCTCATGAAAGCCAGACTTTGGTCTCTTTGACCTTTTTAATATCATTTACACGTCTACAGAGTCTATTAGTGACATTTTTCTTAAGGTGGAATTACTCACCTTTGAGTTGAGAACCAAAGATTAGATATTTCATATGACACAAAGTAGATGATATTTATAACATAGGTTTTATTGAATGTGTGATGCTTACATAATGTTTAAGTAAACTGTTGTAGTATATGCATCATTCCTATTTCTTTTGGAATTTTATTTCACTTAAGATAATCACTAAAAATAGCTTACTATAATGGATAAATAGCTCTGTAAAGCAATCTTCTGTTCAGGCAATTCCTCATTACATGGAATTTTCATGTTCAAGAAGAGATCGAGGTCTATCCTCTAGCAATACAAATAGTGAATCTACTGCACAATCTGAATTCCAACACATTTAGTAGTCAAAATAATAACTATTCAACTTAGTAGTGAGTTACTAAAAAAAATGGAACTGATATGCCTATACATTTGCTACTTGAAGAGGAAGTTGGATACCTTGACATCTGTTCCCTGGAGAAACAAATAGTCTTCCAGCTAGTTTATAGCTTGGCACAGTACTAAAATTCAGTTGTCTAACTTTTTGAATAAATATTTATGAAGGGTGCCCTGCACAGTTTCATTGTGAATTAAGAAATATTGGCAGTTGAACTGACGTAAATCTACAGAGGACCAGAGACAAACATTTCTTTTGATCTTTGTCTTACTAAAGCCCTGTAAAAATGACCAGAACCTGATAGCATAGTCTCATTTCATAGAGGCTGATGTGCTGAACTTGTCCTGTAGGCTGCCAAACAATGCTTTTGCTGGAAGGCTCAGTTCCAGTTTCTGAGCATGTCACAGGAACAGGTCTCTACTTGCAGTTTTTCAATAAGGTTTTTGAACTGCTTTGCAGAAATATTGTTCTCCTAAGGTGGTTGTGAAAATGAGTTCATTCTCTGGAAAAATTTGATGAATCATGAAATTTCAGCACAGCACTGCAGACAGCATGTTCTTTTACTTTCCCCTCATGATATTTTAAAATATTTTAGAAAAGTAAATAAAGAAGCACATTTTGCCTTTCATACACATGTATCCGTAAAACAGAAGCAGTAGGTGTTGCTGTAGCATGATCTGCAGCTTTTCTTTAAAATCTGTGTAAACTAAACGAGCAGAAAAGACGGTTTGGTAGTTAAGAAATCAACATTTCTGTTCTGGCATTCTTTGACTCGAGATGCTTTAGTGTTTGCAGTATATCTTCTAGTTATATTAGGACCACAGATGATAAGCAGAAGTCAAGCTGCATGTATCCCACTCAGGTGGAAATAAAGTAATACTCCTGAGCTCTCTGTTACAATTTTGTACGTGAAAGGCGTATCCTGTTACATCTACTGAACACTGTGCAGACAAATTTTGTTATCCAGTCCTTGCCTATTGTCTCATTTATTAAGTTGTACTTTTGTATAACAAAACCATGGGAATCCTTGCTTCCAATGTTGAAGTGCATTGACTGACACGTCTTAGTGATCTCAAGGGTAATCCTTAATCGTAGCATTGCAATAATACAGGATGGAGGTCAAATGGAGTGGTGACCTGTAATTTTTCAGCAGCAGAAGGCCAATACAGGCTTGCTGTAATGGAAAATGAGTTGTAAAGTGCAAGCAAATACAGCAACAGACAGGAATCAAAACTTTTTTAGTAAAAGCATCAGCGTGTGACCACATTTTACTAATTAAATAAGCTTCCACGTTTATAGCTATGTAACTATTTTTCAATTTGTCTAGTGATGGAAGGAATGGGTTTCTTTCTTCTCAAAACAGGCAAGATTTTTTTTTGTTTGTTTCATTTCACTCATTGTTACAGGAAGAAAGGTGGTGGTCAGGTTCTCACAGCATCAGAGAGGAAGGGCTACTGAGTTCATTTTAATTGATCAGTTGTGGTTGAATCCACATCCTTCACCTGCTAGGAAAACGTTGTAACCTGTGTACTGTCAGTCAGTCTCTCCTTCTTAGAGCCATTGCAACAATGTTCTGGGAAGAAAAAAGAAATATCGCTCAATGTTTATGGGAGACCTGGAGAAAACTGGGTTCCAATCCTTGTGCCAGTGGATTAAAAGAAAAAAATAAAAAAAATTAACCCTAATCCTTCAGTTACTCTAATTGTGTGACTTCCGTGGGAAACATTTCTTTTATTTTATCTGTCTTGAGTCTCATTCAGTTTTTGTCCAAGCTTCTGTTGGACTATGGTATTAGGAAAACAGAGGAATACTGAGTTCTGTTTCTGATACAAGGTGTTGCCGATGATCAGCGCACAGATGGCATTTGAGTATGTTGATTCTATCATTTCGCAGTTTTACCACTGAACTTCACCTCTGTATTGAGTTCTGTCTTTACTTTAAAAAGAGAATTCAGTCCCATTGCTGGAAAGCTCTGTATGAGGAGTCTGTATATGTGTACAAACCTGCAGCCCCAATCCATGGGAACAGATTGCATTTCCTGGGTTCTTTTCTAAACTTTTGATTGGGGGGGGGGGGGGGGGGGAAGTACTGTATTCATTACAGACATCTCCCTCACAGTTCAACACAAACCCTTAACTGCAATCTTAAGAACATCGACAGATATTCAGGGTTGACATATATACAGTTTAGCTCTGTGGTATGTTGTGTGTTTGTGGGGTAAAGCATGAGGTTGTAATTAAGGTTTTACATTGTACTGTGTGGAAAGATTAATGTGTTTGTCTGTAATGTGTTTCTTCATCACTGGGAGACAGGGGAAGTTCTTAATAATGATGACAAGCATGTCACTGAAAATATGCTATTTGGGCACTGGCATGAAATTAAGTATTGTCCCATAATTTGTCATATCCTGGGTTTGCCTTGTGAGTGATGCATTTATTCAGCTTTTTTTCTTTTTACATGGAATTTTTATTAAGAAATTTGACACTAAGGAAAAGGAAGACTAGTACTTCTAGTCTTCTTTCAATTTCAATTCTTGTATCTGAAATTTATAGCAGAATCTTAATTTTAAGATTAGGATGAATAAGGCCTACAAGACGTTTGATCAGAAACTGCTCCATATTTCACAAATCTTAATGTTAAAAATGGAAAACAACATTAAATACTTTTTAATTCATAAATCCTGCAATTTAGGTTATAAAAGATAGTTTTCAGCACGTGTTTATTATTCTCGTCAACTGCTGTGCTCATCGGCAACGCGCTGGAAAGCAGGTTTGAAGAAATATAGAAATTTGCAGGGTGTATCATGGCTAAGTTGGAATAATGCTGCAGTTCAATTTAAATGGCTGGAACAACCTGAAGTAGGACTGCCACACAATAATTAATTTAGGAGGCAATAATCATAGAACAACGTTTACTGAATGAAATTTTGGAGGTATTATAGCTAGAGATATTGAAAGTTTATTTAGGAAGTGGAGTAAACGTTGAGAGAAAGGTAGCTTAAAGGCTTTTAGAATGTTAGAAAATGAGAGGAGAAGAGAAACCTTAGGATGAGGAAATTAATGGTGATTTGTATGGAAAATGGAAATACCAGTTGTAAAGCTGAGTCAATGAGGAAATACTGGAGAGAAAAAAAGGCTAGTACTGAGATGCTGAAAAAGAATTGGGGGAGGAAGTACTAAACAGCAGTGCTGTTTCTAGGTGCTCATTTTAATGTAAAATATCTTAAAACCAATTTTGTTTGCAACAGTGATACTTTATTGGTAAACAGTAGCCACCGCCTTTTTTGATCATTCACTGGGTTATAATAATAACTGTGGACCGATACAGTGGCATTTTATCAGTTAAGTGAATATGTGTTGGAGTTGTTTCATTACTGTGTCTTAACACAGTTCTAGTCTTTTTGTCAATAAAGAACCATAGGTGAGGTCACAGTTTCTCATGTGATCCTGTTTTTATAAAAAAAAAGAAAAAGTCATTTGATTTCCTTTTTAGTTGTTGATAGGTGGCCTATGACGTTACATGAAAACTGCCACATTGTCATCAGCCGTGCAAAATCCTTCATACCATAGAGAGAGCATGGTGGAAGTTCCTGAACTAAGCTGAACCATGGATGATGTCTGGATAACAGAAAGTTGAACTGTTCAGGAGTGGTAGGCCCTAGCTTAGGTTCAGAAGATGGGTGTAGATGGTGGAGTTTAGGATCTC
>VWZZ01006370.1:95290-156194 GCA_013399095.1 Psophia crepitans | reverse complement strand
CAGATATGGGGTACAGTTATTATATATATATATATATATATATATATAAGTATATAGTTATATTATTTTCTTGGGAAAGATAGAGAGAGTGAAGTTCTCTACTTGAAGTTTGCTTTTGAATGTAGCAGTATGATTTTTCTGTATTTCTGTGATTGCTCAGGAACAGTAAATTGCACTTCATACATATAGCTTACTTTTATAAAATTTCTTACATAACAAACACCTGTTTCGGATTTTCCTTTACTAGTATTTATTTTATCATATCATATATCACATCATATCAACTTTTTCATGATTAGTTTGTAATGCAAGCAATTTGAGGTTGGAGATATGGCCAGAAAGATGCTCGTCTGTTAAGGTGTGTTACTGTATTTAAAATATCTTTTAGTTATATGGCTATGCTGACGTTTTTGTTATTTGTTTTTAAAAATGTTACTTGCATAGAATATTAGACATGTGTGATCAACTCTGTTAGCCTCACACCTCTAAATGACAAAACTTCACAACTTTTTATCAAAGTCAAAAGGCAGAGATGGAGCTCAGTCACCTTTGTTTCCTTATAAAAGTGAATGTCTCTGCAGCATTTGCCCTTTCATAGCTGATGACTGAAAATTATTGTTTATCAATTTAAAGGAGAAATTAAAAATTGCATTTTACTGTCAACTGAAACTATGTAATCCATCATCTGGTGAATTGGTAACTGTTATCGTCCAAAGATGATAGCGTGGGAACTGATTTGTTTGCAACTGTTTCTGATTCACAAGAACTGCAAATCATGGAATGACAGAATAAATGAGGATGGACTGGACCTCAGGAAATCTTCAGTCCAACCTCCTGCTCAAAGCAAGGTCAGCTCTGAGGTCAGACCGGATTGCTTAAGGCTTTGTCCAGTGGGGTCTCAAAAACCTCCAGGACTGCATAACTTCTCTGGGCAGCATGTTTGTGATGGGTTGACCCCAGGTGTCAGGTAATCTCCCACCCAGCCCTCATTCACTCCCTAGCGGTGGGATGGGGGAGAGAATTGGAAGGGAAAAACCGAGAAAAAAAATTGTGCATTTAGATGAAGACAGTTTAATAAGTGAAGGGGGGGATAAAGGAAAAAAAAAAACCCCAACAAAAAAAACCAAAACAAAAAGGGGGGCAAAAAAAAAAGGGAAAAAAAAAAAAAGAAGTGATGCAAAAGTAGTCACACACCACCAGCAGACTGATGTCTAGCCAGTCTCCAAGTGACAGCTACTTTGGAAAAGCTACCACCCTTCTGTTGTTGCAAGGGACTCTTCATTCTCTGGTGCAGGACTTTGTCATTGTTGAACTTCACAAGGTTGCTGTTGGCCTCTTCCTTCAGCTTGGTGACAGAACTTCTTGATTGGAGCATGCCATCTACAGACAAGGATATTGCCTCTGCCTGCCCCACCCTCAGGGGGGAGATAGCATGACCTTGATGGGAGCATTTTCCCTCCAGAGCTGTAAATTGAGGCATTTGCTGTGCCAGGAGTAGTTTCTCCATTTTGGACTGGGAACCATGGCCTGTAGTGCATCACCACGAAGGCTGACCAGTAGTAGCTAGCAGTACCACCATAAACAGTCTTCTGTGACACCAAACACCCTTTGACAATGTGAGTGAAATTAAAGGTCAGCAGTATTAAAGGAAAGAAGGGCTGTGGTGAATCCTTAATGCTATAATGAGCTCTATTCACAGCAGCAAAACGTTAGTAAGATAGAATCATCCTTATGAGAAAAATTACTCTAGCAATAAGTTCATGTCCAAATTAGTTATGGCACTGGAGACCTGACCAGCCATATGTGGACAAGACAGTGGTTTGTAGAGTTAGCATATTTTTTTTAATCTTGCTGCTGCCATTAAATGAAAAACAGGAGCTAAGGAAGAAGAGAGCGCAGCTTTTTCAAGTATTCCAGCCTAACTTAATTTATGACTTAGATGGAACCTGTCTATTCCTATGTAGAGATGGTCTGATGACACCGTTGAAGGTTAGGAGGCTGTCTCTGTCTAATTTATTCTTATACTATCAATAACCTGAAAACAATGGCTTTGAATTCTGATTCAGGAGCCTTTTTTTCTGCAATAGTAGCTTGAGTTCAAATAAAAGAACATGTTATTTGCAGGGTTAGAAGAGTACAGAAGGATGATTTGTGTAAAATATGGGTGATGGTTAGATGTTTAGTTTAGAAAAGGGGATCATATGCAAGATTGAAACCCCAGCTGTCTAAATTTCTTTGTGCATCTTAATCTGAATGATTAGGACTTTGTTTAAAAAGTAGACACAAGGGATGTGGGTAATGTGTTATGGCGTGAATTCCAGAGCAAGACACAGTCACGTAACACCCTAGCTTCTCCAAAACCTGTATTTGTGAGATGATTTGGGAAATCTGTTGTAGTTGTCTAGAACAATATACAGTGTTATTGACTGATGGATGACTGATTCATATTTTAAAGGATATAAACAAACAATGGTGGTATTTTTCTTTAATAACAGTTTTGGTAAAATTAAACATGGTATCAAATTACAGAATTGTCTAAATGATTTCATGTTGACACTTAATTATCTGGCTTTTATTATGTATACCTCCACAGTACATAGAATTTATACAATCTTTTGCCACTTATGGTAGTAAATCACACACACTGAAATTCCGAACACAAAAGTTAACATTAATTATGTTTTGCACAAAATGTGAGTCCTTAATATTATTCTTAGCTGGCAGTATGTTGGTTTAAAATGTTTTCATATGCAGTTTTTTAAAAGCTAACTTCTGTTGTACAAGATGAGCAGAATTGATGAAACAATTGAGATCAGACATTGTTACTACGCGGCTTTATTGATCGCACTTCTTGGAATTGAGAAAACCGTTTAAATTAATAGCTGCATTATTTGACAAATAGCGTGACAACAAAAGTTAAATGGATCTAACTGGTTCATCTAGGAAGGGATAAAATGAAGAAAAACCCTTAGTTGATGGTATAAATTGATACCTAAAACATGCTGTTTATGGAAAGATATTTTCTATTTCATGTGTGAATATGACCTTGAAACAAACTTATAAATTAATTTTGGGGAATAATAACTGTTCTTTTGTATTATCTCTAATTATTATGGTAAATATCTGGTTATTAAATATTTGATTAATTGAATGTGATTTGTAGTGGACTTGCAGAGAAGGAATGCTGAACTGTGGACCTTGTTGATGAGTAGACTAATTTTTTTTTTAAAGTTTAATTTCCATCTTTAATATGATATTGTTATAATATTGTTAGGAAAAAAAATCCATGGATTTTTAAAGATGAAATGATGGACAACACATGTTTTTAAGATTAAACCATTTTAGCTTAACATTACTTAGCAAGATGTTTTTAAAATCATCAACATTTTAGGTTTGACTTTTCAAAAGTAGGAAACATTTTTATGCAAATAATTTGAAAAATTATCTGTATTAGGTTTACATAGCAAGATTTTGGTGGTGGGGGGCTTCAGATGTGACATCCGTGAGAGGAGATCAAGAGCTGCCCTGTGCCAGATACAACCAGTTCCAACTGGCTCCAAAAGGAGCTCACTACTAGCCAAAGCTGAACCCATCAGTGGTTCCGGTGGCAGCTCTGTCAAGACACATTTAAGACACAGGAAAAATGCAGAGCAACAGTGTGTGGTAAAGTGGACTGAGGAAAAAATGTGAGAGAAACAGCCCTGCAGACACCAAGGCCAGAGAAGGAGAGGGAGGAGGTGTTCCAGATGCCAGAGCAGAGATTCACCTGCAGCCTGTGGAGAAGACTACAGTGAGGCCGGCTGTCCACCTGCAGGCCATGGAGGACCACGGTGGAGCAAATATCCATATTGCAGCCCATGGAAGACCTGACACCAGAGCAATTGGAAGGAAGATGGAGAGCACATGCAGGAGCAGGCTCCTGGCAGGAAGTACAGCCTGTGGGGGACCCATGCTGGAGCAGTCTGTTCCTGAAAGATTTGCCCCTTGGCAAGGACTCATTCTGGACCAATTCTTGAAGAACTGCGGCCTGGGGAAAGGGTTCATGCTGGATCAGTTCATGGAGGGCTGTATCCTGTGGGAGGGACCCCCCCTCTGGAACAAGGGAACAGCATGAGGAGGAAGGTGAAGCAGAAAGGAGCTGTTATGAACTGACCCACAACCTGGCATTCCCCATTTGGGCAGGGAGGGAGGAGGTAGAGGAGTCAGGAGGAAAGGAGTGAAGTTGAACCTGGACAGAAGGGTGAGAGGGAAAAAAGATTGTTTTAGTTTTTTCTTTGTTTCTCACCATCCTACTCTTTTTAATTTACAATAAATTTTATTTTCCTCAAGTTGAGTCTGTTTCTCTTGTAATTTATCTCAACCAACAAGCCCTTCCATGTTATTTTCTCCCCCTAAAATGTAGAGGAGAGTGAGAAAGCAGCTGGGTGGGCATCTGGAATCCAGCCAAGGTCATCCCACCACAATGTCAGAGGTGGGTGTATTCCTCACATTTCATAGGAACAAATAATTTTTACAATAGCAACTTCAGTGAGATTGGCTTTCTTCATATTTTTAAAATAGAGGGACAATATCCACTCTTTTTCCTCAGACAAAAGATGTGAAAGAGGTATTTCTTCCTCCTAATTACAAAACGATGGATTTGATGACAGTTTTCTTATAGGGCAGAAGCTAGTTACCCTGCTTCCATTGCTGTAACTGCCCCCCCCCCAGCCAAAGGCATTTGCCACCGTCCATGAGCTGGAATTCAGCTTCACTGAGATAATGTGGTGATTGTCAGACAAATCTCCAGTGCCAGCAGAAGCACTGAAGAAGTAGCCGGTTGGCAGCTGCACCCCTGCAACATTAGTGCGAAGGATGCACGGACCCTCTGGGCCCATCAATGATCTCATCTTTGTAATTTCAGTCTTTGTAATTTCACAGTATCACTGTGCAAACTTTAATTTTTATGGACACAAAATTGTGATATGGGAATAGTTACAATGTGAATGACATGCTTCTTAACTTTGATTAAAAAAACACCAGTAAAGGCTGTGAGACTAGATTACTATTCCCTAAATCTATTTTTTTTAGTTGAAGAAGAAATAAAAGTTTAATCATTCTTTTTTAAGATCTAGAAAAATCAAAACAACAAATATTTTGAAACAAAAGTTCTCTGTGTACATCTCTAAGTAAGGTGTTACAACACGCTTATACTCACTTCTAGATTTATTATTAAGATAGTATCTTTGTATTCCTTTCTCTATAGATTAAGCAACTCTTTCAAACAGACTACCAAAGTACATATACTCTGATCTGTCCTGGTATGCAGTTGTATGACAAAGATTTCAAAGTGATTGAAGCATTGGGTGCATTAACTAAAGGGAAAATATACTGTAAATTCATGGAAATACTGGCAGCATACTTGATTCCCAAGAAAGGGAACTGCAAATACCACAGTTTTCAAACTTGCAGCATCATAAGGTTCTGTTTCTTTGTGACTCGGGGAAAAATATAATAATACTAGCTATTTTTCATCTCTAGTTAGGAACAGATTCTTTTTTAAACATCGCTGGGTGTATCGGACCTCTTTTTTTCTAGTATCTGCTGTGTTTTAATGGATTACCACATGTAAACCCTTTGGATGGGTTGTTGGATCAGATCACATCTTAGTAATGCACGTTTTATATATATATGAAGCACATATATTACTATTACATTATTAGCAAAATCCTAGTTACAGTTTTGGCAACTGAAATGTTAAGTGCTTTTCTCTCCTGCTAAGAAAAATAATATAAAGTATTCGATACAGACAGCTAAAAAGAGTGTTCAGACTGTATTTTATTCCTCACAGAAATACTTGGATCATTTTAAAGTTTATGCATTTTAATTTGTTTCAACTGTTTACTATTTACTTGAATGTAGATGTACGTGAATATAGGGTCTGGATGGAATGGAGTTAACTGTCGTCAAGCAGCCCGCACAGTGCTGTGCTTTGTGCTTGTGACTAGAACAACGTTGATAACACACCAGCCAGTGTGTTGGCTGCTGCTGAGCAGTGCTGGCAGAGCATCAAGGCTGTCCCTCCAACCTCCTGCGCAAAGGCTGGTAGGCTGGAGGTGAGCAAGAGGTTTGGATGGGGAACAGCTAGGACAACTGACCCAAAGTGATGAAAGGGATATTCCATATCATATGATGTTGTGCTCAGCAGGAAAAGCTAAGACAACTGGAGCGGGGGTGGGGGAGGGTGGTGGTCATACTTTTGTTGTTAAGGTGTTTGTTTTCTGAAGCAACTTCTATATGTATTGAGGCCCTGCTTCCCATGAAGTGGCTGGACACTGCCTGATGGTAGGAAGTAGAGGATGCATCTCTGTTTATGGGTTGGGTTTGGGGTTTTTGGTTTGTTTGGTTTTTGTTTTTGTTTGGTTTTGGGTTTGTTTTTTTTTTTTGGAAGGGTGTTGCTTTGCCTCCACATGTGGCTTTTGTTTATTTCATTAAACTGCCTTTATCTTGACTCATCTTTTTTTCTCCCCGTCCTGCTGAGTTGGGAGGGAGAGGAAGACTAGGTGGGCACCTGTCAGCCAGCCAAGGTTAACCTACCACAGTAGAGCACTTAGTCTGGAGAAGAGGAGACTCAGGGGAGACCTTATTGCTCCCTAGAACTACCTGAAAGGAGGTTGTGGTGAGCTGGGGGTCGACCTCTTCTCACAGATAACCAGAGATAAGACAAGGAAGAATGGCCACAAGTTGCGCCAGGGAGGTTGGAAATTGGGAGAAATTTCTTCTCAGAAAGGGTGGTCAGGCATTGGAACGGGTTGCCTGGGGAGGTGGTGGAGTCACTGTCCTTGGGAGTGTTTAAGGAAAGGTTGGATTTGGTAGTTAGGGACATGGTTTAGTAGATAATATAGGTGGTAGGGGGACGGTTAGACTAGATGATCTTGGAGATCTTTTCCAACCTTTATGATTCTAAGTTTCAATAACAATAATAGTGGAAGGCCTTTTTTAAATTACATTTGAAGGCCTTTCTAGACCTCTGACTCAGCAGAGTCAATTTATTGACTCGTTCAGAAAACTAAAATAGATTTGCAAGATCTAAGTTTTCTTGCACAAAAATTGTTTTGATTCTTCTTCAATATATCATATTTATCTCTGTGTCATCTTACATATAAAGAATGTCAGTTTCCGTGTTACAGGTATGAAGTTGTTGGGGTTTTTTTAATGCCCTCTTGAAGCATTTTAAAAATGGTTATCATGCTGAATGTTTTCTAGGCCTTCTAAATTCTTTAATAAGTGATATCTGATCCCAGAGTTTTTTAACTACTCATTTTGTCTTTGTTTAATGACAATGTTTAACTTGAGACAGATCTTGTGATGTAGCCCATATATAAAATATGAGCACAGAATTATTTCCATGCTTCTCTTCTGTGAATATAGAGGAAATTTATCATAGATTGGCCTGAGTTGGAAGGGACCTTAAAGATCATTTAGTTTCAACAACGCCGCCATGAGCAGAAACACCCTTCACTAGACCAGCCCCCCATTGAACCTGGATATGAACTCTCCCATGGATGAGGCACCCACAGCCTCCCTGGGAAACTGTTTGCAGTGCCTCACCACTCTCATACAGAAGAATTTTTTCCTAATACCTAATTTAAATCTACCCTCTTTCAGTTAGAGCTATTACCCCTCATTTTATCAATACATATCCTTGCAAAATGTGCCTTTCAAACTTCTTATAGATCCCCTTTAGATACTGGAAGGCTGCTGTAAGGTGTTCCCAGAGCTTTCTCTTCTCTGGGCTGAACAACCACAACTCTCTCAGCCACTCCTCACAAAAGAGGTGATCCAACCCTCTGATCAACTTTGTGGCCAGTACCTAAAGGAGGCCTACAGGAAAGACAGAGAGTCACTGTTTACAAGGACTTGTAGTCATAGGACAAGGGGTAATGGGTTTAAACTAAAAGAGGGGAGATTCAGATTAGGTGGTAGGAAGAAAATATTTCCTGTGAGAGCGGTGAGGCACTGGGACAGGTTTTCCAGAGAGGTTGTGGAGGTCCCAACCCTGGAAGAGTTCAAGGCCAGGTTGGATGGGGCTTTGGGCAACCTGGTCTAGTGGACAGTGTCCTTGTCTGCAGCAGAAGGGTTGGAACTAGATGGTCTTTGAGGTCCCTTCCAACTCTAATCATTCTGTGATTCTAGGATTCTGTGAAGAGGGGGTTTATGCATCATAGTGTGTTGAAGCTCAGTTCAAGTTTCATTCCTTTAAATTCAGCCTATCAAATCTGACATTTTCAATGATTAATCTTTTCAGCTAGGCAGAAACTTTGACCCTGTGTGGAATACATGTAAGTTTGTTTCAGTTAGCAAGGTACTTCTTACTGTTACTGACTACTTGAAATGAGTTCTTCTGATTAACTTCTGTGTTGTGACTTCTTTGACATAGCAGACTTTCACATCCAATTGTTGACAAATTCCTTTGTAAGTAAAATAAAATAAATCAAAAAAGCAGAGAGGCTAATGCAGTCTTCAGTTCTGGGTAACTTTTTACAGTCTTGGAAAAAGAAAGGAGTGACAGTTCTTCAACAGTATTCCTCCTAAAAGTGCTTACTCATGGATTTGAATTGCATTTTGTTATATTTCATATCAGCCTTGGAAATTTCACTTCTTCAAACAGCCAGCAGTAGATGCTTTGAATATTCTGCCCTTTGTCTTGCTGTGCTGAGTATACCTCATTGTCTTCAGGACAGCTATCTTGGGTTATTATATTCATGGAGGAGACCATGAACTCAGTTAATTCTCCCTGAACTACCCTCTCACTTTCTAATACTTTTAGCCAAGTTTGTTTAGAAACATGTCTCTTTGTAAAGCCTCATAATGTTTATTCTTCTTTCTTTCTCGTTTATTTTCCTCTGTATATGGAAAGAATGGAAAGGGTAATATTATTGGAAGTAGTCTGATTTTGGTCTGACACTTGCCTTTTGTGCTCATTTGATTTAGTGTTGGAGTCATTTAGTCCATGTAAATCTGGTTAAAAGTGTTAGTTGCAGAGGATTGCCTTTTCATTATACTACCATTTTTATTTCCATACTCTTCAGAGGATATATTTCTTCACTAAATCCTTCACTAAATCCACTAAAAATAAAACAAAACAAAAAACACCCAACACAAAACAACACAACACTAGCCCAAGACTTAAGAATTGCGTTTTAAAAATGTCTACTGCCAAAGGAGATAACAGAAATAACAGCTTTTATTTTGTTATTAGATAAACTAATTTTGTGAAGAGATTGCTTAAAAACAACCCTTGTTGTTTGTGTACATTGGAGCCAGGTAATGCCCAAATGCCATAAATATTGATTTATAGAGCTGAACACCTCGTCTGACCCTGTCACCTCCTGTATGCTTTGCTTTTCTCAGTTTAGGGATACTGACCTCTCTGTCTCTCTGTTTCAGAAAACTTATGAGGAAGAAAAACAATAGTTGATGTAAGATAATCAAAGTTATTTCTCTATCTGAAGTTAAAATTATTTCCTTTTTTTTTCTTGTGTTTTTCTTTCTCTTTTTTAAGATGCTTTGACCAGAATTTTATTTAATACTTGATGATGATAATGGTGGTTCCTTAGAAAACAATGTTCTGCTCTACATCTGCCCTTCTTATTGCAGAGACATTGTGGAAGAAATTACTCTAATTTCCTTTTTGTAAGTAAAGAATATTTAATATTTCTACTCTCTTTGTTTAATTGTAGTTGAAAAGTAGATATCTTAAAAAAATTAATTTCAAGACATTCTTAATCTGTGTTGCCATAATTGAAAATTGCATAATTGCAAAGGAAGGTAAATAATCTTTATTGTTTTATTTCCTTTTGTCTACAGTAAAAAATATCAGCCAATAAGTCATTCAGCAAGAAACCCTTAGATACCAAAATAAGGATTGGTTTATCCAGTTTCTAATTGGAGTGATCACTGTATCTCTCGGCTTGTGTTACACACATTTTCTCACTCACTGATGCAGTCCATTTTGCTTTCACTTTCCTATTTGCATGTTTCCTGTTCTTCTTTCAGCTGGTGAACATTGTTTGGTCATTTACTGCAAGACATGCAATTTATCAAGGAGATTTATTTTCCTATTATCAAATGTGTAATACAAATGAATGGCAACCATGTTGGAAAGAGATTTCATTTATTTTGTAACAAATAGTGTATTATATTTAATGCACCATTGTGTATCCTGCCTAAATAAGGTTGTAGAAAACTTTCTGAAAGCTGTCTAGAAAATATTTTTTCTGTCATTATAGTGTTTGTAAGAAGTCTTTCTAACTTAGCTGGTGATTAGTCCATGGAGAATGCTTTTTTTTTTTTTTTGGCCAATGTTGCATAGGCATGCTGTGACTTTAAGTATTTGGAATCCAGAATTCCTCTTAAATTGTATTACTGTAATTTTGGTATCAGTGTAAAAATCTGTATATTGACCTCTACCCCAATATGTCAGAGGGGTACCTATTCCCTAAGGAAAGTCAGGAGCTGAGCACAGGACCAAGGCTAGATGAGGCAGAGACTTGATGCAGTCCCACAGCACCTGAGGAATCAAAGCAAGGTAGGTCTAGTGGTGGCATCCAAGGTCAGCTGAAAGTCCAGATCACCAAGCAAGTCCATAGTGATCCTCATGCTGGAGCTCTGACAAGGCTCATGACAGAGTCTTGGTTTCCAGCAGAGCTTTCTGGAGGAGCTTTACTTAAGGTCCTTTCTAAAAGATGAGCAGGGGCATGCCCTCAGCTACACTATCTCCAAACTGGCTCTGAGCCCAGGCAGCCAAATCTTGGGAAGGGAAGGATGCCCTTAGAGCCCTAATGTTCCTCACCTAGTATCAAATGACTATCAGCAGTAGAGCATGACTCAGGCTAGAAAGCAGTAGAACAAGGAAAAGTTCAACCCAATTTAGTTTAATTTATGAAAATATTAAATTCCTTTTGTCTTCAGATTGATTAAGTGTGATCTGGTTTCTAGTATTGTTTTGTGATTGTTGGTTGTTCTGATAAATTCATTGATGAACAACTTTTAAGACCCATTGAAGGTCAACACTGGTGATTGCTGACCTTCAAATGGAAATGACTGTAATGACCTCCTGTATAGTTGAGTGGAAATACCTTTCGCGAAGGTATTCTAATGGACTAGAACTGATTAAGTTTAAATCAGTTGCTCTACATTCACAGTCTTGTGGTTTTATGATTACTAGGTGTAAAGGTATCTACAGTTCTGAATTGTCTTGCACATTTACATCTCATCACATGACATACAGAATCCACATACCATGACTGAAGAAGCTACTTTTTCATAAGAAGTTATATTTCCAGCTAACTAAGTGAAAGTGAATGCTTTTGGCAGTTCTGCATCCCTGGCTCCAGGGGTATAAGATGGATCAATTTCCATGAAGAATATTGTTGATAAAATCTGAAAGGTCATGGTATTCACACACACATAATAGTCTGTTTTCTGAAAAATCAATCTGACTGTAGTGATTAGGTGGAGAAAGCTATTGATGCTTCTGTTTGTTTCAGAAACTGATGGTTGTGTTGAGAGTAAACTTTAGTTCCATTGGCCTTATTGGGACTTCTTAAATTTAATAAAGATGTTTTCTTGCTTTTACGTACAAGACTAATCTTTATGATTTAGAAAATATCAACTCTATAAATCTGAAGTTTTGAGGAAAATACACTATGAAGAGAAAGAATGTAAGGTCCTAGAATTAATTTGGGAAATAGGAAATCTAAGCTATTATCTAGTCTGCGGTAGATCCTCTGAAGTCTGTTTCAGTGCTGCTGTTCCGCATGTAATAAGTCACTGCATATGTGATTGAGGTGTTCAGTTCCTATCCAGACTGAACAGTCTTAACAGTCTAAGCTACTATGAAGACAGCGTGTGTCTTATTTTTGTTCATCTTTTGTTGTATAGCTTTTCACATGAAAGACACATATGAAAGACATATAAGCAACACCCCACTCAGTCCTTGGGTTTGTGCCAACATAAGTTGGAAATTTTTTGTCTTTCATTTTCCTGGGTAGGAAGGCTGTTGATGCTTAATTCCGACACTGGCAAGCCCCTCAAAGAAATAATTTAGTCCTACAGATTTGAAAACAGCATTAACCTGAAACACAATAAATAATTTGTGAAAAGGAGCAGTCAATGTTTGGAATCAAAGACTTTTATTTCCATTCTCTGTGCTTATTTCATTCAACTGGACTCTTTTTTTCCTACTTTGAACTCTTCAGAAAATAACTGTTTAGAATCTTAATGGACATTGCATTCCAACTTGAAGATTAGGGGTTTTTGCCTTTAAAGATGTACTTTAAAGATTTGGCAGTAAAGGGTTGAAAGTGGATTGAATGGTAAATTAATTTGTAAAGGTGATAATGGACTTTTGACTTCTGCATTTAGATTTTTTTTTAATTAAAGAAGATAAAGTGATTGTTAAGTCCAAAAGCTGGACTGCTAAGGTCAATAGCTGGACTGTCTCAAGTGTTACCAGTGGAAAAGAAGCAATTGCATAACGTTTTTAACAACACTTGGAACATAAGCCTAGTGTTACAGTTCAATTAATGCAGGCCTTTTTTTTATTTTATACTGCATAAAGTGTTTTATTTCAGTTCTGTTCCGATGCTGGTACATATAACAGTGGAACACTTTTAAATTTGTTTGTTACAGCAAGATTTAATTAGTGAAATCATGAGAAATAATGAATACTCAATAATTTTGAAAAATTGTGTTGTTAACATTGAGAGATGAAGCATACTGAAGATAATTAAAAGCCTTAAATGGTTATAATACTTTTAATTCATGCATTCTTTGAAATAGGAAATAACAAATGTTAATGAAGTGATATATCCTGACACTATTGTGACTACAATTTACTAATCTGTGACTAATTGATTAGGTAACAAAGGATTAGAAATCATATTTTTTGAATTTCCAGACCCATTTTTCAACATAGTAGTTATTTCTTATACAAGAACGATTTTTTTTTTTCCACGTGCTTATTTTTCTGAAGTGTTACAGGCCATGAAATTCAACTTATCATTTATTTATAAGGAATTTATTACTAGTGACCCAAATATATGTAGACAACTCACAAGTTTTCAAGGAGACCTTTCAGAGTGTGTGGTACTTACTGTCTTCTAAATACAGATAGGTTAATTTCATTGAACAGTGGATGCAACGAGCACAAAAATATTAAATTAAATGCTCCAGGATATTCCTATATTAATTTTCATAAGAACAAATCAGGCTTATGTGCATGAAGCAGAAGTTTTGCACTCTGGGATGCTGAAGGTCATATGCCATTAAAACACAAGTGAAAACTGGAGTTTATGAGGAGCAATGACTAGAAATCCCATTTATTCCTCCTATGGAGAAAAAGATTTTTCTTCTTAATGGCAACAAGGTTTGACTCTAAACCTTGGATAAGATTCCCTAACTTGCATATAGTACTGTGGAATATTAAAATATGTTCTAGATCATCTTCTATAATTTTCTGAATAGGTATATTCATCCCACACATTTGTGCTTTCTCCATTATAAAGATCACAGAAATCACAGAGGTTGGAAGGGACCTCGAAAGATCATCTAGTCCAACCCCCCCTGCCAAAGCAGGACCACCTAGAGCACATCACTCAGGAACGTGTCCAGTCGAGTTTTGAATGTCTCCAGGGAAGGAGACTCCACAACCTCTCTGGGCAGCCTGTTCCAGCGCTCTGTCACCCTCACGGTGAAAAAGTTTTTCCTTACGTTAACCCGGAACCTCCTATGCTCCAATTTGCACCCGTTGCCCCTTGTCCTATCGCTTAATGACACTGAGAAGAGCCTGGCTCCATCTTCCCGACACTCACCCTTAACATATTTATAAACATTGATGAGGTCACCCCTCAGCCTCCTCTTCTCCAAGCTAAAGAGACCCAATTCCCTCAGCCTTTCCTCATAAGGGAGATGTTCCACCCCCTTGATCATCTTCGTGGCTCTGCGCTGCACTCTCTCTAGCAGTTCCCTATCCTTCTTGAGCTGAGGGGCCCAGAACTGGACGCAATATTCCAGATGCGGCCTGACCAATGCAGAATAGAAGGGGAGGAGGACCTCCCTCGACCTACTGACCACAGCCCTTCTAATGCACCCCAGGATGCCATTGGCCTTCCTGGCCACCAGGGCACATTGCTGGCTCATGGTCATCCCTCCATCCACCAGGACCCCCAGGTCCCTTTCGCCTACACTGCTCTCCAGCAGCTCAGTCCCCAACCTGTACTGGCACATGGGATTCTTAAATGTGTTCACAAACTGAAGTAATAAAATAAAATTCATTGATGAAGAAAAACCCCACAAACCCAATACTTCTATACACACAACAATGTAATACTAATGTATTTGAAAAGGATTTTTAAAAATATTGAAGTTCAGTAGTGTAGGCTCATAATTATATTCTTTATGTTCTCTAAAATATTAAATGTTTTAATACAGTACATTAATGGGTTTCTTTTATCCTGAAAATTATATAAAAATAATGAAATTATGTTAGGATCACTTATAATTACGAAACTTCTATAAATGATCATGCAAAGACAGACACAGTAAAAATTAAAATTGACTTATTTGGGACTTTATGCTTTGATCCAAGAACAGGAAAAGGGAATTACGCTTTAAAATCATGAGATCTAAAAAAAAAAAACCAAAAACAAAAAACCCCACCATCACCAAAACCAAACCAAAATGTAGCTGGGTTGTTTTATAAAAACATAAGACTGGTTAACTGCTGTGTTGGAAATGTGCATTGTATTTCAAATATACTTTATTTTTGTTAGTATTGTCCCCAAACAGAAGGTAAGAAATAACTAAATATCTTTTCTAAATAAATGAGAGACATGGGAAGCACAAAAATTTGGGCTTTTTTAAAACATAAACCACTTGACAGGAATAAGAAAGCAGTCAGTAAAACAGAGGCCTGTTACATACTGCTAAGTAGTGCATACAGTTTGTTTTTATATAAATATATACATTTAAATATAAATAAAAACAAGCATGTTTCTTAGTCACAAAGAATCATAGGAAAAGTGAGAATCATCCAATTCATGATGTGTTTCAAAACTCAGGTATATTGATGTGAATTCACTTTCTTACAGTTCCAAGCAGTAAATCAGCATAATAGTAGAATGATTCATCAGAAATTCTTGATAGATACTATTTATGAACACGGAAATAGATATTGTGCCATCTTTTATTCTCTGTACTGTATATTTCTTTTAACACAAGAATTATTATAAGTTCTGATAATCAGTATCTGAAGTAAAATGAGTGCTCGGTGTATAGACTACTAAACTGTGGTTTTGGACTAGTGAGGGTCGGCTAATAAAGTCCAGCTTGGACGTATATGTAGGTTGGAATATTTCATATTCATCTTTGAACTATGGACAAAACTATAAGGCTTTGTATTTTACTTATTCTTAAACGGTGCTGCTGGGCTGAGGAATTTCTCTTGCGCTAGTGTGTTCAATTTGGCTCTAGAGAAATACGAGCTGTGATTTATAAAATCAGCTAAATTGATATTTAAAAATGCCACCCATGATATAGTGGCATTTTCTAATAAATCCAAAGGTAAATATAACCTTTCACTGAAATTTTTTTTTGTTGAAATTATTGGTCATATAGCCTATTTCCTACTTGGAGTCTATTATTTAAATGAGATTTAAAAAACCCATTGGATTTGCAAGCAGATTTACCTTGTTTTGAAACATTTTATGCAGTAGTTACCCATTAATTATCTTTCGTTATGCCAGATAGTGACGGGTGTGTGAAGTATTTGAATATAAATATGCTGTAAACAGTCTCCAGAGAAAGAGAAATTGATTTATTAGTATTAGTTTTGCTTTGTGTTAAGGTCATCAGCATCTGTGTGCTATGATTATACTTCATTTCAGACAAAAGATTTGTCTGCATTTCCTGCTTAAAACATAAGAAACATCATTACAATATTTCTCTTTCTAAAAAGTAAGTGATCTTTTAACATGCTCACTGAACAAGGTTTTGGTAACACCATAGTTGTTGCTAGTGGTTTGATTTTAGAGCAGTCTAGAGAATACAGAGGATGGAGAATACTCCATTTTTATAAATGTAGTTATTAAGTAGCCACTGGGCCTTCTCAAGAAATAAAGAATACAGAGTATTCTGCTGTCTTGCATGCTCTGAAATAGCCACAAATTGTTGAATGCTGAGTGTCAAATTGAAGATTATCCAGTGTCCTGTGTATCTGTAAAATAACCCATTTATACAAGCAAAATACATTGTTTGTTATTCATTCAAACTTTTTTAAAATATCAATTTTTCTACAACTATTACAGTCTTCAATGAATTCACATATTTTTGGGCTAGTGGTTACCGTAATGTTGTGTCAGTCGCTTTATCCATACTTTAAACATATTTATATCTTCTTACCTGCCAAGATCACTGATTTCTGATATTTATACATAATGGATAAAGTGACATGAAAGCATGTCATTAATGTGGTAGGAAATGGTTGACCAGAAGGTGAATGCTTGATCAAAGAATTCCCACCGAGGAGGGGAAAAATGGATCTTGTTAGGCTGGGCATAAAGGAAGTTTTTGTATGAGAAACATAGGTGGGAAATGGTGCGAAAGCATATATATCAACCAGAAATTTTTGTGAAACAGTGCTTTCTATGCATACCCTTCAGAAACCAAGAAGAATGCCGTAAGCCTTCCATTTTTAAACTTTTTTATCTTTTCTGTGTATTCTGTCCTCTTAGCCTTTCATCCTATCCTGCTGCCAAACTAGGCATAATTCCCTCGATGATATCGGCAAAAGTTGACAGGAAAATTATGCTGCTGTAGAATAGTCCTCAGGTAAATTGCTTGAGAGTACTGTCAGAGGTGCCTTACTGGTTGCATAGCACGTGCATTAGAGGTACCTTCTGGGTGATGTGAGGGAAGAATATTGCTACATACTTTCAAGATCCAAAATAACAATATTATCCTGCAAGAAAGTCTCAAATGGGCTCTGAAAATTGCTTATCGTGAATTCTTTCCACCATACCGTACTAACTCAATGACTTTTCAGAACATATAAAAATCAGGAAAGCCATTCGTCACTGATGTCCACTTGGACATCGAGCCGTTGACCACAACTCTTTGAGTGCGGCCATCCAGCCAATTCCTTATCCAGTGAGTGGTCCATCTGTGAAATCCATGTCTCTCCAGTTTAGAGACAAGGATGTCGTGTAGGACATGTTCAAATGCTTTGCACAAGTCCAGCTAAATTATGTCGGTTACCCTTCCCTTGTCCACTGATGCCGTGACCCCATCGTAGGCGACCATCAAATTTGTCAGGTGTGATTTGCCCTTAGTGAAGCCATGCTGCCTGTCACCAATCACCTCATTATTTTCCATGTGCCTGAGCATAGTTTCCAGGAGGATCTGCTCCATGATCTTGCCAGGCACAGAGGTGAGACTGACCAGTCTGTAGTTCCCTGAGTCTTCCTTTTTTCCCTTTTTAAAAATGGGTGTCATGTTTCCCCTTTTCCAGTAGGTAGGAACTTCACCAGACTGCCATGACTTCTGAAATATGGTGGATAGTGGCTCAGCAACATCATCTGCCAGTTCCCTCAGGACCCGTGGATGCATTTCATCAGGTCCAATGGACTTGTGCACTTTCAGGTTCCTTAGATGATCCCAAACCTGATCTTCTCCTACAGTGGGTAGTTCTTCCTTCTCCCAGTCCCTGCCTTTGCCTTTTGTGACTTGAGTGGTGTGGCTAGAGCACTTGGTGGTTATCTAGATGGGAAGGCTGCTTTTAACTTTTCCATATGTGTTAAATGCACAGCAGCTGCATGGAATAGTAAATTGAATTAGACTATGATATGCATTAGGTGTATAGCATATACTACAGAAGGACTGTACTTACAGAAGGATTGCAATTACACAAATTCACACTGGCAATACTGATGATTTTGTCAACATGATAGCATCCTGCTCAAGATGTAGCAAAAACTGTGCTAAAAAACAAGTGAACAAAATCCTTATTGTTGTTTTAGGCTAAGACATTAGTATCTCTTCTCCACACACACATGTCTCCCCATTGCCCCTCCCCAATATATTCAAGTAGCATTCAAAGGTCTTGTTTATAGATGTTTGGGAGTGTTCTCTTTCACGGCACAAGTCTTGAATGAATTAAAAAAAAAATTATAACTGAAAATTTAGGTATCTTGGAAATTTCTGTTACACAGATCAGCCTCATAAGACCTGTGTAGTGGTGCCCTGATTTCGGGAAATGCAGAAGTTGCATTGCAGATGCTCTGCATCATTGGTCTGAACACACACAGTAAATTCGGCATGAGAAAAATGTGCTGCCTTTCCTGACTGTACTCATACCATCTGTGCACATCACACTCAATAGATCTGACTTCTTGGGAATGTTGATTCACTGTACTCATGTGCTAAATAGGACACATGTACATCTTGCTGAACACTAGAGCAGTATGACTACCTGAGAAAGGTAAATGGTCATAAACCCAAATGCTTCTTATATAACTTTCCTAAATATTCAAGGTTTGATACAACTGATGATTTTAATTATTTCCCTAGCATGATTCTGTTACCTTAAATACATGTAGCTCTTCGTTAATGGCAACAGATCAAGCTTCCAAGAACAGAGCTTAAGACGCAAACAAAATACAGTTGAATTCATGACATGCCCAAGGAGTGCTTACAGTGATGTGGTGCATGGATGTTTGTTAAAGCAGTTTTAGTTTTTGGGTTTTTTTTTCCCCTTTCTTTTAATGGTGTGCATTGGGCTTATGACTGTTGTATTCCTTCATTTTCTGTGCAGTCTTGCTTCTTGCTTGCTACTATGGTTAGAACCTAAAAATTACCTTAGTAATCCAATCATAGTCCATGTAATCTATTGTTGTAGTTTAATCCAGGTAGGCAGCTCAGTCCCCTCAGCTGCTCACTCACTCCCCCATCCCCATTGGGGATAAAAGTGAGGAAACTCATGAGCTGAGATAAAGACAGTTTAACAGATAAAGGAAAACTGCACATACAAGACATGCAAAATAAGAAATTCATTCACCACTTCCCATGGCAGGCAAGTGTTCAGCCATCTCCAGGAAAGCAGGGCTCCATCACCTTGAATGGTTACTTGGGAAGAAAAACACCATCATTTCAAATGTCCGCCCTTCCTTCTTCTTCCCCAGTTTTATATGCTGAGCATGACGTCATATAGTATGGGATTTCTCTTGGGTCAGTTAAGGTCAGCTGTCCTGGCTGTATCCTCTCACAGCTTCTTGCCCACCCCCAGCCTACTTGTTGTCAGGGCAACATAAGAAACAGAAAAGGCCATGACACTGTGCAGTCACTGCTCAGCAATACCTAAAACACTGGTTTCTTATCAGCACTGTTTTTGTCACAAGTCCAAAACACGGAACCGTATGAGCTGTTATGAAAAGACTCACTCCAACCAAAACCAGTACATCTATGAAAGATTCCTTCAGGCTACTTTTTCCTTTTTTTGAGAGAGAGAGGTTAAAAAAGTATTACTTTGTTTAAAATAAGACATTACTTGTCTCTTTAAAGCATCTACTTCAATAATTTATTTTACTTCTTTATGTTGCTAGAATCTAGGCAATGAACAGAAAGAATGAATGAAACTAAACAATGTGAAGAGCATATACTTATGTAATCATGTTAATAGAAAAACTATCATGCTTTTATATTTGGACATTAGCTTCTAATAGTACATTTTTTCAGATATAGATTCACAGACTTTAGAAGAATAGCTAATAGTTATGATCTGGAGCTGGCCCAGGATTTCTGTATTCACCTTTATTCCAAAAGAAATGTTCCATCTGAACTTTTTTTACATAACGTATGGTGACAATGACAAAGTAATAATACCTAGGAAAAAAAGTACCATCTCTCTGTGTAATTAAGGATGACTGCATAGTAGTGCGGGTTTCTCTTACAACTGTTCCATTACAATATATTACAGAGGCAAAGAATATTTTTTATTGGTCCAAATCTACGATGCTTGTAGTAACATTATAGTAATGTAGTAACATGAGGAGTTTTGTGGCTTGGACAGAATTTCATTACAAAATGGCTGGTATAATAGTTCTAGCTAATTCAGTGTAAACAAAGCCAACCTAAAGGAAAGTGTCCTGTTTTCAGCAGGGATAAAGTTAATTTTCTTGCTAGCAGCTGGTATAGTGCTGTGTTTTGGATTTATTATGAGAATAATGTTGATAACACTGATGTTTTTTAGTTGTTGCCAAGCAGTCAAGGACTTTTCAGCTTCTTTTGAAGCTTAATGGAATGGTCAACTTGAATTCACCAAGGGGAAATCATGCCTGACCAATCTGATAGCCTTCTATGATGGCATGACTGGGTGGGTAGATGAGGGGAGTCAAACTTGCTGAGGGTACACTCAGTCCCTTCATTCAGGTCATTGATAAATATGTTGAACAAGACCAGACTCAGTTATCCTCCCACTCCACTCTGCCCTGGTGAAGCCACATTTGGAATATTATGTCCAGTTCTGAGCTCCTCAGCTCAAGACAGACACAAAACTACTGGAGACAGTCCAGCAGAGGGTTACAAAGATGATTAGAGGACTGGAGGATCTCTCATAAGGAACGACTGAGACCTGAGTCTGTTTAGTCTAGAGAAGAAAAAACTGAGAGGGGATCTGATCAATACTTATAAATACCTGAAGGGTGGATGTCTAGAGGAAGGGGCCAGACTCTTTTCAATGGTGCCCAGTGACAGGACAAGGGGCAATGGGCACAAACTGGAACACAGGAAGTTCCATCTGAACATGAGGAAAAACTTCTTCACTTTGAGGGTGACCAAGCACTGGAACAGGCTGCACAGAGAGGTGGTGGAGTTTCTTTCTCTGGTGATATTCAAAACCAATCTGGACATGATCGTGTGCTAGGTGGTCTAGGTGATCCTGCTTTAGCAGGGGAGTTGGACTAGATGATCTCCAGCTGTCCCTTCCAACCCCTGCCATTCTGTGTTCTGTGATTCTATGATTCTGTGATTCTTATACTGGCCTGCCAGTGAGAAGTCAACAAGAAAGGGGCCCCATTGGGAGGGGACACAGCCAGGACAGCTGACCCAAACTGACCAAAGGGATATTCCATACATATGACGTCATGTTCCATATATAACTGGGGGGTGGGCCAGCAGGCAGGGCAGCTTGGGAATTAGCTGAGCATTGGATTCAAGTGGTGAGAAACTGTGCTGTCCAACATTCGTATATTCTTTTATTATTATTATTGTTATTGTTGATGTTAATGTTGTTGTTATGCTCCTCCCTTTCTGTCCTTTTAAGATGTCTTTATCTCAAGCCACAACTTTTACTTTTTTTTTTCATTTTTATTTTCTCCACTCTCCCACTGGGAGGAGGAGCGTGTGTGAATGATTGTGTGTTTGTTTTTGTGGCTGGCTGGGTTAAACTACAACAGAAACAGAAATCAGCAATTTCATATGCTACGATTTCATAGAATCATAGAATCACTAAGGTTGGAAAGGACCTCCAAGATCATCAAGTCCAACCGTCAACCTAACACCACCATGCCTACTAGATCATGTCCTGGAGTGCCACGTCTACGTGTGTTTTGAATGTCTCCAGGGACAGCGATTCAGCCACCTCTCTGGACAGTCTGTTCCAATACCTCACTACTCTTTTCATGAAGACGTTTTTCCTAATATCCAACCTAAACCTTCCCTGATGCAACTGGAGGCCATTCCCTCTTGTCCTGTCGCTTGTTACTTGGGAGAAGAGATCGACACCCTCCTCAGTTGGGTGTAGTAAAGTAGTATGGGTGTATTTAAGCAGTAAAATGCATACAGAACTTTATTTGATATATCCCTTTTCTATCTATTTAAAGAATAATTCTATTACATGGTTCTGTACTCATCCAAAAGTCCTTTTCCACCATGCTGGAAATTCCATGCTCCTAATAAACAAAAATATGGAGTATCTCAATTGCCATTTCATTTAAAATAAACTTTATTTTTAGAATCTGTCATAATAAAAGTTTAAAATACTGTTCAAATGAACCTGATACTGTGGGAGGTGTGAGCATGGCTGAAATGCTGCTTGAATATTAGTAAAAACTACAGATATTTTTTTTGTCTGCAGTTTATATTTTGAGAGTCTAACAAATCAACCTTAGAGTGGTAAACATGGAATTTACAATACAAGTTAAAATAAGCTGCTTGGTTAGTTCTTAATTGGCTTCTTCTCCTATTTAGCAATATTCATGTGATAAAATTTGTCTGTTTTAAATAATTCTTGTCTCTAATTACTTGACCATATTTGAAGATTCAGTTTTTCAATACGATTCCTTCTTTGTTTGCTATAGTTCAATCTTAGCTGCAATGTCAGCATTTTTTTACAGGCACTTACTTCTTAAGGCCATCTCTTCTATTGTCAGGATTAAGGACAGAATAAGAAAAACACTGCTAATTACTGTCCCCTTGTGGTATTTTAGATTGTTCTTTAAAATCTTTTTATTCTTTGCCTGTGTCTCATCCACACAAAAAATCATAAAATAGCAGTAATTAGAGTACAACTCTGTTATTTCAGCTGTTACGTCATTATGTATCAACAGCATTCAAAAGACTTAATGGGACTTTTTTCTTACCAGTTGAGCTCTGGAAAGGCATTAAATCCCATCTCTTCCTGTTATTTGAGGAACATGCAGTTGTCATGCAATGCAAAGTTCTCCTTCACATCTGTCCTGGCTCTGGCCAGGCCGGGGTTAATGCTCAGGCCCGGGCCAGGTGAGCCGGGCCGGGCCGGCCGCTATTCCACACCACGTGACGTCACGCCCCTATAAAGGGACTGGCCGGGAGGGGCCTGCGCCTGCTCGGGGATGGTCTCGCCGCGGGCTGCGCCTCTGGTCCGTCTGGTCTGTCGGGTCGTCGGTCGGTAAAGTACTGTGTTTGTTATCGCGGCTGTTTACATCCCGGGATAATTATTGCAGCCCTATTGTCATTTCCCCTCTCCCTTTGTCGGCCCATTAAACGGCCGTTATCTCAACTCGAAGCCATTTGCCCTTTTGTTGCCTCGTTCTGCCCCGTGTTTTGCTGCCGGGGCGGTGAGCGAGCGGCTGCGGGGGGCTCGGCTGCCGGCTGGGGCCGAACCACGACAACATCTCAAAATGAGAAAACCCAAATCAAGCAGAAAACATCTGACTAGGTCTGCCATGTCTGTCAGTTTGTTGAATTATTAGCTTTAATAAATAGAACATTCACCCAAAGTAAAGATTGATTTTTTTTTTTTAAATTTACTTATTTATTTATTTATTTATTTTTGTGCACCATAAATGGACATTTTTGTTAAAACCAATGAGGACATTCATTTTCAAATTTAATTTACTTCTTAATCCACAGCAATAAATGTTGCAAAGGAATTTTTCCAGGTTCTCTGTTTTTTCTCTTCTGCTGAGAGGAAGTAGAAACAAAGTAAATACTATTGGTGGTGAGATTTTTTTTTCACTTTGAATTCTGTCAGTAAGCAAAGTGACAATCATTAGCATGTTTCCAGATAGTATTCAGATGCTCCAGAATCTGAAGAATACCTGTCTTGTTAGAGGAAAGAAAAAAAATCCAAGAAAAAAATAAAAGTAATGTCTTCAGAATTTAATGCTTTTGTTAATTTGTTTTTTTTTTCTCTTGTACTGGTGTAGTGACATAGATACTAGAGAGCAAATCATTAATTAGATGTTATTTTATCACATTCTGTGAAAATTAACTGCCGCTCTGTTTAAGATTTGAATTTCAGTACTGTGAGTAAATCACAGTTTGTTGGTGTTGTTTTGAGCATAATAAACTTTGAAGACATCACTACTTTTATTTCTGGGCTTTTTTGGAGTGATTGATGAATGGTGTGGAGTAGTAGTTCTATCAGAATTAGACAAAGAAAGAAAAAAGCAAAAAAAAAGGATTTCCTGATGAGAATATCTTGAATTTAGGAGGTGCATATGATAGTGATACTAATTCAGGAAGCTCATCCACACTTTAGATTATGTTATGATACTTCCGGAAGATGTTGCCTATCTAGAGGCTTACCATCCAAAAGCTACTGATAATATTTTAATATGAGCGAGGATAGCTCCTTAGCATAAAAATCTTTGCGTATTTTTATGTACAGTATTCATCATCTTGCCTGTACTTTGAACATTGCATTTAAAAATTCATATAAGATCAAAAACATTTTCTAACAAAATATCTTCTCAACTATACTGCAGAAATTGCAGTCTTATTTAGATATTGCTGGGAGGCAAGAATTTCATGACAGCATAATTTAAATTTACAGGCAACCCAGTCTCTTTTTTTTCATATTTTGAAGTAAAAAATAACCACTTCTTTAAAATGCCTAATCAGGCTTTATATCTCCTGTATATCACAGAACACAATGGGCAGTTTTATCTTGAAGGAATAAATCTAGTTGTCTGTGATGTAGGAGTAGGAGGCAAGGAAATGAATGGTTTCACTTCCCGAAGGGCTCCATGTACTCAGGAGTCCTGGTTTCCATTTAACCATCTATATACTCTGCACTATACTACATAATATTAAAGAGGAGCTGCTGAAACACTAAAGTTTCAAGGGCAAAAAGGAAAACACTGTACATGCAGAGCCAGTAAGACTAACTTATTGTTAGTCTAATTAAAATTTTAACTGTGTAATCCAAATATGCAGTTACTATCTCAGTTAAAATGACACTAACATCTAGGCCGAGATATCTAGGTGATAAAGAAAAGCTTCAGTAGTAATACAGTTTAATTTGTTGTACCAAAATTAAGCAAGTTTTTCACTCCTTTTCTCTGATGTTCATCTTTCTGGTGCCAGTCTAGTATCTAAGGTCAGTAGTCATCTTCAAAAGGGATGAGGTGAGGGGGAGCATTACAGAAAGTTATCTGTGTCCTGAGTTCTTGGCATGGAAAAGTATGCGATTGGTGGTGAGCATGTCTTTCTTCTCAGACTTGGGTTGTGTTGGGATTATTTTTTGATGTTTTTAAACACTATCTCTTTATTTGATTTTTCTTCATTGGTTGCTACTGAACATGTGACTGTCTTCACCCCTCTGCTATTAGTTTAGGTTCCGTGATAGACTCCTCCAACCCCACTTAACATAAAGGGATAGTGTTTGTTACTCAGCAACTTTATAGATATGTTAGACCTTTGTCATAAATAATATTTGCAAGCAATAGTCACTTGACTGCTAGACTTTATATCAAAGCTAAGCTGAACGCTGGTCAAGGCAAGACCTGAGATACTGCACTGTTAATTTAATAGAAATTCTGTGGCCTTCTACTATTAAAGGCAAATCACTACATGTAGTGGCATCACCACCATGCTCTCAGTAGAAATTTGGATATATATTCCATGTAGACACCCTTTACTCTGTGGATTTTTTTCCCCTGTTGTTTGATTTGGGATTTTTTTGTGTGTGCGTGACTTGTTTGTTTGCTTGTTTGTTTTGATTTAAATGAGTGAGACTACTTAAAAAAGGAGAAGTTTATTGGAAACTTATCTGCTGATCCTTTAGCAGGTAGTTATAGACAATCTACAGTATAATTTTTACTGTATTTAGATGAATGTTCCAAATCAAGTTACACCACGTTCATTGTCAATAGCTTAAGAGTATTCAGGAGAAAAAGACGAATAAACATTTAATCTTTGAAAAAATGAAAGTGAAGTGGAACTCCATATAGAATGCCAGGGAAAACCTGTGAGCACATGCAAACTTCTGTTTTTTAAAAGATGCAAGGCTTGATATTCTACAGCCTTACTTGATGACCATTTTTCCTTTTTAAGTTTCCATTTAAGAGGAGGGAAAGTGATGTCTTCACAAGTATATTATGAAAATAAACAGCCTCAGTGGAACAGTCTGCCTTTCTCATTTATTGCTTTCCCAGCTCCTAACTGACAAAAAAAGCCAATCAAACAAAAAAACCCACATAACATTCAGTTGCATCTGCATACATGTCCTAAAACCTGTTGCTCAAAATCCTTCTGCCTAAGAAACCAGAGGAACTGACGGAAAAAATTTACTACCATGTTGCAAATATCTATGACTGAATAGCTTGGGTTGTGTGGGTTCTTTTGAAGGTAGCTGTCATGGTTTAACCCCAGATGCCAACTAATCACCACACAGCCACTCACTCACTCTCACCCTCAGTGGGATGGGGGAGAGAATCAGAAAGGTCAAAGTGAGAAAACTCGTGGGTTCAGATACAGGCAGTTTAATGGGTAAAGCAAAAGCTGCACATGCAAGTAAAGCATGACAAGGAATTCACTCACCACTTCCCATGGACAGGCAGGTATTAACCATATGCAGGAAAGGAGGGCTCCATTGTGCGGAGTGGTTACTTGGGAACACAACCATCATTCCCAATGTCCGCCCTTCCTTCTGTCCTCCAGCACTATATGCTGAGCATGACGTCATATGGTATGGGATATGACTTGGGTCAGTTTGGGTCAGCTGTCCTGGCTGTGCATCCTTCCGCCTTCTTCTGCACCCGCAGCCATCCAGCTGGTGGGGTGGTGTGAGAATTAGAAAAGGCCTTGGCTCTGTATAAGCACTGCTCAGCAGTAATATGAAAACATCTCTGTGTTATCAACACTGGTGTCAGCACAAATCCAAAACATAGACTTTAGATAACTAGTAATTGTGAAGAAAATAATGTTATTCTAGCCGAAACCAGCACAGTAGCTTGTTTAAACCCATACATAAGTGTTTATACCACATACCCATCCCATGATGCCCTATAAAAGTCATCATGAGAAGTGGTTTAACTCATACCCGGAAGAGCAAGTGATTGACTTGGGAGTAGCAGGAAAGGCTCATCTGGTCACAAATATCTTCTTTCCTAAGGTATGTCCAAGACACTACTTGTAAAGAAATTTGCTACGATTGAGGCTGAAGAAAAAAAAGTCAAAAGGACAACTTTATCTTGAAAATTCGATAAGTGCTCATGAATAAATGTGGAAAACAATCAAATTTGCCTCTGTGTTTATGGCTTTAAATGGATTTAAACATTTGAAGAATATTTACTGTTTGTTAACAGAGAAATATAAAAAAAAATCAATAAACACGGTTGCAATTCCTGTGTATATGTATTTGCAGGTTTAAAAATTATCTTTGAATTTCCTTCAGGAAAGGAAAGGGTTGTAGCAATTGCAATTTCTTTCCCCAGTTTCTCTTCCTGACTCATTAAAATTCAGGAATTATTTTTTTTAATCAGGAAACTGTCAGTTGTTTAGGTCTCTGAGCAGAGAGGAAAATAATTATTTTACCTTGAAAATCTAGGTGTTTGATACATTAAACTCCTGTGCGTAGAAAAACCAAGGCAATGCTGTAATTGACAGATTCTGCCTGCTCAGATTTGCAGGTATGGATCAGTATACCACCATAGACATCTGTAGTGCAGTCTTAAAATCTACATTTGCTGTTGACTTTTATTTTCTGATTCTTTGAATCAGATGATTGTATAAGAATTTCTGTTGTTTCTTCTTGTCATTCTCTGACAATTGTTGACAACAGACTTGGAGAACTGTCAAACAAATGAATCATAATGGTTAGTTATGTGATTTTTAATAGCAAAAGGGATTCAAAATTTTACAATGTTTACATCAGTAAACTTGATAGTAGTGCAATGCTGTTGTCAGGATATACTTCATGCAGAATGTCTTACTTAGCATTTTACATTTGTGGAGACCTGCCCTTGTTTAGCAAAAATCAGATGTAGAGTCAGGAAGGACTTAACTTGAATTCAATCTCCATATAGACATATTTTCTAAAATACAAGTAATATAGTCTGCTTTTTGACCCCACTTGAAGGTTTGTGGATCTAGTGAGAGACTCTTTTAGGCCAAGAAGATTGGTAACATCAATTTCTTACACTTCTTTTTGCACACTTGCATAGACAATCATGCTGAATAAATAATTTTCCCACTCCCTGAATTTTGTTGGTCTTTTTGACGTATCTGTTAATGATGCTGAACATACTTCTGGGAGTTAAAAGAAATTATTATTGAAAGTAATTAGTGATAGTTTGAAGAAAAGTTTCATTGCCTTAAGAGTAGTAAAGTATATGATAATATGAGTTTTGTATTTACTGCATCTACCAAATTCACAAACAATAAGTATGGAGGTTTTGATGTGTGCTGTATTTTATGCCTTTTATACATGCCCTGGAGAATTTTCAAGCATTGTGAGAGGAATGCACATAAGTACCATCAATAAATAGAATATTTGCAGTTGTCTTTTTTACAGTACTCTTCACTATTCTCCTGAACAAGTAATGATAGTTCCATAAAGGAGGTAATAACAGTATTTAACATAAATATCTGCATGGCATCAATGTGACATAATGTTTTTGCATGTAATTTTGAAGGACAGAACCATATCGTAGAGATGTCTCCAAACTTCTGAAGTTATGGGAAGTTTAAGAGGAGAACTCCTAGTTGAGCTCTGTAATGGCAGAGCCATCTCCTCTGCCTCTCCCACACTATGATCTTATTGAGGGAAATTGTTCCTTAAAACTAGTGCATGTTGAATATCATTCCTGGTCAATCATTAATGAGGTGGTCATTTAGAAAATAAGTGCTGGATTAAGCCTTAAGAACATATAAATCCTGCTTGCACATCTTTCTGTAAAAGTTAATGAATGGCCTAAAGGATCAACAGAGACTATTTGTTCTATCTCAAGCACATCATTCATCCAGCACAACTTCATCTTTCATAATACCTCAAATTCTGGTGATTGAATATCTGTATCTCATAACATTGACTGTAAAGTAAAATTTAACTCTTCCCAAATTTGTATATGAATGCAGAGGGCCTAAGAGATACATTTAGAAGATAAAATATTTAGCTAATTGTTGTTCATAATTTGATCTTAATCAGTAATTATTAATAGCCAACATTAGTATGTTAGCTGAGTAGTGTTAAATAATTTGCAATGTTTCCTGTATCTACGGTAGCTCCAAGATATGATATGTGAATGAGGATTTAAAACAATATCCACACCAATAAAGCTTAGCTTTGAGATTATGTGTAGTCCTCTGTGCTTTATGGGCACTAATTTTGACTTATATTTACACAATCTGGCAGCCGTAGCTCAGAAATCATTCAAATGTAAGAAATTGAAAAGAGATGACCATGAATGCAAGAGGAATAAGAATGAAAAGATTCTTGGCTTGCTTTACTGTTGATATACTCTAAGTAACTACAATAAACTCAGCAGGTGTCTGCAGGGCAGTGATTTTTTAAGCATTAAACTTCTATGTAGGTAATTTTGGCCACTGTTACAGTCCCTTTTATGATGGGGAAGTTTTTTAATCTGTGTGATTCCTTTCTGAGTGCTGCTATAAGAAATCAAAGAAAAATACAGTAAAAGAACAGAGAATCCCCTGATGTGAGTAACTGCCATATGTACGTACACCTTTGTGTTCTACCAAAGTAAGTAAGGAAGAAATCAGGAAAAAAAAGAACTTTTATTTTAAGAAATTTAATAAATTTAATTCTTAACTGAATTTTATTTGTAAAGATGTTTCCTTATTTTCATTCGTTGGGTTAAAAAAACCCTTTAAATACTTAAAGGGAGTTGTAAAAATAATTGAAGTATTGATAAAGCTGCACATCTGTGGGTTTTAATTTATAAGAAATATATTGGATTCATTAGGATTCTGCATATTGATCATTCTGAGAATACAAAATCTTTAATAAAGTGGCAAATATTGCAATTTAGACAAGAAGAAATGAAGCTGAAAAAAATAAGTAAGCTTTTGGATTAGCATCAGTAAATGAACTCTTAAAATTTATCTACATTCTAAACATTTTTTATTTCATATAAACTGTAAAACATCAAAGCTATAAATGAATGTAATCTTCTTTGAGCATTAAGGTCATATTGTTCATACTGAAAAATATTCTACACCTAAGTACAGTTGCTAAAAGCAAATAATAGGGAAACAATATCAACTTGTATATAACAATAATTAAAAAAAAAGATACCTGCAGAGAGGATAGTGACATCGTGTTCCCATGGTATTTAACTTGGATTCAATTCAGAGCCTTCAGACTTCTTCAGGTGCCATTCAGAGCAGTTATACAACAAGCTGTTGAACGGATTAGGAGAGTGAAAGATAACGTTAGAGTTGCGAGAGTCTGAAGAACACTGCCCTGCTAACAGGTGACTCCGTTTCGTCAGAAACATGCTTTTTGACTATTGCTAAGTGGCAGCAGAGCTACTGCTGATTAGTTATCATGGCCATCCTGCAAGAAGATAAATGGCTCTGGGCTGCTCTACCATTTCATCATCTGTCTATCCTAGGTGCATAAACTTCTCCTCAGATCCCAGTACAAATGTTGTTTACCTGAATAATCTGCTGAGATTTTTAAGATCTTATTCACTGCATGTTAATTTATGACCACAGCATTTTCTTTCCTTTTTGGTTTGTTTTATCAAGTAATGACAATAAGGCTACATATTCCCACACTTTACTTCCAATAACTTTTGAACCTTTTTGTCAATAACAGTCAAATGATTAAATCAAATGATAAACGCTTCCCCATAACTGGGTTCCTACAGGTATTGTGAAAATCTCCTTTCTGAGACAGGAAAAAGACTCAAATCAGTTTTCCTTTCTTGCTCCTCAGTGGGAGCGGATAAAGAAAACAGACAAAACTTGGACTGGTATGTTATCCATGGCAGCAGCTGACCAGCTAGTCAGCGTTGCACATAAATTCTGGATTCGTCTCAGTGTGTAATGTTTGTTATCTACTACATGTTCTAAAGAAGATAGAAGTTAAAGAACATATAACACATAGGACAGTGGACTAATTCTACTATTAATAGAAACGTGTTTGGTCTCTAAAATAGTTGTGTCAAAGCAATTAATTAGTATAACCATCATTTTGGACCTTGACTACTGCAACCTAGTTTTATCTCCTCGTTTTTTTCAAGAAAAAGTTTCCAATTAATGGTAAATATTTTATTTATATGGAGTTGGTTTCTGTATATTTGAAAAGGGGGGATTGTAGGGGATGAAATCTAAAAACCATCACATTTTGGTTTACTGTGTAACAGTTTGTGGAATTGAAGGTGCTCTGCCTAAATGGATTACATCAGAATTACATCCATAGCATTTATTTTGCTGTAGACATCATAGTTGAGGCAGGAGACTTAAGTATCTTGGTCCAAACACCTCTTAATGCTTGTACAAAGAAAGAAATGTTTGGTTCCAATATGACTGTTGTGGCTTAGCCCCAGCCAGTGGCTAAGCACCACGCACAGCTGCTTGCACACTCCCCCACCCTCCCCAGTGGGATGGGGAGGAGAATCGGCAGAAAAAGGTAAAACTTGTGGGTTGGGATAAGGACAGTTTACTGGGACAGCAAAGGAAGGGGAAAATAACAACAACACTTAGAATATACAAAGCGCAATATGCAATGCAATTTGCTCGCCAGCCAGAACCTGATGCCCAGCCCGTCCCTGAGCAGTGACTCCTTCTCCCCAGCCAGTCCCCGTTTATATATACTGAGCATGACATCATGTGGTATGGAATACCTGTTTGTCCAGTTTGGGTCAGCTGTTCTGGCTGTGAACCCCTACCAGCTTCTTGTAAAAATGAACTCTACCCTAGCCAAAACCCAGGACAAGAATGCTCAGTAGTGCTTTGTTCTCCATCTCCTGCTCTTGGGTGAAAATTATCTGAGGAGTCAGCTGCAAAAAACCAGCTCTTACAATGACAAAATTTCTTTTTAGCCTCAGTCAATTAGGTTTTAGATGTGGATAAAATAAAGAAATAAATATAATGTACTAAGATTCTGTTGACAACAGATAGCAGACTATCAACAGTTCCTTTATTTTGTTGGTTACCATGGAAACAATCAAGTATGACATGTTGCTGACTAAACTGCAGACTGCAGCAGCAATCATTAACTTTAGAAGGGCTGCGCTTTGCTCTTGACATATCTGAAAAGTAACAGTGTGCATTTTTTCTTGCATTTGTTTGTCTGTTCAGCGCAGGGGCTAAAAAAGGGAACAATTGAAGTGTGGATTGTTGCATATTCAGGCTCTGGCTACAGAAATATTATTCTTATATCCCACTTTTTCTGCTGGTGAGTGTATGTTTGCACATGGTCAGGTTTGCTTGGCGGAAACTGAAAGGAATATAATGGTGTAAGATTTTTTTATGTGAGAAGAAATGAAAAGGAGATTTTGTCATTGTTTTCATGATTGATGAGATTTGTAAAATGAGAGGGAGTCCAATTACTAAACGGTGTTTCAGGCAAAAAGATCACTGAGTTTCTCAGTCACTGCTGACTGCTAATCAATTTGTTGAGTGATGATTAAAATGTTTTGCTTTGACCTAAAATGACTTAGCAATTTGAGTCCTAGCTAAATGACTCTTTCTGATAAGGAACCACATTCCTCTTCTGCATATAAACTCTCAGTTTCCCATTTTAAGGAGAAAAATTGTGAGTCACTCTTCTAGGGTTTTATAATTCCCTCCGTTTTCACCGTATTCAAAACAGGAATTTGTCACCTTCATAATACTTAAATACTTTTTTTTGTTCATGAAAGTAGGAAAAGAGGATGAAGTATTTCAGAGATGAAGAAGATGCTGCTGTTTTATGATTTTTTTTCAAGATCCCCCTCCTTAACATTTTGACATACTCATTTTCTGTTTTATAAAGAGTGGTGGGGACAAGGGTGCCAAAAAAGTACAGGTGTATATGCAGGTGACTTCATGTTCTATTCTAGACAGGAAAACAATCTTAGATCAGTAAAAAAAGATAAAACACACTAAATTATAATAAAAAGATTTTTCGGTTGTTTTCTGCAGGAAAGTTTCTATACAACAGTGCCAGCATATTCGTATGTTTTTGTCTGTGTTGCTTAGATATTAATAGAAAATATATGATCATCTTATGATACTACCATAATACCAGGAAAAAAAAGAACATGCTAATAGAGTGGTATCCCATGTGCAGGTAGTCCAGATTTCAGTGCAGCTCTTGAGATGCATACAGGTGATGGATGAGCACGATCCAGTTAAAATTCTGTAGAACAGAGGCATCATTCCTCATAGTCTTAGTAATCCATTTGTAAGATTTATCTAACGGTCAGATAAGATCATACCAAAGTTTAACCTGTTTGGTCTGGGGAAAAAATGCTGGTGCATCAAAATGTCAAGGTAACTGATAACACTCAAGATAATAAACCTTTCCCTCATAGTAACATATGAAACTCCTGAACCCATCACTTTCCAAAGTAGATTTATGGTATAAAAGCTTTGTGCAGAAGTCAGGTAGGATTCAAACACACAAGTTTGGTCAAGTCCCAACTTAGAAACTGTAGCATTAAATCTATTACTGGTCTAAAATCCAGACTTCTTATACGTGTCTGTACAGTTTGTGAAGCGATTCAAGACAAACAAACAAACAAAAAAACCCCTTTTAATACTCATAAGAAGTTTTATTTATGCAAAACTCAAATTTGTTTTAATTTTTATTTTGAGGGAATGTTAGCTTCAACAAATTAAGATGTATGTTAATTAGATAATTAATATGAGATATCTTAGAATTGAAATACTTTCAGAGAACTCCAATAAAATATTTTGATAATTTTTACTAGTGTGTATTTCACTATTAACATTTCAGAGAATATAATTTTGGTAAATCTGTAGAATTCTTATTTTGGAATTGATTTTCATTTGGACTGGTAATATTTAAGAGGCTGAATGCTCTAATCAAGGGCATATGAAAATCAAATATTGTGTTACTTTCATGTATTAAGAGAAGTCATATTCTATATGTAGAGTTGTTTTGTTTTGTTTTTCTCTTTCTGGATTTAAGTAAAATCTTTAAGCACCATAAATGTTCCATTAAAATAAAATATAGGAAGTCAGATATAGAAAGCAGTATCAAGTCTTTTTCTATGTGTGAGCACTCATAAGAGCAGAATATGTAATATACAAACTTTCTTGAAAAGTGCAAAGGGGGGAGGGGAAAGCTGAATTAGCTTATCCACTGCCCACTAGCAAAGTCAAGTTGTTCTTTGGAATAGTTTCCTTAGCTCACAGGCAGAAGTAGTGACAGTGTTTCCCTCTCCACATTTACTCTAGGTAGCAGAGATTTTTTGGGAAACCACTCTAAGCAATGCTAAGAAGGAAGTTGGAATTGCAGAGCAAGCAGACTGTTTGCTTGTGGGGAAATGACAATCTGGCTGTGCTCGGAGGAGTAACATCTCACTTTAGCAAGATTTATTGCAGCTTCAAGCTGAAACAAGTTTCTTGACCAAAAAAAAAAAAAAAAGAAAAAAAGAAAATGAAAAGAGAATGTGGTGGCCTTGATGAAAGCACTGTCCTAATGATTAATTGATCTGTGCTGTATGTTTAGTTTTGTACTGGTTTGAAGAAGACGAGTAGTAGTTCCCTGCTTCAGATTTCTCATGTCATAAGTGGTGATACTTTCCTACTCTGTTAGTTTGTTAGGAACAAAAATTCTTGCTCATAGGGCCTGTCGGTACTATGGGTCCATAGTACTAGGGAGAAACTTAAAATACTGTTATCTAGTACCCTAAATACTTGCATACTAATACTTCATTCTGTTGTGATCTCTGCTATGTGACTGGCCCACTGGTTTGTTTGGCTTTTAAACAATTCACTTGTGTGACATGTAAAAGGCTGTATGTACCTTTCACTTCTATGTGCATACGTGGAAATGAACTTTCCAGCTTGATTCTAGCTATATAACATTTGTATGCATAATCATATGAAAGCTGTTGCCCTTTTAAAACTGCAAATTATTAAAAAAATATGGAAAAATGTATAGACCTAGTCAGCCACAGTTATACACTTAATAAACATTCTGAATGAATCTGTAATGAATATATACATTCATATGAGAAAAATAAAAATTCTCTATGTTTACTGCATGATGAGGCACGTCTCCTTCTGTGTATTAACAAATATTTATAATTTTCCAGTTTCCCATGGTACCCTTTTTACAGAGAAGTGGTGTAGCTTGAATATCTTGAGAAAAACCCAGGTGATCTATCAGCAGAGAAGCATTTCTTTAATGAATAAGCTCTTTAATTATATTCTCATTCTGCTATATGCTCAAGATTGTAAAATTGCTGAAGAGAAGAGTAAGTAATTGAATAGCAATTTAACTGTGAATTTATTAAATCAATTAGATTTACAAAAGTAATTTCAAACACAGTGCTGCTATGTTGGGCACACCAAGTATATAAAAATTTAAAATAGATGCTTGTAAGTGTAGCATAGTTTCTAATGGGAATTTGTCTTGGTTATAATAGTAAAAATGATTGATTCTACATGTCTTGGAAAGCTTATTCTGTAAGTTATTCTTATCCTAATAGCACCTCAGAGGTAGGCCATTTCATTTCAGATTGCTGGGGAATCTCTAGGCGTAATAAAAGATTTCATAAACTGATTAAAATTTATAACAGGGATTCAAATATTTCTGTGCTTTTCTTTTCTTCTGAAACAAACAATATCTCCTGTATTAACTAGTCTGATAAAGCTAGTAATTTCTCTGCATTCTGACACTCCATGTACATTATGCTAAAATTTTATGTCGAATGTACTGTGCAATATTTTATATGGTACATTAGAAAACTAAAGGAAAATTAATTTGTGCAGTTTGGTGGGTCTATGTACTTACTACATGTAAGTAGCCAAAGTGAAGGAGAGAAAATGGTTACAAGGACTCATGTGACCAACAGCTACTTTAGCTTATCTGAAGAGATGAACTCATACCATAAGTTATCTGCATTATATCAGAATGTGACAGAAGTTACTGGGTATTGAAAACCTCAAGGACTGAGTTGAAGATGAGGCGTGTGACTGCCTATTGATTTCTTATGTTTTCTGTCTTCTAAATTGTGGGAGAGGGTATGTCTGTTCAAGTTTTCCTTAGTGTGACAAAATTACATGCAACAGATGCAGACTTTATTGTGTCTTTATGGAAGCAGGACCTCATGATATAGTTCTAATTGTCCCTACAGTCTGGTCACAATCTCCTTCTTCTTCTGTCTCCCATAAAATATCTGTGATTCTCCAGAACATCCTGATCACTTGTCCTATCCAATGAGACTCTGTTTCACTGCTTGCTACCCAGAGGTACACAAGACTTGGAAATACAACTTTAGTCTTAGAGATTTTTTTTCTCTTCCATTTTCAAATGGTCTTTGACATCTGATAATTAAAACTCCAGTCACTATTATTGCGTTCCTTCCTCCTATCCAATATCATAAAGATCAAAACAGTAACTGAATGTGTTCAGAACAGTAAATTAATGTGTTCAGGATTAACTAGATAGATTTATCATTTATTTAACTAAAAGTGAGAGTTCAAAAACATTTAGTTTCAAAGCACAAAAGCAAGTAGCTGACACAGTACTAAGACTGTGCACAGTTAATTTTGTCAACGGAGGGTGGTCTCAGAATACTAGTATAGGCAAATGCACTTACTGTCTGTTTTTAAGGCAATAAAACAGAAGTGTTTGTAGACTACCACTATCTGTATCAGCTTGCGTGCTTTTTGTATGGCCTCTTTGGGTATTAGGCAATCATTTATGGAGGTAAAGTAATAAAACCCCTGGTCTCAAAATATTACAGCTCAATGAACGTGGAAATATCCTGAAATTCAGATCACTATTTTGTAAGTTATGAAGTGTTGGGGAAGCTAATGAAAAAAGTAAACTTAAACTGGTTTGCTTTACTAATGTTCCTGCATATTTTGAGTTTATAACCACAAAGAATGGTGAAATGTGGAGAACTGAAGACTGCTGTAATTAAAATTTATATACTGTCTAATTGCTTGCTGAAACAAGCAAGACAAAAGATGATTTGACATTTCCTCTTGAGCAGATATTTATGTTGAATCATCAGTGGTGGGTTGAGTAAGACTTTCTGTAATCAAGTAATATGATTAGCAGCAGGCATCACTGGCACTTAGGAAACAGCAATACCTGACTCTGCCAGGTTGGGGCACGAATAGGCAGGCCTATGTCTCCAATATATACAATCCCTATACTCTGCTATCACATAACTCATGGTAGTAAAATGAGTTATTTTCCAAATTCCACACGATCTCGTAGCCTGAACCTCCTGCCTTAAACTAGTAATGCATTGCCCCATCTTGCACTAGCATCGAGCTCTATGGATCACCTTGTGTGTACTCACATACTGCACATATCTCAGTCCCTGCCCCTCAGTAATTACTTGCACAGAGCCGTTGCCTAGCTCATTGGGTAGGGTGTTATTTACTAAAGCATGCGAACTCTTTAGATGCCCTTACTTCACTCATTTGTGAGGAAAGAATACACAACATGTAGGGATGCTGCAGATTCTTGCCCTAAGGAGTCTAGTTGTTGAAGGATTGAGAAGTGTGTGTTCTAACGTGAAGTAGACAAGTAGCGTACTAGTCAATTTCAAGTAATTTTGCTGACCCTTTTAAAGGAATATATCTGTTGTCAGTGGTTGGAAAGTAACTGATACCTAGTGGAAAACCTCCTGGAAACCAACTAGTAGTATTGGTCATGAGGAAAAAATGGAGGGTTTTGGACTTGCATGAGTTTGGAGTGGGGTGAAATCCCTGAGATTTTGCTCTGTTTCTTTAGGGTCAATGATTTTATTTTTTTTCTTCACTTTCTCTCTTCATCTAAAGTCCCAATGCATCAAAATCTGGCAGCATCGTAACTCAAGGAGAGAATAAATTTGATAGAGAAGATCCATTACTTTTTCACCTGCAGATAAAAGGGTAACAGATGTAAGAAACGTTTTCTTCTGGTGCAGCCTGACCAACCATGTGACCAATATCTTATTATGCTATAGGTGTGAGCTCCTAGTTTCAGCAGAAAGAGTGAATTCTGAATTTGAACAGACATTCTTGTGAAGGCAGATTCTGTCATCTACACACAAGATATTTTACAGCAGGCCTTTAAATTAACATCACCCTGACAGTGTATGGTGTTGTAATATTGATGCAACAGGTAATAACAATTCTGTCACTCTTCAGACTTGTCTAGTAGATCAGTGTGTTTGGTTTGTGTGGCAAGGTTTTGGTAGCAGGGTGGGCTACAGAAGTGGCTTCTGTGAGAAGCTACTAGAAGCTTATCCTGTGTTAGACAGAGCCAGTTTCAGCTTTGGAATGGCATTTCATTAGTGACAGCTGTCACTTAATTTTGTTATCCTTTCATAGATTAGATGCAATTAAAGCTGTAGTACTCAATTGCCAGTTTTCAATTTTCTGTTGTATTTTCATTCCTGTTGTATTTGCTATTTCATATTGATATGAGAATATTTATTATTAGTTATTTAGTATGTAATCTAAAAGGACAATTGGTAACTACAGAACAGTGAGACAAAGATGTACTTCCAAATAAGTATTTATTTTTATTGCTGCAGTAGCTAAGCTTTCAGTCAGGGACCAGTGGTTCACAGTGTTCAGCACTTGTAAAACCACAGTGTAACAAACTAACTCTTATAGGTGTTTAAATAAATGTGGGTTCCTTTACAGTATTGTTCTTTCCTCTTTGGGAAGACTCTTCCAGTAATATCAGAATCACAGAATCACAGAATGACAGGGGTTGGAAGGGACAGCTGGAGATCATCCAGTCCAACTCCCCTGCTAAAGCAGGATCACCTAGGCCATGTTGCACACGATCACGTTCAGGTGAGTTTTGAATATCACCAGGGAAGGAAACTCCACCACCTCTCTGGGCAGCCTGTTCCAGTGCTTGGTCACCCTCAAAGTGAAGAAGTTTTTCCTCATGTTCAGATGGAACTTCCTGTGTTCCGGTTTGTGCCCATTGCCCCTTGTCCTGTCACTGGGCAGGCTCATTGAAAAGAGTCTGGCCCCTTCCTCTGGACATCCACCCTTCAGGTATTTATGCTCCACTCCTCTAATCATCTTTGTAACCCTCCACTGGACTCTCTCCAGTAGTTCCTTGTCTGCCTTGAACTGAGGAGCCCAGAACTGGACACAGTATTGCAGATGTGGCCTCTGTAGATGAGAATAGAGAGGCCTATTGGCCACAGTCTTCTTAATGCACCCCAGGATACCATTGGCCTTCTTGGCCACAAGCGCACACTGCTGGCCCATAGATAACTTGTCCCCCAGGACTCCCATGTCCTTCTCCACAGAAGTCAGTTATAACATTCACTTTCTGGTATCACAGAATATTCTGACCGCTGTAAAGGTGACCTAGATAGAAAATAGGATCTCCACTGTACAATGGTGGTGGATGCTACGTAGGATTACGAGAAAGACTGCAAATGTACTGATGTTCTCCTGAATCTGTTACCTCAATATCCTAGTGCCCCTATCTGTCATGCAAGAGACCTTGGGAGAATTAGCACTTTTGCCTGAAACTTTTGAGTTCACAAACTAGCACAGAAATTTAAATTCTCACTAACTTCATTAACAATTAATTTGTGAATTGGAGGAGTCAAGCATAGGCATGTATTTCTTTCTTCAAATTCTCTTGTGAGGATAGAAACCCAAAGGTGAGAGAGTCAGGGGTCGTGGAAACCTCTTCAAACATTACAGCTAAATGCACAAGAGCTGAGTTATTGATGCTGATTTTTGACAGCTTTTTGGGTAATGATTGATTTGAATTTAAGTAAAATGCATCTGGGTACAGATTTGAACTTACTCTTACAAAGAATTACACAGTTCAAAATGAATTAGAGTATTCTGGTGTGTGCATACTGTAATACAAATCTTGCTTGTTCTCTTTCTCTCTGTGTGGTCGCACACGTGTACACATGCACACACACACAGTTTTTGCATTTGCACATTCCCAGAGTTCTTTGCAACCCTTGGTATATGATTGAAATAAGTATAAAAGTCAAATTTTGTTGCTGTTGGTTTTTTATTGCTGTCTTTTTTTGCTACAGTTTTTTTTCAAACAAATGCTAATTTCACTGCAAGACTTTTTCTTTTTACACATAGGCACTCAGTACTTCATGGCTTACCTATAGTCAGTCTTTTTTGCGTTGGTTTCTCTGGTAGATAAGAAGGATAAAAGTTTTAGTAATAATCACTGTTTTACCACTTTATGTAAACAGCCAGCTTTCTTTGACAAAAGGATATTAAAAATGCTAGAAGATAACAGATCTAAGACTATCACGATGGCTCATTATCGCACAATCTAAATTGATATGATTGAATCTTTGTGAAGCAAAAGAAGGCAGCAGTGTTTCTGCAGTTTTTTGATGTGCCTAGTATATCCAGTATACTCTGTCTTGCACAAAGCCTTGGCAAAACTTGTGGTATGGAACTGAAAAAAGGTGTCCTTGCTGTAATTTCCAGATTGGAAAATTAGAACTATATGGAAAGATCACTTCTGTTTCGTCCCTCAGCTATTACTTCTAAGATTAGGTTACTATGTGTTTGTAGGACTGAAGCACTCGTGTCAATAAAAAGTATCACTGCATCCCACTCTTCTCCCATTTCTTCACTTGAAGGTTTGACTTAGAAAGAATAGGTCACCCTCAGAAAAATGTGGGTTTTTTCAGTCACCCCAAAAGTAAACAGTGCGTACTAGCTAGTAAGAAAATTTTTATTTATTTGACTATAGGTGAAGAACCTGAATAAATGTTCACTTAAGGCTGCTTTTCTGAGAAGTGATGGTATTCTGGGATTGATATTCAGGTGATTTCCTTTGATTCTTCAAGACCTCATGATAGTCATAGCATCTATGTAAAATAAATTTCCAGTTCATTTCACAAGTAAAGACAGCTCTCCAGTGCATAACTGACAGACAGAAAACTATAACCTGTGCCGTGGTTTAACCCCAGCCAGCAACTAAGCACCACACAGCTGCTCACTCTCCCCCTCAGTGGGATGGGGGAGCGAATCAGAAGAGTAAAAGTGAGGCAACTTTTGGGTTCAGATAAAAACAGTTTAATTGGTAAAGCAAAGGCTGCATGTGCAAGCAAAGTAAGACAAGGAATTTGTTCAATGCTTCCCATAGGCAGGCAGGTGTTCAGCCATCCCCAGGAAAGCAGGGCTCCATTGCACATAACGGTTACTTGGGAACACAAATACCATCACTCCAGACATCTCCTCCTCCCTTCTTCTTCCCCAGCTTTACATGCTGAGCATGACATCCTATGGTATGGAATATCCCTTTGATCAGTTGGGGTCAGCTTTCCCAGCTGTGTCCCCTCCCAACCTCTTGTGCACCCCTGGCCTACTCAATGGTGGAGTGGGATGAGGAGCAGCAAAGGCCTTGGCTCTGTGTAAGCACTGCTCAGCAGTAACCAAAACATCCCTGTGTTGTCAACTCTGTTTCCAGCACAGATCCAAAACACAGCCCCAAACAGCTACTGTAAGGAAAATTAACTTTCTCCCAGCCTAAACCAGTACATGGTAGTTAGTTAATAATTTTTCATCTTTGCAGCTGATGGGTCAGATTTCTTCAAATTTTGCTTTCAGTCAAGTTTCATTTTCATTTTATTTATGGTGTAAGTTGCTCAGGGTAATGATTACTTTTTCTGTTTGTTCCGTTGTCACACTCTGTTGTAACAGTGTGATGGTACTGAACTGTAGTCTAATGGTACCAAGCACCAAGACTGTAAGGAAGACAGCTTTGCTGTTAAGGCACTTTCACACATTTATAGGCTATTTTGCTTTTGTTTCTTTTCAAAGCTGGTTCCATACTGTACCTTTGCAAATTAAAGATATAAAATAACCCCTGCTGTCATTTCCCCACCTGCACTGATTTTATGATTTCTGAGCAAATGCCAAGGGATATACAGTATTGTCCCGATGTACATACACTAGTGCTTATGGGGAAATAGCAGATTGTGCACAGCATTGGTAGGAAAGCACAAGATAATAATGATAGCTAGATAGTTCTGTAATCTTTCTGCCGAAAGGACTATTCTTTTTTTGTCAGTGTCTGGAACAAGGAAATCACCATGCTGTGATAAACTGTGGCAGCAGCCTTCAGCAATTTACATCAGCTGCAAATATGTCACAGTGTTGTTTTGCTTTTTTTTAAATCTCATTCTCTTTTCCAGGTAGTCTCTGCCAGGGCTTACATATCAAATACAAAAAAAATGCTTGTCAGTATAAATAAACTTTGTTAATATAAATAAAATAAGAATCTTTCTAAATAATTCTTAAACAAGAATTTTCCTCTGAAAGTCTTACCCTAGATAATATAGCAAATGCGGTCAGTTACAGGTTTTAAAAAAGTACCATATATGTTTCGGTTATGTACCATTATACAGTGTCTTTGTCCATATATGTTGGGAAATGTTATAATGCTTTTTTTCCCAGCAGTAGTCAGATTTCTCAGCATAACTCTAGATAAGATCTTGAAGTCTCAGTTGTTTGTGGGGTTTTTTTCTGTTCTTAAGTAAAATTAGCTACAAATCTTCAGCATTCTCCACCAAGATAAAAAAAAAAGTAGTATCAAGAAAAAGTAGCAGAACTGATATATGCAAACAAAGAAGTAGAACACCATGAAACTGAAGTTAAAATAGTGAGAATTGTTAGGAAGTCTTAGGGAGCTAAAATAGTCAAAAGTTGAGGCAGGTCAAAGTAAAAGTGACTAGTAGTATACTATTTTGTCAGAAGCAGTTGATTGGCATATGAAAAAGTAATACTTCAGTAATAATTTTGAAAATATGTATGTTTATTGGAAATTAATCAAGACTTATACTCTGAATTTAGACAGGGATCCGTCTGTTCCACATACTGTTCTTTCTACATCTCTCCTCTAAATACGTATTTGCTTTCCTACCTACGCGTATGTGCATATGTGCGTGCACATATATACTTCAAAATTCTTGTCAGTGTTTGTATGCATCATTGAGACTGGCATGGTAATTTGTAAAACACTGCATTGTTCGATGGTAAAATGTTAATACATGTTTTAAAACTTAATTAAGTTTAAGCAATCATGTTAGTACAAATTTGAAGAAGTTGATTTTTGCTCAGGTCTCGATTTACTTGGAAGGGAACAGAAGGACTTATAAATTAAAACTACTCATGGGATATAAATTAAACTTTCAATAGAGCTTGATGTCTAGAAAATAGTATTGGGCAGAAGCAATGCACCTTTATTAATTAACTCTAATTGTAAATAACTTTTAACAGTTTCTTTAACTTCAGGTTTAAGGTCCTCATGAATATTTAATTTTATACTTCCCTCAAAAGAGACATTATGAGAAAGAGAGATTAATCTTTGCCTTTAAAACTGTATGTGCAAGATGTGCATTCTTCCTTCTCTCTCTGTCCTCTTCCTGAAAAGTCTTTCTCACCAGTTTCAGAGTAAAGATTTAATTTATTTTTTTTTTTAAAGTATTCTTAGTTAGATCATTAAAGTACCTATCTTTCCTGTTCTGTGCAAAAAGCTTGGAATTACATTATTGTACTTCGAGGATCACTCTTCCTCTAGAAGTTCATGGAAGTTGCATATTTGCTCTCTTACAAATTCACAGAAAGGGGCAGACAGAGGTGAATCACTAACTGTATTTTGAAATCTATAAAAGTCCTTTCTGTAATCATAGTCACAATATAGTGTAAAGAAGAGCTCCCTCTACCATTTGCTTCTGAGTTTTTTTCTTGGATAAAAGTGTGTAACTATAAACATTTTCTTATCGAACAATGACCCTTGTCAAATAACACAATGTGTTAAAACTCAAATGAAGATGAACTGAAAAAGAAATTCTTCCTTTACCCTGAAGAATAAATGGAATTTTTCTGAGTTTTTGTTAGTAGATTTTTATTTCCTGTGGTTGACTTTCTGACGCTCAAATACACCCAAACACCAGATCCAAGGAAACAGATCTCAAAGAAAAGATAGGAATGATAAGATTAACATGAAATAGAGGATGGTGGCCACTGACAGGTATTTTGGATTTAGTTTTGTTTCTTGAGGGTTTTAAAGTGCAAACTCTTGCTATATGTATCCTATTAAAAAATTTCAATTGTCTTGCTCTAGCTGAAAAAACTGAAATTTGTCTCACAGCTTGCTCCTTCATGATCTTCCTTAGTCTTGATCTGGACTTTACCTCTGCTTTAAGAGGTCACCCAACAGCTTGCTTGTAGATTAGCTGCACACATGCAACTGCTCATAACCTTAACTGCTACAGGCTCCAAGTTATTCAAAACTGTTGGTAGCATATCAAGAATCACAGACTATTGACATACAGTCAGTATGGTTATCTTTCCAGAGAACAGGCACTGACTGCAGAATGCATTAGGAACCATGTCTGTATACTTTTTATCAATAATGTCTGTACATTATCAATAATTACCATAGTACATTATAAATAAATATGCATATATTGGGAGGGCCTGCTCAAACATTTTTTGCTGATAAGGGTGAATTATCAAAAGTGTTTTGAGAACACTGGACTAGACCATCTCCAGAGGCATCTTCCAACCTCAGCACTTCTGTGACTGTGATTCTGAAATTAATCGGCACATCTGCTAGAAGTGACAGGAAGGGATTTATGTATGGAATTAATACAAAATAATTTAACTTCCTTTATTATAATATACAAGTTACAATACTTTAAGGGAATTTTATGAAACTACAGCTCATCTTGAATATTTTCTGTTGTGTGAAAATGCAGATTTCAAATCCATAATGTTGTTTAACTGAATTCCCTGATACTCAGTATCTCTCTGAGTCTTTCTGGGGTAATAAGTAGAACAAAGGAAAAATGTCTGCAGTAGTAGAATAATAAGTTTTCCTTTATTGTTTTGAAAAAGGCTTGTGTAAAGGGAGAGAAAGATACCTTATATTTATAGAGAAAGTATCACATTTATACTTATGTTCTTTTCCCTAATGCAGCAGTTTATCAGTGATTTAGCAAAACTATGAAGATCCTGTTTTCAGTTTAAATTTGAGTGGTAGGAATAAAGGGAGAAGACTAAATGCTAATGTAAGATTCCTTAGATAGCACTTAACTACAGTATGTTCACTGTTAATACACATTGTGCAAAAGAATTGTACTTAACGCTACAGGCAATGTGTCTTTAACACACCACAAAAGCAGTTTGCTGTTTTCTCTGTTCCATTGCCAGGAAATTGTCTTCTGTATTCAGATGAAATATGCAATGTGATTATTTGTATTCTCAATTTCATAGGAGGAGGGAAAATTCTTAGTCTTTCTGACTCTTCTACTTTTTACTTTACTATATGAACCATATTAATTTTCACTGGCCCTCTTAGGAGTACATTTATATAACCGTAACCTACCCTAGTAGGGTTTGAAGGGATATTTGACATGCAGTTAATAATCTGATTTATGCAGATTAATGCAGCAATCTGAGGTGCTGTCAGATTTTCTCATTATTTTCTGTACTGTTTAGGACATGAATCATTGAAGTGACCAAGGCTCTTCTGGGGTGTGATTCCAAACACTATTGTCAGTGAGGTAATAGTAAAGTCTGCAATTTCAAGGATAAAGAGATTCATTATTTTCTTTAGATTTGTTATTCTCAAGTGAAATAAATTTTACAGTGTGTAGTAACAGTATGTAGCACTTAAGTTTTGTCTTTGAAATTATGTTTATGTACAGCTCTAGGTATTACTTCAAATAGCAATATTACCTTGTTTCCTATGGTTATAAATGTTTAGATTCTAATCACATGGTTATAGATTAACTTCTTTTTGATGAGTTAGGAAAACTATATTTTTCTTGTGAAGAAAGGGGTATTCTTTTAAATAATCACATCAAATATTTTTTGCTGTATAAAAACACACTTATGCAACTAGCGTATACATGCTGAACAAGGTGTAAGTAATACCAGTTATTTATAAACCAACAGAATGTTTTACCTCCAAAACAACATAATTGGAGCTGATTGGAAATGAAGAGGATTTTGCAGAATTTTTTTCTGTCAATAAATGAGATCAGAAACACTAATGTTTTATAATACTGCTAGGATGTTGTAGAATATTGTTTCATTAATTAATTTCTTTTATTAGCATGAATTCTCATTTGGTCTCCACTCTCTTTAATGTCTTGTGATCTGTCTTCCAGTAAATAATTGGGACATTTTATTCACGTAGTCATTTTAGAACTGTATTTACTTCGTTCCGAAAGTTTTTGTGTTAACTATTTTGTGTTTTCACTTTAAAAAAAAAAAAAAAGCTGAGAATGAAAATGTCAAAAGTAATGTTGAGCCTGTTTCGTATTTCTGACAGTAATCCGCAGTTAAGGATGCAGTGAGATTTGTGCTTCACAGAAGTAGCTGAACTGATTTAAGCATTTCAAAGATAAGAAGTACGTTTAAGCATCATCTTTACTGAGTTTAATCTCAGTGAAGAATGAGACTCTTTACACTTAACTTGAAAACTCACAGTTGGAATGGTAAGGAGTAGAGAAGAAAGAAGTATATCACAGAGAAAATGTATAGGACTATAAACTAAGCAGCAACAGAACAAAACCAATAAATCTATGGATGAAAATGAGATCTCCTAAGATCTTGCTTCAGGGATACTAGATTACAAAGTGGATAAGACCTTCTACATACAGCTAGAAGCAGCCTCATATTCACAGGTCTGGTCCTAAAGGAGTACTTCAGCGACTCCCAATATGTGCTGGAAGGACCACACAGCAGGGCATGAGCAAACCAAGAGGTTCCTAGAGAGCATCAGAGAACTTCCTAACCCAAGCAATAGAGGACCCAATGAGGAGAAGTGGGCCTCTGCTGTACCTCATGCTCACAAACAAGGAGAACTCGTTGGAGATGTGAAGGTCAAATACAGTGTTGCCTGCAGTGACCATGAGTTGGTGGAGTTCAAGATCGTGTGAGAAGGGAGGAGGGCACAAAGTAAGATCACAGTGCTGGATTTCAGGAGAGGAGCCTTTGGCATCTTCAGGCATCTTCTTGGTAGAGTCCCATGGGATCAGGCATTGGAGGGAAGAGGGGCCCAAGCAAGCTGGTTAATATTCAGTGATCTCCTCTGAGCTCAAGAGTGGTCTGTCTCATCTAGCAGAAAGTCATTAGAAATGCCAGGAGGCCTTCATGGACGTACAAGGAACTCCTGTCAAAACACAGACACAAATACAGAAAGGAAACCCATAGAGAGTGGAAGCAGGGACAGGTAATTTGTGAAGAATACAGAGGCCAAGCATACAGAGATGCCATTAGGAAAGCCAACACCCAAATGCAAATTAATCTGGCCAGGGACATCAAAGGGTGACAGAAGGAAAACTAAGGAGCATGTGAGTCCACTACTGAATGGAGCAGGTGTCCCAGTGACACAGGACATGGAAAAGGCTGTGGTCTTGAATGCCTTCCTCACCTCAGACTTTACTAGCAAGACCAGCTTTCAGGAATCCCAGGCCCCAGAGACCAGGGGGAAAGTCTGGAGCAAGGAAAACGTATGCTTGCTGGAAGAGGATGAAGTCAGGGAACACATAAGCAAACTGAACATACATAAATCTGTTGACCCTGATGCGATCCACCCACGAGTAAGGGAGCAAGGCCAGTCTATAATCTTTGAAAAAACATAGTGATTGAGAAAGGTGCTTGAGGACTGGAGGAAAGCCAGTGGCACTCTTATCTTCAGGAAGGGTGCGAAGGAGGACCACGGAACTACAGGTCAGTCAACCTCATCTCTATCCCTGGGAAGGTAATGGAGCAAATAATCCTGGAAACCAGGTGCAAGGAGAAAAAGAAGGTCACTGTCAGTAGTCAGTATGGATTGACGAAGGGAAAGACACGTTTGAGTAGCCTGCTGATCAACTTCTATGATTAAATGACTTGCTTGGTAGATGGAGAACAATGGATATTGTCTACCTTGATTTCAGGATGACTTTTGACACTGTCTTCTGCAAGATCCTTCTAGAGAAGCTGATAAAGACTGAATGACTAGACAGTGAGGTGGATTGAAAACTGGCTGAATGGATAGGCTGAGAGAGTGCTGATCAGTGGTATTAATTCTAGTTAAGGCTTGTAACTAGCAGTGGGTCCCAGAGATCAATACTGAAACAGGTTGCCCGGAGAGGTTGTGGAGTCTCCTTCTCCGGAGATATTCAGAACCCACCTGGATGCAATCCTGTGCAACATGCTCTAGGTGATCCTGATATAGCAGGGGGGTTGAACTAGATGATTTCCAGAGGTCCCTTCCAACCCCTACTACTCTGTGATTCTGTGAAACACTGGAGGTTTCCTCTGAATATCAGAAAATACTTTTTCATTGTGAAGGTGAATGAGTACTGGAACAGGTTGCCCAGGAAGTGTATGGATTCTTCCACCTTGAAGATATTCAGATGCCTTCTTGACACAGCCTTGGGCAACCAGCTGTTGAATCAGGGAGTTGGACCATACGACCTCCCTTCCAACTTCAACCATTCTGTAGTTCTGTGAAGGCAAACTCTAAGGTAACTAGAACCAGGGCCAGGACATTAAACACTTGTTTGCTTTGCAGACTGCTTTGAGTATTTCACATGACTGGGAAAAGATCTTCTAGCAATATAGAGCTAAATAATATATTCAAATTCATACCATAAAACAGAATTATGAGATGCACTACAAAGACAACACAATTCTAAAGTTTAGTTTTGTAGATATAAAATATCTCTTATGTTCTCAGCTAACATATTATGTCCTCTGGAGGACAAAGTAGAAAAAGTGAAAGAGAAGCTATATCCAGCTGGCAGTCCAAGAAGAAGGTGAGAAGCAATCAGCTACAGCCACAACTAGCTGCTCCAGCTTGGGGCAGAAAGAACCTTTTAAATATAGTATGATTTTACATGTTGAGTTAATTTTGTGTCTATTAGGATCTGAACCTGAGCCCTGAGCAGTATGCAATGCATATGCATATGCAATGACAGGACTATTTTCATATTAAAAAAAAAAAAGACAAAAGAGAGTGGATTACATGATAAATATTTACTTGTGAGTCTTCTTTCATTCAGGAATCTCATTGATGATTTTTGCACTACAGTTAGCTGAAGGAAGTATAACAGCGTAGTTGCTTTCTCACTTTCAACCATTTCTTTTCAAATGACTCTCACAGCTCCTATACTTACAAGCTGCAATCATTAAACTGATTTATGCCTTTTCTTTTTGTTCACAGGGAACATTTCAAGAAAAAAAAGGCTGTTAACCTTCCACTGAAAAACAGAGAAAAACTTTCAACACCATGACTGTTTCCTTTCCCAGCTGTATTTGCCTGCTTTTGATCTCAGTTCTGCTCCTTACTGATAGACTCATTTTTTCTCTCCTACACACTTTTATCTCACTCTATACTAATATCTTTGTAATGTGTTGTTAAAATAGTCTGTTCATTTTAATTTCTATCAAATCTACACCTCTTTTAAATGATAGTAGTTTGCAGAAGCTAGTGATGCAAATTTTATTCTTTCAGTCCAGTGGGGTTTATTAAAAACTCTTTAGACTGCCACCTTGCAGAACCACCAGAACCAGGTCATTCTCATGCATTTGTTCACAAACACCATAAAACTTTGCTTTATATACTCTAGAATATAGATTAAAATAGGTGTGTAGAAATCCTCATATGTAAAAGGTTCACCCATGATATGTATAAAACAATCTTATATGGTAGCATATACATTTACTTTAAGCAATATTGGCAGAGTCTATTGACAAATAGCAGACAATAATTGTAAGGATAACTGAATGAAAAAAAAAACAAAACAAAACCCAAAAGTAATTTCACCTGAAAGTGATATCAGTGGTAATTAGTGATTCCTTTTAAAACAGTATGGTGTACAGCACCACAGAAATGACTGACAGTGCATTCAGATTGATAAAGTGCATCAAGATGAATGCTTCAAGTCTGCAATTGCGAATGAGATAAAACTCCTATTAGGCAAGATCATGACTCATGTTTTTCAGACTTCAGTATTGATTACAGTTTGTTTGCTAGATATTATGGCTCCAAAAGATAAACAAGAAGGGAAAGACACACTAAAGACAAATAATTTTGGCCTATAGCATGCAAGGAGGAAAAGTGCAGCAGGCTAAAAAGTCACAAAATTAAAAGAAAAAACAAAACAAAGATGACTCATGAGAGCACAAATGATTCTCTGCTGAGTGGAAAATCTTGTGGAGTGATGGACTGAACTCATGTGCACCATCCTTTATAGCTGGCATTAAGAAGAACGATTCATCAGGATGTCCAAACAGCAATAGAACAGTGTAGCAGGTGGGGATCACTCAGAAGTGATGCTGAGGGAGGGAGAGCAACAGATGGTGGTGATAAGGTAACACAACATGATCCCATGCCCTGGAAAATGCATCCACTGCTTCTGTTCGCTGCTGAAAACTTGGGCCTGTTTCTGTTCACTGGGGTCAGGATCAGGATTGGTAGTGCTGGCAGCCTCACCTATTGGAAGTATTCTCTATATGCTCACTGTAGCATCAGGAGAGAGACACCTTCATGATGTGAGCAGGCTTCCACCATCTCAAGGATGACAAACACAAAATTGGAACAATCTTTGAAGGATTCTGCAGAGACAAGAGCCTAAAACTCAGGAGGACAAAAGCAAAGATACAAATAATGTAATACAAGAGCAACAAGAGGACATGTACTTTCTGACAGTAGAAGCTTGTGACTTCTGCCAGCAGAAGACAGGGCCTGCACCTGGAACTGTTCTCCTAAGAGGTTCAGGGCCAAACAAGAGCCATGTTCTACTTCACCGGCTGCTCCCAAGCAGTGACAGATGTGGTCATCTTGGGTAACACGAGCTGTGGCTACCATGATTTGACTGAATTTGCAAGAAGTCTTCCAAAGTGAGCGGAAGAGTTCAAACTGCTCAGAAACTGTATCTCAGATTGTTTAGGGAATTCTGAGGTAAAATATTCTACCATAAAGGGAAGAGTGCCCAGGGAAATTGTTTGAGTTCTAGAGAAAACTTACTGAGTGCTCAGAAATAAACCATCCCCTTGTGCAGGAAGGCTTTTTGAAAATTCAGTGGAAGATCACATAGCCTTCTTAATGAACTAAAACACAAAGCATTCAGGTGTGCTGGTTTTGGCTGGGACAGGGTTAATTTTAGTCATAGTAGCTAGTATGGAATTATGTTTTTGATTTGTGCTGAAAACAGTGTTGATAATGCAGAGATTTATTTTGTTACCATTGAGTAGTGCTTAACCACAGGCAAGGCCTTTTCTAATTCTCACACGGCCTGAGTGAGTAGGCCTGAGTGAGTAGGCTGGAAGTGGGCAAGAACTTGGGAGAACACACAGCTGGGACAGTTGACCCCAACTGACCAAAGGGATATTCCATACCATATGACATCATGCTCAGCATGTAAATCGGGGAGGGGGAGGGGCGGACAGAAGAAGGAATGGGGCAGCTTTCGGAGTGATGGCATTTGTGTTCTCAAGTAACCGTTACGTGTGATGGAGCTCTGCTTTCCTGGAGATGGCTGATGAACACCTGCCTGCCCATAGGAAGTGGTGAATGAATTCCTTGTCTTGCTTTGCTTGCAGGTGCAGCTTTTGCTTTACCAATTAAACTGTCTATATCTGAACCTATGAGTTTTCTCACTTTTACTCTTCTGATTCTCTCCCCCCATGCCACTGAGGGGGAGAGTGAGCAAGCGGCTGCGTGGTGCTTAGTTGCCATCTGGGGCAAAATGATGACAATGTGTAAATTGACCAAATCTACAAGGGAGGAGTCACAAAACTCAGACACTTAGAGATAGAATTAGGAAAGGAAAAGCACAGCAGGATCTAAAACTGGAAAGGAATGCAAAGAATAACAAGAAGGGATTGCAGCAGCTCTCAGTCAGAGATAATGTGGGCCCAGTGCTGAATAGGGAAGATAACTGAGTGACAAAAGAAAAAGGAAAAAATTTAAAAGGAGTTTTAAGTGCTTGTTACCTTTAACTTTCGAAATTGGTATCTTTGAAGAAAATCAGTGGAAGAAGAGATCTGAAAATTAACCACTAGGAAAAATATTTTACTGTTAACCAGTAGATAGATGAAAGTTTTGGTAATAATTTGTCTAATCTATAAATTTTGTTTTTTATATTATGTATGTTAAATTATGTAACTTAGAAAACGTACAATAAGACCTTGCTTGTTAGTACACTTTTCTATTTAGAATAGATTCTTTAAGGATTCTTTGGACTGTTGAGAGTGAAAATATGTACTTCTTCTGAAAGAGGCTGGAGAAAGTACCTTGGATGTCCATCTTAATACTATTGGGCAGTAAAAATGAGGAAGAACAAAAGATAAACCACAATAATGTGGAAGGAAAAAAACAATATTAAGAAAGTTGTAGAAGTAACAGAAAGATTAAGCGTTACTTTCCAAACACCTGAACTTGCCATAAAGAATAGTTAAGAGTTTGGAGCTTCTTCATACTTGGTTTTTAAATTGTTCAGAAGAGCCCTATCTTACTATACATGACTTCAGAAATATTTGTCAGGTATTTGTTATGGCAAAGATATCTAGAAGGAGCATATGGATAGTATCTGAGGGATTAGTCTAGATTATACTTGCTATACTGCACTATTTATATTTGAGTGAGTCTATGTGACTAATCTAGCTGATTGATCACTGGGAGCAAATACAGTTTTTTATAGCTTTTAGATGAGAAAGTCTGTGAAAGGAATAAAAAGTTCTCTTTTCTTTGTTTATTCCTTCTTAGTAGAATGGTGGAGTGTACCAATATACCGTGTAAATATGTGATAATCGTCCAGAAACAGGTGCACAGTTTCAATCAGCAGATTTATAAGTTTTTTTCTTGTGCTGATAAAGAACAGACTTGATAATGGCCCCACATCTCTCACAATAATCTCTAACACATAGCTCATGTAGTTGAGAAAGCTGATGAACAGTACCATGCTAGCATTTCTTTGAAAGGAAGCAAGGTTCTCAGACCAAAAGATTTGAGAAGATAAATTATCAGACCTTTTTCCCATTTCTTTTCTGCAGGGTTCCAGGTGACTTTGAGTCTGCATAACAATTTTGGCAGGAACTTTTCTGCACATACTTGATTATAATAAAGGGAACATAATTTTAACGATTATATCTAACCATAAGAAATGATTCAGTGGTCTTAGGCATTACTAACAGCATTTGATTTTAATAAATAATTTTGTTAGCTGACTACTTGGCCATCCACAAAGCTCTTAGGAACAATATTGTTCCTGCAAACTAAGGAGAGAAAAACAAAAAAGAAAAGAAAGTTTGTCTGTATCTGGAAAGGTACAAATAAGTTGTATTCTAGAGTCAGATGACTCATCTTGTTATGAGTGAAAAAAATCAATTGGCAGTCTTTCTGTTCTTAACTGCTTTTCCTCAAAATAAGTAATAATGTCTTTCATACCTGGAGAAATATTATTCTTCATATTTAGCTCAATTTGTCTGAGTAAACCTTCCAAGATCTAATAGCAAAATCCTTACAGATTTATATTTTTATCTTTCACGACTTGAAGGCCATTGCAACTTTACACTCCTTACATTTTAAGACAAATACTAACAAAAAAAATGGCTCAATGTGTTTATTTTTGTTCAACAGTTGCCATAAGGTAGACCGTTTTAATATATGCTCACTGTGGTATGCAGTTTCTCAAGTTCCTTCGCTGTTTCAAAAACAAAATTTATCCGTATGTGTAATAATAGTGCACTGTTGTACAGGTACAGTTTTAGATTCTATTTTTGTGGTTGGTTGAAGAGTTAAAATAAGCTTGCTATCATGGTCTAAACAGTTGTTATATGGAAAAAATAAGACCATTCCCCTTGTGAAACTCTCTCCAATAAGAAGGACCCCTTTTGTCTGTTTGAAATTTATCCTCCATTTGTTGAACTATGAGCCCTTCAGAAAAATTCACTTGAGTTTACTTGACAAAATGAAAGACAAGAAGAGGTAAAAGAAACTTTAGAGGTACATGAAAAGTAACATTAATATTTCCATTAAATTATGTTTTAGATAAATGTCATAAAAATTTGCAAAAGACATTTCAGGTCATGGATGGCATTGGTATGCAGCAGATGATAGATCACTGAATTAAGGCTCAGAAACCTTGAATTCTCATTCTAGTTCTGCCACTGAAGTGCTATGATGTCAAAAGAGTCACTGTTCCATGCCTCAAATTGTCACACTTTAAAAAAAGAGATAATTGCATATGTCTCCTATGTCAGATATTTTCTGATACACTGATGTTTTTATGACATACCATTTCAATTGGTTATAAACCATGCGATAAAACAAAATTCAGAAATAAAAGATTACTTTCTTTCAGAATTCTAATTCATTGAAAGAAGTATTATCAGTCTAAAATATAACCCCTTTCAGATGTGATACCTGGTTCTTCTCCTTAGCTAGTTTCTTACTGTTTAAAAGATTAGGACAGTTTCTATGAGAGTAAACTGTTTAACGATAATCTATTGAATGGCTGCTTCTTTAAAGGAGGCACAGATCCAAGGTCCTGATCACTTGCAGTGATTAAGTACCATGACTCAAAGGTTTTAACCAGTGTTGGACCAAATACTGTCCATTGATTTTAGTGAGATTATATGACTGTATCATATGGCAGAATTTGCCTTGTGTTTCTCTGGCCTCCTTCCAAATGGGGTAATTACATTCTACATAACTACAGTTATGCACAGTTTCAGTTCAGCTCAATATTTTTCATTCCCTACATTGCTAAGCAGCCTTCATATTTGAGGAACCTGCATTTCTGTTGTATGGGTTGTATGGATGATTTTTTTCTATAGTTAAATAAATCACCTTGCCGTAAAGTAACATGTATTTCATCTGGAAAACATAAAACAAACAAACAAACAAACAAAAAACCCCACCACAAAACAAAACAAAAAATGGACCCCCCCCCCCCCCAAAAAAAAACACACCAAAAAACAGAGAAAAAGCAAACAAATCAAAACGCTTTTATTGACAAAGTAGTATTCTATTCCAAAGTGCATTACTGTTGGCTTGCTTCACTCCTTTCATATTTGTGGTTAGGAACAACACCAAATTCTGCTGTGAATTCTAGCCTAAAATATGATGGGAAAGCAATATCCAGAATATATCATGTAAAAAAATGAGAGTACAAGTGATTACTATCTCTATGTGCAGAAAAAAATAAATATTTAAGCATAGGCTAACAGAGTACTTGTGAAAGTAGTTATAATGGTTGCAAATCTTACTGGAACTAATTCAAGACTTAGTGAGAGCCTTGTTCTCATGCCTGTTAATGTTATCTTAGAAACATCATTTCCAGAGTCCTTGAAGAATTCACTCTCTTGCTCTTCTCTCTGTCATAGGTATTACAAAATAATTTTTACTTAAAGGTGCAGACTTTTACCCGATACTAGGTTAATGATACTGTTTTGAAGTGTTTATTATTTAGTCTTCACTATTTATCTGCAACCATAGCCTTAGCTTTAAATTAAATTGAGCAACAGTGAGATTCCTCTGTTCTCTTCTTTCTGTGTTCTCATGAAGGTATAATGAGATTTAAGACTTTTGGATTTGAAGACTTACAATTTCAATAAATATTCCAAGTGATGTGGAGTCCATTACATCAGAGTACTTATCAGCTTTTCAGTCTCTGTGTATTTTTCTTTCTAATTCTTCCCCTTTTAATATCATCCATCATTACAAATCGTAAAGTATGTACCCCACCAGAAGTGCCCAGGTTTAACTTTTACATTTAGTTGATGCAATCAATGTAAATTTAGGATCTCATGGAGATATTGAGAGTGACTACATTTCTTTGCTTGCAGCTAAACATTCACTGTATAGGAAGGAGTATGTAAGTAATTTGTAGTATAACCATTAACCCATTTATTTGAAACTGCTCAGAAATTCACAGCATAACATCAGGGATTTCAGAGGTCATGATTAGGAAAGATAGTTACATATCTTTATCTTTCTTAATTCCACTTTTAGAAGGCTTTATTCTCTTGACTCCTTTACTGTGACTAAACCATCTGGCTGGGACATGTTTTATTATTTCTTAGGGACTATGCTAACACAGCTCATTTTTGTGGCTTTTGTTTGCAATAAACTTTCCGTAATGATAGTTAGATCCTCCCATATAAGATGATGAGGTTATTCCAGTGTGAATAGAACTTATAGGAAATGATGGAGTCATGCTTTGGATGAAATGAGCTATTTGGTTTACTTTGTATACAGTGAAATTACCTACATGTATTGTGTGTAGGAGAAACTCTCTTGTGCACTGAAAACTCGTAAAGGGAAGGCTATGACTGACTATCAGCGTGCTAGCCATTGTTACTAGTGTCACTAGTTATTGCCAGTGATATTCATGCAGACCTGGAGAGACAGATGAATCATGCTGCTAATTGTTGGGAGGTAATTTAGGAAATAAAGACAAGAGCATATGATCTTTTAAACTGGAAACTTGTCTGGTACATCTAGACAAGAAATAGGATGGCATCAAAGTGGTTACACTGAGTTTGTTTTGTGCTCCCTCCAGTTTGAATACCATACCATGTCAAATGCTGACATCCCAAACACTGTGAGAAATTTTTGTTTTAAAGTCTAGGTTGCCCATGCTTATTAATTGTTTTCCCTTTAAATAAATAAATTTCTGAGAAAACTAGAGAGTAGCACAAATACTTCCTTTCTATCTCCCATTCAGATTATCCATTTATTAGTTTTGATTCTTGAGAACAAGAAGTATACTTCATTATTATCAGTGAACATCATCAGTTTTCTTCAGTCTCTTGTAGAAAATTGCTTTCTACATAGAGTTACTAGAGTGCCTATCACTCATTTCTGTCAAGCTCTGATGATGAAATTTATTATCAAGATTTGGTTCCCTCATGAAAACAATGAGTTATAGATTAGCTCTAGGATATGCACATAAGCAACATGACAAGAAAAAGTTATTAATACTTGTGTGCAGAAATGATGCATATAATTATTGCATACTCAGCTTTTTTTTTTCTTTTGCACTCAGTTTCAAGAGATTTATTCACATTTGGTCATAATATAACAGTGAGGCTCCTCTTTACTTGGAAATGAAGACAGAGAAAACTACTGCATTTAGTGGGAAACACTGAATTCTGTGTGCCTTTTACCTGTAGGAAGAATAAGAAATCAACAACATGGGAATAGTATTTTTTCTTCGTCTTCCAAATTGGTTCAAGATGTAGTACTCCTTATACTGAAATACATACATTAAGAACTGCCAGTATCTTTTCCCATCCATTTCTGAGTGCTCTGTTAAATTCGGTTCCATTGAAGTTGCAGAAGTCCATGGGACCTGATGAGATTCATGTGTGGGTCCTGAGGGAACCAGTGGATGTTGTTGCTAAGCCACTATCTATCGTATCTGAGAAGTCATGGCAGTCTGGTGAAGTTCCCATTGGCTGGAAAAGGGGAAACATAACTGACATTTTTTAAAAGGGAAAAAAGGAAGACCCAGGGAAATACAGGCAGGTCAGTCTCATCTCTGTGCCTGGCAAGGTCATGGAGCAGATCCTCCTGGAAACTATGCTCAGGCACATGGAAAATAACGAGGTCATTGGTGACAGCCAACATGGCTTCACTAAGGGCAAATCATGCCTGAAAAATTTTATGACCTTCAATGATGGGGTTACTGCATTGGTGCACAAGGGAAGAGCAAGTGATGTCATCTACCTGGACTTGTGCAAAGCATTTGACTCTGTCCTGCATAGTATCCTTGTCTCTATACTTGGAGAGACATCGATTTGACAGATGGATCACATGGTGGATAAGGAAATGGCTGGATGGTCACACTCAAAGAGTTGTGGTCAACAGCTCAATGTCCAAGTGGAGATCAGTGACGAGTGGCATTCCTCAGGGGTTGGTACTGGGACAAGCACTGTTTAACACCTTTGGACAGTAGGATTAAACGCACCCTCAGCAAGTCTGCTGATGACACCAAGCTGTGTGGTGCAATTGACACACTGGAGGGAAGGGATGCCATCCAGAGGGACCTTGACAGGATAGAGAGGTGGGCCTATGTGAATCTCATCAAGTTCAACAAGGCCAAGTGCAAGGTCCTGCACATGGGTCAGGGCAAACTCAAGCACGGTTATAGGCTGGGTGGAGAATGGATTGAAAGCAGCCCTGAGGAGAAGGACTTAGGGGTGTTGTTGGACGAGAAGCTTGACATGAGCTGGCAATGTACGCTTGCAGCCCAGAAAGACAACCATATCCTGGGCTGCATCAAAAGAAGTGTGGCCAGCAGGTTGAGGGAGGTGATTCTCCCCCTCTATTCTGCTCTCATAAGACCCCACCTGGAGTACTGCATCCAGATCTGATGCCCCCAACTGATGCCTGGATATGGAGCTGTTGGAACAAGTCAAGAGGAGGGCCACAAAGATGATCAGAGGGCTGGAGCACCACTCCTGTGAAGACAAGCGAGAGTTGTGGTTGTTCAGCTTGGAGAAGAGAAGGCTTGGGGGAGATTTTATTGCAGCCTTCCAGTACCTAAGGTGACCTACAAGAAAGCTGGAGTGGTTCTTTTTACAATAGCATGTAGCAATAGGACAAAGGGTAATGGCCTTAAGATGAAGGAGAGTAGATTCATAACAGATATTAGGAAAAAATTCTTCTGTATGAGGTTGGTGAGGCACTGGAACAGGTTGCCCAGAGAAGCTGTGGAGGCCCCATCCCTGGAAGTGTTCAAGGCCAGGTTGAAGGGGGCTTTGGGCAACCTGGTCCTAGTGGGTGGTGTCCCTGTCCATGACAGGGGGGTTGGAACTAGATGATCTTTGAGGTCCCTTCCAGTCATATCTATGATATTTATATCTCATAGCTTGTTAACCAAGTATATTTTCAGAATTAAAGAACATTCACCAGGTCTCCACTAGGCATTATGTCCAGTTGGGGTTTTTTTGAGCTACTGCATAAAAAGCCTATTTTATCTTATTCTGTGCATGATAGGCTTAAATGTCTTATTTAAGCAGGAATAAAGACATGCAATACTTGCAACAAAAGATGCAGAACTTGCTCAAAGAGCAAGTTAAACTTTAAATTGAGCACTTTAATGATCTAACATGGTATTAGTTTACACCATATTCATACATTTGGCTTATTTTTTATGTATTTATTTGTCTACCGTGTGTAAATTAGTTGCTTGGTTTTTTTCACCACATCCCATTATAGAAAGGATACCTATTTTCATTTTTTTAAGATTAGTTCCTACAATACCATCCAACAACAGATCTGATGGGATTTACTAAGCTGAATATTTTAATGAAAGCTGATACTCATGGCAGGAGTCAGCTACTGCGGTAGAAAGTTGCTATGAGAATTTTTTAAAGCTCATTGTTACTCAAATATTCTGAATTTTCCTGAAAAGTACGTCTGATTTCATCAACAGTGTGAGATTCTGCCAATCCTAATATTTAAAAAAACCCCACCACCATCCCGCCCCCCCTCCTGCCCAAAAAAAACCACCACCAAAAAAACCCCACCAACAAAACAAAAGAAAACCAACAAACCCAAGATCAAGAACTGCATCTGGAACATACGGAAAATTTATCTCCTTAAGGAATCATGTTCAAAATTCCTAAAGACAAAAGTTTATTCTTTTTAAATTTTTTTTCAGAGTGGTTGACTGCTTTCAATTCCTGTCTTTCGCAACTAGCAAATCATAGAGTGAACAAAAGAGGAGTTATGGCATCAAAATGATTTCATTCAGGTTTTGATCAAAAAGAAATACACAAAATAGCATTGTGAAGTTAGAAATAGAAATAACTATCCTAATATCTGGGAGGAAATCCTATCTACTATGTCAATAGCATTGACCTGACAATTGATGGTATAATACTTTATCCTTTTTTCAAAGGTAATCAAGTAACAGGATCTGTAGAACAGCAGTTTCTACTGTGATTGATAACAGTCAGAAATATAATACAATCACAATAACTGAAAAATATGTAATTTTTTTATGGAGTCATAAGAATACAAGAATAAATCTCAAAGTCCTGGACAATAGTTTATTCAATGCCATTTCACTTTTTTAGAAGACGTTCTTTATTTTAAATGCATCTATTGTGTACAAATTATTTCTCTTTAGCAACTACTGGAATGAAAGCTCAACAGAAATATAAGTTTTCTTTCCACTTCAAATTGTATTTCAAGTAATTTTTCTAATATGAGACATTGTTCATGGCCAAGTCATATTTTCAGTAATGTAAATTCGTCTCATATAATGCTGAGTAACAGATATAATCTGACCAATGAGAAGACATTAAACAATAATTGAGTACCATTCCAGGAAGTTAATATTTTTAAACTAGTTTAAAATTTATAATTTTGTGGCAGTTTAGAAATCTAAAATAATTTTTTATTTATTTATATAGGCATATCAAACTTTTTTTCCCCATTTTCAATAAGACATGTTCTCAAAAACTGTAATTTACAACACTTTATGTAGTAAGACAAATTATGAAATGGTTTTGAATTATCTTGGACAAACTGACAAATTGTTAACCAACAAGAAATAATTCAAGATACCAGTCATTGTATTCTTCTGCTGCCTTTGTCTAGACAAGAATCAGAATATTTTACAAGTAGCTTGATATTGATTGCAAAGAAACTCTGGAATCAGAACTGTTTCTGAGCCATAATGTAAATTGTCTCATTAAAAGCTTTTCCTCTATGTTGAGTTATTAAATTTTACCATTAAGGTATGCATACACATGAATACACTCAGAATTATTTTCGGAAATACAGATGCAAGATTTTCACACCCAGGTTATGCCTTTTGGAAACATAATTTCTACATTTTGAGGGTAGAAGGCTCTTTGAGGGTGGGAAGGTTCTTCAGAGAGATCTGGACAGGTTGGATCGATGAGCCGAAGCCAACTGTATGACGTTTAACAAGGCCAAGTGCCGGGTCCTGTACTGTGGTCG